>BLSH010282580.1:2320351-2357386 GCA_018402905.1 Glandirana rugosa | reverse complement strand
GGAGAGAAGAGGGGGATAGGAGGACTGGTGCTGCAGGGCTGCCACTGATGTGTCCGGGTGTCTGGTGGACTGAAACCCAGACACAGGATCTAAAACCCGGACTGTCCGGGTGAATCCCAGACAGGTGGCAACCCTAATTGTGGAGTGACCTGATCATAATATGGATTGTTAGATGGAGATGTCTGACCTGATCTTAATCTGGATTGTTTAGTGGAATCGCCTGATCCCAATGTGGCTTAGTAGGTGGAATTTTGTTAGTTCCATAATGATCTTTCTAAAGAAGGTTACATGAGCTTTATTCGGGCTGTAGATGTTTGCTATGGTAATTGGTTTTCCCCATAATGTACCTTTGATGAAAAGGTAGTGACCTTCATTATCAGTAAGGGTGTCTGTAATTTCTAGAGGGAGATTTTTGGATATGAGAATTGCTACTCCTTTTGTTTTAGCTAATTTGTGTGTCGCATGAAACAGTGTTGGGAATTCTTTGTTAGCAAGTTTAGGGACATTATTAGATAGGAAGTGTGTCTCCTGGAGTAGTATGATGTCTGCTTTAAGTTTTTTCATATAGGCTAAAAGTATGCTTCTTTTTTCTGGTATTTTAAGGCCTTTAATGTTGAGAGATTTCATCTTAATAGTAGTCATTTTGGATGGAAGGGGTTTTGGTTATGCTGGGGGTGGGAGATGGAGAAAGGAGAAGAAGAAGAAGAAAAAAATCGATATATATTATCCAACTTCTGAGAGAGACAGGCTCTTCCATTTCCTTGAAAAATGTCGGGTTTGTTCAGCATTGGCTTGTTATGCCTTGCTGTGTTGGGTTGTGGTCGGGTTGAGGTGGTAGGTGGAGTGCACTTATCTTAATAGTAGTGAGTGTACTGGATCTGTATAACTACTACACATCCACAGTCCGCCATCTTGAATTTTATATATTAAGAGGAGGAATTGATGTTGGGGAGGGGATTTTAATAGGTGTGTAATCGGGATATGGGTAACTTGTTGGTAGGAATTTTGTTTATCTTAATCTGGATTGGTAGATAGAGGGAGTTGATCTCAGCGTGGTTCAGTAAGAAGAATGACCAAACTATAATGTGGATTGGTAGGTGAATTTTTTTTTTATCTTATCCTGGATTGGTAGACGGAGTGAATTGATCTCAATGTAGTTTGGTAAACAGAATCGCCTAACTTTAATGTTGCTTGGTAGATGGGGGTGATCTGGTTTTAATTTAGATTGGTAGGTGAAGTTAATTGATTGTAAAGCTAATAAATGGAGTAACCTGATTTTAATAAAGGTTGGTAGGTAGATTGACCTTATCTAAATGTGGATTAATAGGCTGAGCAAGCTGTGTATGGATACTTGGCCACGTGAACAGAGCTAGCAGTCCATAATTCCTATCCATGTACACATAACCATAAAAAAGATATTTTAGCTGCTCCATTAATAAGAAGATTCTACATGACTCTTCCATATCGTTTTTCAATAACTGCTGTATGTTGGTGATAGAAACCGTTGTATTGGAAATGCTTTGGATAGAGCAGTCATGCATAAAATTGATTGATTAGGTTGATTCACTGATAATTGTATTGTATTCTATCAGTTCTACAAATCCACTAAAAGAAAGTATCCTGTGACACAAAAATTGATCTTGGATTACAATATACATCCATCTCCAACTAGGCAAAATAATGTTGGCTACATGAGCGATCCATCGATCGGATTTTTTTTTGTCAGCGTACAATTAAAACTTGCTTGTTGGCAAATAAAGACCGGCGTCGTCTTTGTACGGTTGCCTGTCTCACCCAGACACCTCATCCGGCTGCCTGCATCCTCTGCTGCTCTGCTAGATCTGTTGACATCTTTTCCTCCTCCTCCATGGTCCCTCCTTTGTTACCCAGGGGGGCTCCTCTGACCTGTGACCCCTCCTGAGCTCTCCATACTATAAATGACACGTTGTGTCCCAGGCTCGCAGCTTGTGTCCCTCTGCCAGACGCAGTGTGACGGACAGCTTCGCCCATCGCTCAAATTGCACAAGGGCAGGGAAGAGGAAAGGTGGGGGGAGGTTGTGCGAGACTGGAACCCCAGGGGAGGAATGAGGACAAGGTGGAGGGGAGAAGTCCCAAAGGAGGTGACAGGGGAGGGGGTAAAGGGGACAATGTAACTCCGGAGAAGTCAGCACGTCCTTACAGGAGGACGGTGGAAAAAAAAAGAAGTAAAATGAATATAGCTTTGCAAGATGATGTGTGGATTAAACGTTAGGTGACAAATGTTTACAGTGATAGCTACCAAATTAAAAGAGGAGCAAGGTGATAAAAAGAGGAGTGCATTTCAGGTAAAAGAATCTGTAATTTTTACAAAGACAGCTGAATAAGGGAATCTGTTTTCAACGCAGATGATTTGGAGCAGATTTTAAGGGTTATGTGTGGAAAGTAAGAGTTAGGGTTTAGCAGTTTAAATTTAGGGTTAGCGTAAGTGTTAAAGCAGATCTCTAGGTAAATAAAATAAATAAATCACCATTTAAAGTGATTTTAAAAGCAATTTTAAAAAATAACAAACATGTTATACTTACCTGTTCTGTGCAATAGTTTTGTACAGAGCCGCCCCAATCCTCCTCTTCTCAGGCCCTGTCCTGTGCTCCTGGCTCCTCCCTCCTGCCAAGTGCCCCCATAGCAAAGTGTGTGCTCTGGGGGCACACATGCATGCTTGCTCCCAAGCCAGCTCTGTGTTTCCATGGACATGCAAAACAAGGCTTGACCCCGTCCCCACTCTCTCCTCACTGGCTGTGATTGATAGCAACAGGAGCCAATGGCTTCCACTGCTGCCTCTCTGTCCAATGGGGAGAGAGAGAGAGAGAGACACTACTCTGGGGCACATCTTTGGATTAAGACCGGGCTCAAGTAAGTATTTAGGAGGGGGAACCTGGGGGATTGCCGGGCAAAGAAGGTTTTTTTTACCTTAATGGATAGAAAGCATTAAGGTAAAAAAAAATGTTGTACTTTTAGAACCACTTTAATGCAATTGTGCATTCCTTTAAAGAAAACTAAACATTTTTATGTACAAATTGTATACGTATTTTAGTCTGTCTTTGTGTCAGCCCCCTATCATTTCTTGTACAGCAGCCCTCAGACCGTTAGAAATATGGGCACACGGGTAGCCAATTAGGCTCTGTTGCATGCACATGTGGTAAAAGGGAACATGCTGAAAGTAAAATGAGCCGGATCGATGACTTATCAGTATGTTGCTGCATTTTCACTGTCTAATCAACAAGCTGTTATCAGGGTGCTGACCCCACTGTACTCCTTGACCCTACCAGGGAAAAGTGGTGTCACCATCCCGACTGTGCTGTCTGCAAGATGTTTGGGAATTTACAAAAGTGGCTTGACAAAATCACTAATCCTTTGGCAGATAAAACATTCACGCACAGGGGTTGATTTACTAAAATTGGACCGTGCCAAATCTGGTGCAGCTCTACATAGAAACCAATCGGCTTCCATTTTTTTTTTGTAAAAGCTTAATTGAACAAGCTGAAGTTAGAAGCTGGTTGGCTACCTGCACAGCTGCACCAGATTTTGCACTCTCCAGTATCAGTAAATTGACCCCACAGTGTGTATAACTATTTCTCTGGAGTTCGGTAGGGTTCGTTCTTGACAGTGGCTAGAGTGATATTTAAATTTAATGTTAAAATTTGGTTGAAGTTTAGGTAGAAGTCTTGGATTTAGGATTAAAGATTAGAGATGAGGTTAGGATTTGGGTTAGGGTTAGGTCTGACGTGAATGGATCTATGTACTCTGTAAAGCACTGTAAAATATGTCATATATATATATATACATATATATATATATATATATATATATACACATACATGCGCAGTATCTCACAAAAGTGAGTACACCCCTCACATTTTTGTAAATATTTTATTATATCTTTTCATGTGACAACACTGAAGAAATGACACTTTGCTACAATGTAAAGTAGTGACTGTACAGCTTGTATAACAGTGTAAATTTGCTGTCCCCTCAAAATAACTCAACACACAGCCATTAATGTCTAAACAGCTGGCAACAAAAGTGAGCAAACCCCTAAGTGGAAATGTCCAAATTGTGCCCAAAGTGTCAATATTTTGTGTGGCCACCATAATTTTCCAGCACTGCCTTAACCCTCTTGGGCATGGAGTTCACCAGAGCTTCACAGGTACCACTGATATCCTCTTCCGCTCCTCCATGACGACATCACAGAGCTGGTGGATGTTAGAGGCCTTGTGCTCCTCCACCGTCTGTTTGAGGATGCCCCACAGATGCTCAATAGGGTTTAGGTATGGAAACATGCTTGGCCAGTCCATCACCTTTACCCTCAGCTTCTTTAGCAAGACAGTGGTTGTCTTGGAAAATGTTTGGGGTCGTTATCATGTTGGAATACTGCCCTGCGTCCCAGTCTCCAAAGGGAGGGGATCATGCTCTGCTTCAGTATGTCACAGTACATGCTGGCATTCATGGTTCCATCAATGAACTGTAGCTCCCGAGTGCCGGCAGCACTTATGCAGCCCCAGACCATGACACTCCCACCACCATGCTTGACTGTAGGCAAGACATGCTTGCCTTTGTACTCCTCACCTGGTTGCCACCACACACACTTGACACCATCTGAACCAAATAAGTTTATCTTGGTCATCAGACCACAGGACATGGTTCCAGTAATCCATGTCCTTAGTCTGCTTGTCTTCAGTAAACTGTTTGTGGGCTTTCTTGTGCATCATCTTTAGAAGAGGCGTCCTTCTGGGACGATAGCCATGCAGACCAATTTTATGCAGTGTGCGATATATGGTCTGAGCACTGACAGGCTGACCGCCCACCCCTTCAACCTCTGCAGCAATGCTGGCAGCACTCATACGTCTATTTCCCAAAGACAACCTCTGGATCTGATGCTGAGCATGTGCACTCAACTTCTTTGGTCGACTATGGTGAGGCCTGTTCTGAGTGTAACCTGTCCTGTTAAACCGCTGTATGGTCTTGGCCACCATGCTACAGCTCAGTTTCAGGGTCTTGGCAATCTTCTTATACAAACAAGTAAAATGTGCAACACCAGAATATATAACTATATTCCTTCTACACCTTTACACATAATCAATATAAAGTCCATGCACTCTTACACATATATATGCGTAGGGCAAAAAGTCCATGCACAAAATTCAGCCTCAACAGGACCAGTAGCCAGGTCTAAGAAAACTGTAAAACACAAGGGGGGAGGCGCCTCTAAGTGCAGACATAAAAGACAATTTATTAAAACAGCAGATTGGAAACTCACAGTTTTCAACTTCTGCTATGTAAATTGCCAATCTGCTGTTTTAATAAGTCTGCACTTAGAGGCGCCTCTCCCCTTGTGTTTTCCAATCTTCTTATAGCCTAGGCCATCTTTATGTAGAGCAACGATTCTTTTTTTCAGATCCTCAGAAAGTTATTTGCCATGATTTGCCATGTTGAACTTCCAGTGACCAGTATGATAACACCAAATTTAACACACCTGCTCCCCATTCAAACCTGAGACCTTGTAACACTAACGAGTCACATGACACTGGGGAGGGTAAATGGCTAATTGGGCCCAATTTTGACATTTTCACTTATTAATGGCTGTGTGTTGAGTTATTTTGAGGGGACAGCCAATTTACACTGTTATACAAGCTGTACACTCACTACTTTACATTGTAGCAAAGTGTCATTTCTTCAGTGTTGTCACATGAAAAGATAGAATAAAATATTTACAAAAATGGAAGGGGTGTACTCACTTTTGTGAGATACTGTATATACACACGGTATATGCTAAAAATCAACATAGCACATATTACAAAGTATACATTCCAGTTTAGAATGTATCTGTGTCTTTTCCTTTGCTTCTTGATCATCAGGAGCAGAGGGGGACATATTTTTGAAAGCAATGCTTAGCGAACACTGTCAGCTGACAATGTTCACCATCTGGGAACCACTGATCCTGATCACAACAGAGGTACAGTGCATTACGAATGTGCACAATCACTTTCATGCTCTCATATTTTTTCCCTGCGAGGACATGCTTGTGTGTGTGCTTGACGTTGTCTTTGTGCACCTGATCCGGAGTATGCATATATACAGATGTAATACAGAGGTCATTGCTATCTCTCTCCTCATTAGCCATGGAAATATGCAATCCCTCCGAGAATCTCTGACGCGAACTCCCTGGACAAAGCAGTTGCTTTGACAGATGGCCACTCACCCATGAACCTGTTCTGAATGAACCTGGAAGTACTCAGGACTTCTGGGTTTAAGCTTAAAGTTACAGTGCTCTGAGTGGGGTTAATAAGAATCCGTGATTTCCTGTTTGTCAAAAAAAAAAAGAACCCTACTCCACCTATGGTGTGGAAGGAGGCTGCAGTGGAGCACTGGTAGAATGAAGATTATCCTACCCTCACAGTTGATTACTGCAAGGCTATCTGAAGGTGGCTCATGTATTTTGTTATTTAGGGGACATGTCTACCCCATTGGGACAGTAGGAAAAAAAACCCAAAAAACAAGACTTGTAATAACATATAATAACACACAAGTAAACACAAATCATATTGGGGTTAATTTATCAAACCTGGATTTCCAGCTTTAGGACCGGAGCCCTTTTTGTGATTCGGCACTGCGCCGCTTTAACTGACAATTGCGCGGTCGTGCGACGTTGTACCCAAACGAAATTTGCGTCCTTTTTTCCCCACAAATAGAGCTTTCTTTTGGTGGTATTTGATCCCCTCTGCATCATTTCTGATCACCGCTATAAACAAAAGAAGAGCGACAATTTTGCAAAAAAACCCACATTTCTTACTTTTTGCTAAAATACAAATCCAACAAAAAAAATATAAAAAAACATTTTTTTTCATTGGTTTTGGCCGATTTATATTCTTCCTCATATTTGTGATAAAAAAAATCGCAATCGGCGTTTATTGATTGGTTTGCACAAAAGTGGCCGCGTTTACGGATGATGAGAATTCATTTCTGGGGTTTTTATTTATTTATTTATTTTTTACTAGTAATGGCGGCGATCTGCGATTTTTAGCGGTACTGCGATATTTCAGTGGACATGTCGGAACATTTTGACACTTTTTTGGGACCATTGGCATTTATACAGCGATCAGTGCTATAAAAATGCACTGATTACTGTGTAAATGCCATTGGCAGTGAAGGGGTTAA
Organism: Glandirana rugosa; assembly: GCA_018402905.1. Lineage (NCBI taxonomy): Eukaryota > Metazoa > Chordata > Amphibia > Anura > Ranidae > Glandirana > Glandirana rugosa. The sequence goes on along the minus strand of BLSH010282580.1, from coordinate 2,350,195 downwards.
CCTGCAGGGGACGCTCTAAGGGTTAACTGTGTTCCCTGGGCGTTTTCTAACTGTGGGGGGACTGTCCTAGCTGGGGAAGGGAAGTGATCACACCTTCCATGTAGAGGAAGGCTGTGATCACAGCCCTTCCCCCTCTCACAGAACGGAGGTCCCTGTTTACTTACACGGACCTCCGTTCTTTCACTCCGGGGAGGGGGGGCATCGCGGGTGGCCGGCGGAGATCGAATCCGCCGCACCCGCTCCCTGGCCCTCCCCGGACACAGTGAGCGCGCGGGCGCGCGCTCACTGGGCTCGATCTCGCGGCCGCCGTCATATGAAGGCGATCCGCGCTATCGAGCCACACTGTCGCCGTCAATTGCCGATCAGCCGTCGGCAAGCGGTTAAACAAGCTGAACTTAGAAGCTGATTGGCTACCAAGCATAGCAAGATTATGCACTCTGCCGTTTTAGTAAATCAACCCCCCTGTATACATACCTACTTTAGAACTAAAAATAAAGAAACTCCCGTTTACACTACATTCATTATTAGAAGAATTTTGTACAAAGTTTGCAAGTTACATTGAGTTTGTGTGTACCAATAACGATTTAATTATTTTTTTTTAGTGATTCTTACAGATAAAAGCATGTCGATCTTCTAGGGCAGTGATGGTCAACTTACTTGATGTAGTGGCTTCAAGTACAACTCCTGACATCACCAAAGGGCCACACATAATATTCAGTAAATGTGATGTTGTAGAAAGTGTCAGGAACTACAAACATTATCATTATTATTATTATTACACAGGATTTATATAGCGCCAACAGTTTGCGCAGCGCTTGACAATATGAGGGCAGACAGTACAGTTACAATACAATACAGGAGGAATCGGTGGGCCCTGCCCATTAGAGCTTACAATCTAGAAGGGAGGGTCAAGTGAAACAAAAGGTAATAACTGTGGGGGATGAACTGATGAAGAAAATGAAAATACATTTGTTAGGTGTGGGTAGAATAAGCTTCTCTGAAGAGGAGGGTTTTCAGGGATCATCTAAAAGCTAGCAGAGTTGGAGATACTCGGACAGGTTGGGGTAAGGAGTTCCATAGGATTAGAGAGGCTCTGGAAAAGTCCTGGAGGCGAGCAAAGGAGGAGGTGACGAGGGAGCGAGAGAGTAGGAGGTGTTGAGAGGAACGAAGAGAACAATTAGGTTGGTATTTCGAGACTAGGCTGGTGATGTTGCTGGGGGCTAAATTGTGGACAGGAGATGGTCAGTAACTTTAGACATGCTTGAAGAGATGGTTGGTCATCTGCCAACATGATATAGGAGTTCAAAACAATGAAAATATTACTGCTCAAATACCCCTCCAAACCTGTGTCAGTCAGAGCAGCATGTTAAAAACTGGCGCAAGACAGATAAGCTTGTCAGGCTCCAGTAGACTTCAACAAAATGGTGGCTGTCTGCACACAGACACCGACTACCTGTTGCATAAATGTGAATGAGATGGTTAAAATGGCTTCAGCTCCTGTTCTCCACCTGTAGAGAACTCCTCAGATGCATTTTGCTCTTTTTCGAGGCTTCGTAGAGGTTCTATTGCCACCATTTTGTTGATGATATAGGATGTTGTTGGAGACTGGGGCCATGCTTCACGAGACTGTCATAGACTGGAGACACATTACATGAAAATTAAATAAAAGCTCTCGTGCCACAATGCTATGTTTTTGAGCAGCTGCTGTTGTAACCTATAGGGATGTGTGATAAAGATATACACCAGGAGGATAATCCTGTATGAGAACAGCACTTGCTATAGAATACTCTGGACCCTTAGGTCTCACTCAACTGTAGCTAAACACAATTGAATAATTAAGCAAAAATGTGAGTAAAACAAACCAGTGTAAATTAAATATACAATTGCCTTAAACGCTTGTGTACTCTTGCTCAAGCATGAACCCCTCTGAGCAATACCTTAAAACATCAATGCAAATACACTGTGAAACCACATCCCACAATACATAAAGTGCTTTGTGCTAATGACCGTGAGCTATCATCCAAGAAGAGTTTTAGATATCTTCCAAACAAATATCATGCAATTAAATTAATTCATAACAATCAATAAATTGTGCATAAAAACTCATAAACTGTGCAAATCCTTTGTGCAAAAATCTGGGCAAAAATTTGTCCAATGTGCATACAAAGATGTGATCCGATCAGTTTTATATCAGTTCTTGTGTCTTTAACCTCCATACGTGAAAGACCTTTTCTTCAAAGTGCCCGTGCTTTCAGTGCGTCAAACCACCATGTGCAAAAAGAAGCAAGATCCCTACTTACCGGACCTTGTGGACCCTCTTGTCATATGACAAAGAGGAGTCACAGTAGGCTTATGGTCTGCTCCCCGACCTAGGGTTTCCCCGATGTTGCTTTGTGGAGTATCACCGTTGGCTATCCAGGGATGTATCATGCAAGAATAAGGAGACCCCCTCATAGCGTAATTCGTAGATACGATCTTTATTTGCCAAACATATGCCGTTACAGCAAGGGAGACTTCTTTCCCAATCCTTTTCCTCAAAAGCTCCTGGGACGCCACGACTCTGAAGTGTCAGCGTGCGTTCCAGACTAGTGTGACCTCGCGCACCGTGCGCTCCAACTGACGCGTTTTGTCACTTCCGTAACGTCTTCAGAGACTACTAGAGGTTACTACTAATTAAAAAAGATCAGGGGGGGGAAAAAGCATAAAAAATGCATAGATAGCATAAAAAATAGTTAAGATATTGTGAAAGAAATAAGCCAAACCATGTACCTACTAGAAGCCAATCTAAATTTTTTTTTTTTTATTTCTTGGCTTGAGTAAGCACCAGAACAAAGGCTACTGTCTTCAAGGACCCTGAGGGCAACACAATCAGTACCAAGGGGGCTGCAGGTTGGGCTCCAAGATTCTAGGGCAGCCTTCCTCAACCTTTTTAACATGGAGGAACCCTTGAAATAACTTTCCAGGCTCTGGGAACTTCTACTAATAATCACTATATCAAATGATCACAGTACAGTTGCATGATGGTCTCTTAGAAGAATTCTCCTCACATTTGTGGTCATTGAGAAAATTCCCTCCCTTACAAATAGCTAAGAATATCATTGTTCATAGTGGTTTCCCATCTCAGAGGCAGAAGTTGCTCACTGCTCAAGGAACCCCTAGCAACTTCTGGAGGAACCCTGTGGGGTAAGACGCCACTCAAAACTGACCCAGTGTTTCAGATGTGGTTATGCCTCGGCCAACTCTGCTCCGCCCATGTCCACTGACATGATTCACCCCACCTACAGGAGACCTCTGTGACCCAGCCCCAGTAGGTGGGGGACGAAACATGTCAGGGGGCGTATTCACATCTGAAGCACTGGGTCAGTTTTGAGGAGCGTCTTACCCCACACATGCCCACGTATCTGAATTAGTGACTGATGCCTGCTCCCACTTTTTGAATACCGGTAGGAACACCTGTTATCCTCCAGCTTTGAGCGGCGCTCCAAGTCCAGACATGTTCATTCTGTAGGAACCCTAGTTGAGAAAGGCTGTTCTAGAGACTACAGAGACACGTAATATACTTTTCAAGAGTAACAAATGAGCAGCGCACATAGTAGGCCCAGGCCAACAAAAGGGTTAATTGTCAGAGTAGATCTACAACCTGTTGCTGTAAGAATGCAATTCATCCAGAGGCAGATAGACTGTTGTTGGAACTTAGGAGCTGTTGAGAGTTATAGGAGGCGAATGGCGGTCAAACAAGAAAAAGGATGTTTCGCTGAAGACTGTTGCATTGTGTTAGTCATTGTTAGAAGCAGACTACAGAGACTACGCCATGCCTGAAAAAAGAGACCTTAGCTTTCTTTAATGCTTGCATTTTTTTTCACTTACTCAGCCATTAAAATATATTTTTAACGATTTCCTACAATTGTATCTTGTAACCTAAAATGAGAGGTGATTCCAAATAAGGTACAAAAAGACAAGCTTGTGGTTTGACGCTGGATGTTTTTCCTTTGCTGTGATTGTGACACCATAGGATAACGCACTCATGCAGCAAGCTGACTGGAAACTGAGAATTACACAGTGCTAATGGTCTTCTCGGTGATACACTGTATGAAAGGCTTAACTGATCAGCAGTACCTCAAAGCTAAACAGATGCAGCGCTTGCAGCATGTGGGTCTACCAGAAATACAGCCCATTACGGGCATCCCTTGAGAAGCGCTGCGCTGTGCGGGGGGGCGGGGGGCACAGATCCTTGTTCAGGCCAAATTAATTTATATCTATTCGGCTAGTGGCCCCAGTAAAGGGATAGTACAGATGTGTAGGTGGAACAAGCTGCACAAGTCATCTTTGTATATACCAAGAGCAATCTTGCAGAAATCTTTTAGGAGCGTAGTGCGATAAAGCTAAAGCTGATTTCTGATTGGGTGCATTGAGTTACATCATGAGGCCTCATTTATCAAAGTCTATGTGCTGCCTCATAGCAACCGATCAGATTCAGACTTACACCCAGAAATTACATTTGGAGATTTGATTGGCAAAATGTGTTGGTCTTCCTTGTCCTTGTGTATCGGGGGAAGAAATATCAAAAGCTGGCCGTGCATGCCACAATCTAATTGTGCAATCTCTGTACTAAACTGTCATGTGAGGAGCTATCTCAGCAATTCACTCAATTCATATCCAATCAGGTAGGCCCATGTGTTTGTAGGGAGGTGCAGCGTGGTGCAACTGCAGTAGCAGAAACAGAACTGAAGTTAAAGTTCAACAAAGCACCACCTGGAGGGAAGACAACCCAACCGGGCGCACTCACAGAATGTTGCAGTGATGAATAAAGCAATAGGTCTTCAGGAGCACCGACAGTGTCTGTCTCCAGGGATGGAATGCGGCTTCGCCAGTCTGTGCCCAAACGGGGAGGCTTCCAGGAAGGATGGATTGTCTCTGTTCTTTCTCTACTCATCTGGAATCTCCCCCTGCCACTAATCACTGTCCCTGACGAACGGGTGACCTGTCCCTATGCTACCCACATGTGAAATGCATCCTAAGGCTGGGAGCCAGGGTCTTAAACAGCTTGACCCAAGATGGTCGCCAGAGTCACATTGGGCATCAGCATCCAATCGGATAGTTGCCCCAGTCACCCAGGAAACAATAGAGGTACCATATTCCTCTTGACTTCCTCTCCCTCTGTAGTGCAGCTGCAGTTGAGCGCCACCTGCGGTGGAGAAAGTAAACTGCACCTGCCTACACAGTAGATGATTCTTGGTAGATCTGAAGGAGATTGTATAATTAAAGTGTAAAGCCTAAAGGTTTTTACCTTAATGCATTCTATGCATTAAGGTAAAAAAACCTTCTGTGTCACAGGATCTCCCAGCTCGCCTTATACTTACCTGAGCCCAATCGTGATGCCCAATCGTGATGCAGCGATGTGCATGAGAGCAGCAGCTCTCTCCCTCCTCATAGGGTGGATTGACTGCAGCAGGAGCTATCGGCTCCTACTGCTGTCAATCAAATTCTGTGACGAGGGGGTGAGGCCGAGCCTCCTTGTCTGTGTCAATAGCCACAAACACGGTGGCTTGGGAGCAAGCCCGCACGAGAGCCCCAATAGAAAGCGGCTTGCTATGGATACACTCACCAAAGAGGAGGAGTCAGGAATGCGGGGCGGGGGGCCCAAGAAGGGGAGGATCGGGGCTGCTCTGTGCAATGGTTTGGTAAGTATGACATGTTACTATTTTATTTTTTTTAAAAATCACTTTAAATTGTAATGGTAACCAAACATGCTTTGATTTTATTATCTGATCAATATACAATTCAATAAAAATGATTGAATTGGCAAACAGTCGAATAGGGTTAACTTCCCTTCCGGTTGATTTAGATTGGGTTTGGTCAAATTGAGACGATCGATCAGGGTGAAAACTATTAATTGCAGTTGCATTGCTTCTGCTTTGCTCATAATTCAATCGTATTGCAATCAATCAGATTGTGAGATTGCATGGCAAAAACATAGATGTCATCAATAACATACAACTCTTCCAACTATCAATTGAAATCCATTTCCCCATGTGTGTCAAATCAATCGAATAAATAAATCAATTATTCCTATCGGGAGTGATAGATCAGAAAATAAACTGATCATTTATCGAAGCTTGTATGCCCACCATAAGGCATATGGTAATCGTTGGCTCACAGCATTCAGGTCAAATTCAAACTACCATTCCCTAGTGCAGGATTGAATCTGATTGGTTGATGAAGAAGAAAGCCAGATGGGCTGAGACAGTTCTCCTCGACACCTGTTGCTCCTCAAATAGACTTATGCTCGAATGTTAACAAAAAGCAGAATTAACAGAATTGCTGGGCTGGATTAAAAAAGGGTAACAGAAAGGTCAACATATTTTCCTGGAGAAACTGCTGCTCCAGGTTCCCTTAATTGCTGGCCACAAGCATGAAGGCTTAGGCACTTTACCATGTGTTCTGAAACGGATGATGAGTTCAGATTAGATTTTAGCAGAGATCATAAGTGATAAAAAAATACTTTTGCTGGGAGTACACATATACATTTATGGGCTGAATGAAATAAATCTAATAGGTTCCTCCACCCATGCTAAACAGGGTAGATTGTATTCTGACAGCCGACTCCAGTGGTTGTCAGAATACCCAAACAGTGCTTGTCAGTGATTGGACGCAGGTTTTGCTTGGCCAACAATTTACAATCTGGCTTCTTTGACAAGTCGATTGTTTAATTAACTTTTGTCAAGCTGACAGGAGCACCCATGGAATGAATTTTGATAGATTCAGCATAATTTGTCCAAAATTCGAGTCATGTATGGCAGCCGTTAGTCGGTACCAAAAGGAATCTGGAACAGAATTTTTTTTCCAAATTGTAATTCAGCCCTTGGGTTATTCTTTATTTATCTTCCTCAGTAAGGTCAACAGTGTAGCATTATTTTAATGAGTTTGGCTCCTTTCACAATGACGGACCGATCGAGTCTGCCTGTCAGTTTTTCATGCAGACCTGATCGGACCATCCATTGCTCTCTATGGAGCGGTGAATGCCAGCGGACAAGTGTCCACTAACATCTGATCCAATCCTGTTCCCTAAAAACAGACGGATGGGGGTCTGTTCTCCACCCATCTGGCCGATCGGATCGAATGACAGTCAGATGGAAATGGACATGCAGATCGTTTCTATCTGACAGCCAATAGAGATCAGCAGATCTGTCATCTGCCTGCTCAGTGGGGATCAGTGGAGAGATCCCCCGCTGAGCGCCCAAATCCACTGGCGGACTCCATCAGTATGAAAGGGGCCTTGAGTTAACCACTTCAGCTCCGGAAGGCTTTACCCCCTTCCTGACCAGGCCATTTTTTGCGATACGGCACTGCATTGCTTTAACTGACAATTGCACAGTCGTGCGACGCTGCGCCCAAATAAAATTTATGTCCTTTTTTCCCCAGAAATAGAGCTTTCTTTTGGTGGTATTTAATCTCCTCTGCGGTTTTTATTATAAATTACTACTACTATAAACAAAAAACAACAATTTTGAGGGAAAAAAAATGTACTTTCTGCTATAAAACATTCCCAATAAAAAATGTAAAAAATCTAATTTCTTCATCAATGTAGGCCAATATATATTTTGCTACATGTTTTTGTAAAAAAATCCCAATAAGTGTATATTGATTGGTTTGTGCAAAAGTTATAGCGTCTACAAACTATGGGATAGATTTATGGATTTTTTCGTTTTTAAAATTGTTTTTACTAGTTACGGCTGCGATCAGCGATTTTTAGCAGGACTGCGACATTATGGCGGACAAATCTGACACTAAGTGACACTTTTTGGGGACCAGTGACACCAATTCAGTGATCAGTGCTAAAAAAAGATGTACTGTCATTGTATAAAAAACACTGGCAAGGAAGGGATTGAGATCAGGGACAATCAAAGGTTTAAGTGTGCTCCTAGGGAGTTCTTTCTAACTGTGGGGGGAATGGATGCACTGGAGGAAAAGAGAGATCTGAAACACAAGATCTCTTTTTTACACCCTGACAGAACAGGGGTCTGCCTTGTTTACATAGTTCTGCCTTTCCTTTGAATGATCTGCGGGTCCTAGCGGCCATCGCGGCCGCCGGACCCACTGATTGGCCCCCTAGATCACGTGCACAAAATCATGTACAGGTATGTTATTTTGCGCAGCCGGGCCGCCCTGCCTCAGTACATATGCGGTGGGCGGTGCGGAAGCAGTTAATATGCATGGGTTTTTTTCTCAGGGAATAGATGCAGGTACTCCCTCATTCCAGATCACACCTCGTCTCTACCCTTTACCCACCTCCAAACACTGTCCCTTGGTTTCACCCCCTACCCACCTTCCAGTACCACCCCTTTTGGAGAATACAGAACCAAGTATAATTTTGTGGTGCTAAGCAATTTGTATTGAATTTGTTAATGGTAACAAGAAAAGCGGTAAAATAGATCCCCTACAGCCTGCAACAATAGACCCCCCAGCAATAACAGATGCTTTGCAACAATAGATCCACCTCAGCAACAATAGACCCCTGTAAGCAACTTAGATCTCCAAGTAGCCAGCATCAATAGAGCCTCCAGCACCCAACAACAATAGACATTTCCCTCAACAGTGGGTCCCTCCCAGCTACAGTTGACCCCCCCCCCCCAGCAATAACAGGTTCCACAACAGTAATAATAGACACTCCGGCACCCAACAACAATAGACCCTTCCCTCATCAGTGGATCCCTCCCAGCAACAGTTGACCCCCCTGGCAACAATAGATCCCCCACCAGTAACAATTGACCATCCAGCACCCAGCAACAGTAGACACCTCCCTCAGCAGTAGATCCCTCCTGGCAACAATTGACCCCCCCCAGTAACAATAGACCCCTCACCAGCAATAATAGACCTCCCCAGCAACAATAGACCCCCTGCGACAATAGATCCCCCAGCAGCCAGCATCAATAGACCCTCCAGCACCCCTTGCCATTATATACATTCAGTGCTGGAGGTGCCGGAACTGCTTTTCCCCACGTTCCTGCTGAACAGAAGCCATGGTAATATGTAATATTATAAAGCTTCTTACATAGCAAAAGAATTGTAAAGAATAGAAAATATTTTTTTCTTGTACAGAAATCTGAACACTTAAAACAGAGGACATGTCTTATAGTTCAAATGAAGATGTTTGTTCCTGCTACAAGTGTTTGTGAGTGGTTGGCAACCAAGAAACAGAACATAGCATTTTGATTTAAAAGTACACTCCAGTTAAAATAGAAAATGAATGCTTGCAATGCATAGAGAGAATGTCTCCTACCTGCTCAGTGCTCCAGTCCTCCCTTTTGTTGGTGATCTGGGAACCTCATTTGAAGTGCTATTCCCACACTTGCCTAAATTACTCACAAGCCCAATGAGAACACCAAACAAAAAGTCTTGACAGTCCATTAGCTTTTATTATTATTTGTTCACAAAAAGATCACGCAGAACATGCAATGTGTTTTGGGGTTCAGAGATCTTCTGTTTCTTATTGAACTCATAAATAAAAAATTATTATATTGCAGCTTACCAATTCATAATTGTGATAGCTGCATTGATTTTCTTTTTTTTTGGCCTTTTTCCCTAATTTTCACCTGCAAGGAAGTCAGATTTTTTTCAACTTCCGTTAACTGACCAAGCTGTCCAGCAAAAGTGACAGTTTTAGGTTTGAGACAAACCATTTAACACTGACAGGGGGGTTTACAATGGTCAGCCTTTATTTTTTTTTTTTTTTTTTTGTGAAACCTTTATCCCAAAAGGAAAAAAGCAGTTGCTGTAGCTCCTTAAAAAGTTTAAGTTGGAGTCCTTCTTTAAATATTAGTCAAGTGCCCATAACACTATGCTCTCCCCAGATTGACAATGCTACTGTCCAAGGGTGTCTCCATTGCTCCTCTGTCCAGAGAGGAGACACCTCAAACCAGGAAGTGTGTTACTGGCTGGATCATCAGGTGAAAATTACATTTAAAAAAAAGCTTAAAAAAGAAAAGCAATGCAGCTACCACATTTAAGGTTTAGTAAGCTGCAATATATCACATTTTTGATTTTTTTTTGTTTAATGCAGCTTAAACTATGATGGAAAGACTGGAGGATTCTAAAGCGGCACACTCACCAGAGTTTGATTGTTGCATGGAAAATGGAATTTGACAATGATTAGTAGATAAATGAATCAGCATAGACCTCTTATTCATTGATCTTTGTCTTATCTGATCTTTCATGCAGCAAACAATCAAACCCAGATGATTGCACCTGTAGGCAAGTATAGTTTGGCCTCCCTGCAAGGGTGGCGCTGTCAGGCGGTGGACGTGCAGGGAGGGCGGAGAACAAGAGGTGAACTCATGGAACTCATGAGGCCTCTGTAGGTGTCATCAGGGGAGCAGCTGTCTTGTTAGACACTGCTGCCCTGGATACCTCTGCTGCCATCTTTAGTGTGGGCAGTGCAAATAAATAGCACTCACCCCCTTTGGTTGGCATGTGTTTGTGAGAGCGGTCAGGTGACAAATAGATCCCCTGCTGGTTATGTACAGATTGTCTAGCGCAGTGGTAGGCAACTAGTAGCCCTCCAGCTGTTGTGGAACTACATTTCCCATGAAGCATTTAGAGACTGGCAGTTACAATTACTCCCAGAAGCATGATGGGACTTGTAGTTCTGCAACAGCTGGAGGGCCCCAGGTTGCCTACCCCTGGTCTAGCGTATAGACAGGTTCCTGTGGAGGAGGGACAGACTAGGGTCTCGGGCGACAGCCCTCCCTCAAGTGCCCAGTTGCAGGATTGTCTGCCAGCTGCCTCCTTTGTCGGACGCTGTCGCTGTCGGAAAGGTTGCCACATCATCCCTTTAATCCAGGACACATATGAATTACACAGGTTTTGAGGCAAATTTAATGCAGATAAGGCACCAAGTGAGTTTAATTACCACTTTAATCAGCCATAGAACCCGTGTAATTAATATGTGTCCTCGATTAAAGGGATGATGTGGCAACCCTAGCTGTCGGGTGTCATTAGTGTGCACCTACATCCTCTGTATGGTTCATGACTGAGGGACCTGCAGAATGCTGAGGTTGAGGCTCAGCTATCTATAATGTATTAAACCCCCCCTGCCAAAATGACGTTCTGTTAGAGGGGGAAGGGCTGTGATCATAGGCTTCCTGTATATGGAAGCCGTGATCACTCCCTTCCCCCAGCCAGGGCAGCCCACACACAGTTAGAACACGCCCAGGGAACACAGTTAACTCTTAGAGCGCCCCCTCCAGGTTAACCCCTTCACTGCCAATGGCATTTACACAGTAATCAGTGCATTTTTATAGCACTGATCGCTGTATAACTGCCAATGGTCCCAAAAAAGTGTCAAAATTATCCCACATGTCCGCTGCAATATTGCAGTACCGTTAAAAATCGCAGATCGCTGCCATTACTAGTAAAAAATAAAATAAAAACCCCAGAAATGAATTCTCATCATCCGTAAACGCGGCAACTTTTGTGCAAGCCAATCAGAAAACGCCGATTTGGATTTTTTTAACCAAAAATATGAGGAAGAATCTAAATCGGCCAAAACCGATGAAAAAAAAATGTTTTTTTATATTTTTTTTTTGGATTTGTATTTTAGCAAAAAGTAAGAAATTTGTTATTTTTTTTGAAAAACTGTCGCTCTTCTTTTGTTTATAGCGGCGATCAGAAATGACGCAGAGCTGATCAAATACCACCAAAAGAAAGCTCTATTTGTGGGAAAAAAAGGACGCAAATTTTGTTTGGGTACAACGTCACACGACGCGCAATTGTCAGTTAAAGCGACGCAGTGCCGAATCGCAAAAAGTGCTCTGGTCCTAAAGTGGGAAATCCCTCCGGGGCTGAAGTGGTTAAAGGGGTTGTAAAGGCAGAAGTTTTTTTTTTTTTAATGCATTCTATGCATTAAGAAAAAAAAACTTCTGTGTGTAACAGCCTCCCTCCCCAGCACCCCCCAATCACTTACCTGAGCCCCATCTCTCTGCAGCAATGCCCACAACTGTCTTAGCTGTCCCAGACACTCCTCCTGTTTGGCTGAGACACAGCAGCAGTGCCATTGGCTCCTGCGACTGTCATTCTAAACCAGTCAGCTAATCAGGGGAGAGAGGGGGTGCGGCCAGGTCAAGGCTTCATGTCTGAATGGATGCACAGAGCTCTAACTTGGCTCAGGTGCCCCCATAGAGAGCTGAGAGGGCATTCGACAGGAGGGAGGGGCCAGAAGACCAGAAGAGGGACCCGAGAAGAGGAGGTAAGTGTTTGTTATTTTTCTTAAAAAAACTGAGCCTTTACAATCACTTTAAACCCCGATGTTACCACCTTATTGTTAGTAAGGGGCACCCATATCTCAGATGGGCCCAACCCATAATTCTCCAGAATTTGTTCCAGCACTGCCTTCAAAGACCCAATAGACCTCCACCTGCTGCTATGACAAGAAAATAAAAGAAACCCTAAAACATAAGGACCGACAAAAAAAACCCCACTACATATACTCCCAGCACCTTAAGAAAAATAGGAAGCCCCCTCAAACCAAATCAAACAAGGGAGGGAGGGTGGCAGAAACCTGTCTGGCGCTAGGACGAGCTCCGACAAGATCCCCCTCCCCTCTACCCACTACAGGACACACCCTCAGCTTTGAAACTCTCCAATCTAGCAGACGGAATACCTCCTTCCAAATTACGCCATTGAATACTCTGCCTCTTCTACACACCCCTGTCATGCTGGCCCTCCTCCTAATTTCATTCAGCTCCAGGCCATAGGTGTTTCCACTGGCACAGCCATATATGCAACTTCTGCTGAAGTCCCTCAAAACTTCCACATTACTACAACTTGATGCAACATTAGGGTTTTTTACGTACAGGAGTCCTGCCCACACACCACTTTAGAGTCCTCAGATCGTTCCATCATACTTAAACCCAAAGAAGGGGGAGATTTTTGAACCCTTGAAACGCGTTGATTTTTCTGTGCTGTTTCTTTGTGAACAAATATCAAAATTTCTTTAATATATACAGTACTGTATATTTTTATCTGTCTGTATTCAGCTTTTAAGGAAAACTGGATGAACCCTGAACTTTAGCACAGTTGCAGTGCTTGATGGATAGCATAGCAGTTCACTGAACAATTTAATTTATTGCCCAGACCTTCTCTTTAATACATCCTAGCTGCTAGTCTAGGTATCAGACCACTGGTCAATACTGACAGTTAGCACTTTTCTTTCTGGTTGGACTGTTGATCTATGCAAAGCACTGGATTTGAATGCACAGGTGCATCCAGCCTAAGACCCCAAAGCCTCCTGAAACAAAGGATTTCCTAATATGACATCACTGTAACATATTGTTATGTCAAACCACTAGTAATAACGCTGGGGTCAGAGGAAGTGTGCTGTGGAAGTATTATCCGTACTATATTTGCCTTGGAGCAAATGCCTGCAGGAGTTTGTGAACTGTGGATCTGATGTATGAAATATATATTAAAGGATCAGTGTCTGTGTTGCTTGTAGTAACCAGTTTGTTTCCAGCTGTCATCTTACCCACACGGGTTAGTAAATGAAAGGACATACAGTATCTGGTTGCTTAAGGCTGCACAGATATTTTATATCACTTTTAATACATGATGCCCACAGGGTTAACCAGGACTGGCGGTTGTGGTAGAGGATGGTGAGTGCAGGATACTTCTTAATTCAGATAAATGTGATTATAAACAGGGCACAGCAATACAAATTATCTATCTGACTCCCCTTGCTAAAGATTATGTTAATCCAACACTTCATATTCCTGATATGTGCCTGTTATACCGTACTTGTGTTCAAAAGTATCCTCTGCTCATTCCTATGTCAAACTGACCAGGCTAGGCATGAGAGCACATGCTTCCCAGTGTGGTTAGTTTTCTGACTGTGCGGGGAGAGCAGCCTGCCTGTCCTCCAATGATCAATGCTGACAGACCCCCCACCTCCCCACAGCCATTCACTGGGAAGATCAGTGTACTGCTGCTTCTATACCCCCACCTCTCTAAGCCCCTTATGCAGCTGAGAGCAGAGATTATGTGATAATTTATATTATATATATAGTATAAATATCATATATATATATAATATACACAAATGCTTTATCTTGCATTTCTATTTGAAACTGAATGCGTTGTTTTACAAAGTAAGGGTTCACATATACATTAAAGATCATCCACAAACTAAAACGCTATATACTGTAGCTTCCAATGATATAGCTGTATAAATTACAAATTGTAACACTTAAAACATTTTGCCTCAGCTTCTGGGGAAGACTGCTGATATGCAATTGGCTAACCTTTTAACTAGGCAGCCAGAGAAATGCATTGTTTTTATCCTTCCATTATGTCATCATCATGAGTGATGCACAGGAAACCATTTTTCTTGTTCCTTATTATATTGCCATTACTACCCTTAAAAAAACAATCCCAGAATCATTGGTGATCATTGGCAGTTTAAACCCTGCCCCACCTTTGAAAATACAATCCCACAAGCATTGGTGGTCATTGGTGCTTTAAACCCCACCTCACCTTTAAAAAACAATCCCACAATCATTGGTGATCATTGGCACTTTAAATCCTGCCCCACCTTTGAAAATACAATCCCACAAGCATTGGTGGCCATTGGTGCTTTAAACCCCACCTCACCTTTAAAAAACAATCCCACAATCATGGGTGATCAGTGGCAGTTTACCCCCCACCTTGAATACATATAGGCTTTGCCTTTGTCTGCTGCCTTTTTCTCCTCCTTCCTTTGATTTGCTGCAATGTGCAGTTGTAGGAAAGCATGATGTTTGTAAACACAACTAAAGTTTACAACTGGGATTTTTGTGATTGGTTCAAAGTGATCACAAGGCACAGAGCCTCTCTGATATTGCCTGTGATCTGCACTAATGACAGGGAAATTACAGACATTGAGAACGAGCCTGGAACGCGCATCCCTTCTAGAGAGAAGGACGTTTGTAAACATCCTGTTAGAGTAACAGGTCCCTTGGCTGGTTGGGTTTTTATTGCCGTATGTCACCCAGTTGGAGAGAATTCCCTTCATCCTTTGCTCCTAAGACACCATAACAAAAATAAGGGGAATTGGTGTCCAGAAAAAAACAGGGATTCTATACCTTCTCCTCTTTACTAGAAGATGTGTTTTTATTGCTCCGTCCCCTTTGGGGGGCTTTTTCATCACTTTCTGTCCCTGTGACACCCAGTGTCCCCAATGGAGTCACAGTAAGCAGTAAAACCAAAGTTGCCAAAGAAAAGAAATCTGGTTGAATTTTAAAGTTGATGGAAATCTTAACTTTAACTATTCTTAAAAACATTCCCTCCCGTCTCCTCCTACCTATCCTGCTTTCCCTGTAAATAAAAGATCTGTGTATTTACCTTTTTTTAATCTGACCGTGATGGAACAGCTCCAACTCCGCTGTGTTAGTGAGCGCCTGCTGCAGAGGAGAAGAGGGAGCACCAGCAATGGCTGGGCTATGGGTGCCTGTAGGTGGCATCACAGCTCACACAATTCTCAGCTGTTGTCAAGCACTCCCTGAGCCAAAGATGCAGGATCACAGAACCGGGGAAGATTAAAAATAGGGGAGTACAAACATCTACAGGTTAGGCACAATAGGTAGGAGGAGGGAGGAGAGCTTTTAACAAGGGTTATGCCTAGTTCACACGGGCCGAATGTGGGGAGACATCAACTGGTTCATTAAAAAACAGTCGATATTTAGCCCGTGTGTATGTCAGCCGGTCCACCAAAGGCCGGGCCGTTTGGCTTCTGTCGGATGTGCATGCTGGAAAACTAGCTGCCGACCGGCTCCCGATCAGCACTCTCAGCCATTGGCACAACAGTGCTCTGGTGAGGGCAACACAACAGCTCAGTGGGGGAGATCACTATATTAATGTCGGCTTAAGCCTAGTACACACCACTAGTTTTTTTTTTAGTTTTTTTAGTTTTTATCCAACGGCTGGCTTCTGTCGGACCGACTGCCATACACACAGGCTGAATGTCGACTGGTCTTTATTGAACAGGCCAATGTCGCCCGACATTCGGCCCACGTGCATGGGGCTTTAAGCTTTCCCCTTAATTAGAATTATTGCTGGACATCCCTTTCATTTATTGAAATCAGGCAATGCACTTAAGGCTGGAGTCTGCTGGTACCTAAATCATTGGAGTGCTTTCTAGCTAATTGCAGGAGTAGCCCATGGATTCTAGTAGGAGATTTTAAAAAGCTGCCTATAAGCATGAACGTCATTTGCTCTGTAACCCTAATATTGCTCTTCGATGGAGCCCATGCATCTAGTTGGCATTGAGTTTCTCTTATTCAGGCTGTGGTTCTCATCTTTGCTAATGACCCAGGGGTTCCTTGACAGTCAACTCTTGAGGTTCCCCCATTGTTTGAGATCATTGTATACAGTAATGGATAGGCCAGCCCATCCCATACTGACATTTCATTTTAGGTAAATGCTTTCAGGTTGAATCATCCATCACCCACCAGCTTTGCTATCTTTCAGGGGCTCCATCAGCTAAAACCTTTATGTGGAGGCCGACTCTCCCGCTTGGATGTTTCCTTTATTTTACTTTACAGGGAATGCAGTACAAGGGATTGAAACTCCTACAGCTCAGCAACACATTGATTTAACGTACAACTGTCACGAGCAAAATATGGGGCTGCCATTGTTGATCTCTCTCTGAAAATGCTAGTTTCTTAGCTGCTACTAGCTTCTGGATCACAGACCCAGAACAAGCACGCGGCAAATGAAAGTCAGAGAAAAGTCTGGCTTCACATGTTCCAAGTCAGTGGGGTGATTTACTGAGAGTAGAGGCTGTTCACAATTATTGTCCATGTTGAAAACCTATATGTTCACTCTAAATACTCATTCATGTGGAAGGAAATTAAAAAAAGGATTTTTGCTCGCACACGATTGGTTGATTTAAGCAAATACGGTTTCATTTTATTTACTAAGCTCGTTGAACTTTTACTTTTAAGCAAAACAGTCTCTATTCCATTAGTAAATCAGCCCCAGTTATTCACAAGGTATTAAAGCCAAACTATTCAGCCAGGCAACTAACATCATAGCATAAAACAATAGCCTCTTAGCCTACATATTTATTTTATGCCATCTTTACTTTAAAGCATGTCTAAACCTAAGAACAAAAATTGATAGTATTTCAGCTTCCCTATCCTTAAATGGGGTGGCTACATTAGCTTTTTTTTTCACACTTCTTTTCCTATAGTTTAACCTGTAACGGTAGGTAAAAAGGAGCACCCGATATCCAATGAAATGCAAGTTGGAAGGTGAATTTATGATCGTTTTATTGAAAGTAGCGACATGTGATCCATCCAACGCGTTTCAGGGGAACATATACTCCCCCTTCCTCAGGGCTATCAGAGAAAAATGTGTACAGAAACATATATATATAAAAGGATATAAATATATAGCAATGGAGGTTAAAAATAAACATAATTTACATAATTATATATCATAACATCTTATAAAAAGGACGTTCTGACATTCAGTTATGTAAATGATTTTTATTTTTCTCTGATAGCCCCGAGGACAAGGGAATCTCTGGTCCTCCAAAACACATTGGCTTGATTACTTGTTGCTACTTTCAATAAAAACAATCAAAAATTCACCTTCCAACTTGCATTTCATTGGATATCGGGCGTTCCTTTTTACCTACCTTTACAAGTCCATGCGGAAGCGACCATGAGGCCATGCCCAGAGGTAGCAGCCCAAGCTCCCAAAAAGGATTTACCTCCACCTTTCTGTTAAGTTGGGCAGGAATCAGTGGGAGAGAACTCTTCCAACCTGCCCCCACCATTACCCACCCATAGACCCACAACTGAGTAAGTCAGTCCAGCGCAATGCTTTAGTTTAACCTGGTAATCTTGCCATTATCACATTTCCTGTCCTATCACTGTGAAAAAAACCCTTTTGTTTGGGACTTTATAGGTAGCGACACCACACATAAAAAAGTATTGAACTTTTATTATAACATGTATTAAAAAGGTATAGCACCCATTGAAAAGGTTTTAAAAACACATCCAATTTAGATAAGTAATTATATTACTTAAAAACAATGTTGCATCGATATACAGTATATGTTTGTTACACTCTGCAATCCAACGTATTGTAGAAATTACCAACGCGTTTCAGGTCCACGCCTTTCATCAGGGGCTTTTGCAGAAGGTTTCTAATAATTGATTGACAGAAAACACTTATCTATGGCATATAAGTATATAAACAACCAAATATGCAAATGTGTGGATGGTATAACGACACACAGGACGAACACTGTCAGGGGTGGTACAATGGAAGGACTGGATAGAGGTACTCTCTGCTCTATATAGATCCCCAGGCTTCTATGTTTTTCTTTATGTTGTGGCAATGGAGTGCTGGGAGAGGGTCTCAGTGTTTGACTGGTACCCCTTATACAAACAAAGCCACAATTCATCACAAACCCACCACTATGATGGGACACTGAATCACAAAAAGGGGTGTTGATATTGACACGGAATCCCCTTCAGAGGCTGCGGGATCTTCCACCACCTTCCAATGTCCAGGAAAGCCTCAATTCCGCTGTGAGTCCTTACACCACACACTGTCATACTTATATGCCATAGATAAGTGTTTTTTGTCAATCAATTATTAAAAACCTTCTGCAAAAGCCCCTGATGAAAGGCGTGGACCTGAAACGCGTCGGTAATTTCTACAATACGTTGGATTGCAGAGTGTAACAAACATATACTGTATATTAATGAAAATGTTTTTGAGTAATATGATTACTTATCTAAATTGGATGTGTTTTTAAAACCTTTTCAATGGGTGCTATACCTTTTTAATACATGTCCCAAACAAAAGGGTTTTTTTTCACAGTGATTAACACAGAGATTGGTAACCTTCACCATTAGTATTGCAACTTTTCTGATACATATACTCATTTCCTGTCCTAGGGTGACAACTGTACTCGGCAGCATTGTCACCATAGGAGAGAGTGAGTTCATTTCATGAAAGGCGAAATATCACATGCAGTATTTTGGTCATGGGGCACATTTTTCCCAAATATCACACACAATACTGAAAATGTCAATTTGCTATCCCTTTATGTGATATTTACCTCAAAAAGCAAAAATGCTTGGTAAATACTGCATAAAACAGCGCTAATGTCAATTCACTAAAGGAAATAAATAAATAAATGTATGCATTAAATAAGTAGTGGTCCAGGCATGCAATATTTAGATTATGTATGACATTTTGGATGGTTGTTAAGAAGCCGGTACCCACCGCATCCCTAACAACCATGATTCATCTGGAGTCAGCGGGATTATCCACTGACAGCAGAGTGTAAATAAAGGAAGAGAGGGCATTATAAAATTAAAAAAAAGTCGCCCCCCCCCCCAAAATCCATACCAGACCCTAAGGGCCTGGTATAGTTTGGGGGGGGGGGATCCCAGACTGTGTTTTTTTAAGTTTTCTAATGCTGGCTTTTCTTTTGTTTACATTCTGACAGCAGATGAGTCATGGTTGTTAAGGACGCGGCGGGTGGTGACTCCTTAACAACCAGCTATTACCTGGTTGTTAAGGACGCCAGCGGGTGCCAGCATTAAAATACCCCAAACTTTCACTACTAAAATACCGCATCACTTACCACATATATTAGTAGCAATTTTCAGTGAATTACAAAAACTATTTTGAAAAACGCTGAGCTATTTACCGCTGATCTAAAATTAGTAGGTAACGTTTTGTGAATGGAGCCCAGTGTGTTAAGACTACGTAGCACTGTGCTGGGACTACATAACACCTCCCTCCTGTCTCAATAAGAGAGGGGTGTTTTGTAGTCCACTGAGATAGCAGAGAACAATGCTAACTGATAACAGAGGCACAGAGCACAGGCAGTTATCAACTTATGAAATTTCTGGGTGGCAGCCCATGTCTACTACCTCGATTCTGTCCCAGCGCTGCAGCCTCCATCAGTCTCTATAGCATTGGAAGCTTCCAGAGGTGTCAGATGCCTGTCTCCTCCGCCCAGTGTTGGTACATCTTCCAAATTCTTTATTATGAATGATGTTTGTGGGGGAAGGGGGGGATAGGAGAATGAACCAGCATGTGGTACGGGCAGCATCCGAAAAATATTTGTAGGACGCTTAAAGCTGAACTTGGGGTAAGCAAATATTGTCTAAATACAATACAGATTTTCCCAAAATTGCTTCATTCCTATGAGCAGTTTAAGAAAATCCTTTAGTACAAGCAATCTTTCAGACTCAAAATGGCCCCTTTTTGCAGACAGCTATCTTATATCTATGCCTAGCCCAAATTATAAGTGAATGAAGCCCCAGGCTGCTTCATTGCTCATAAAGACTGAGCTTCCTTTCATCATTTTGCAGCTGAATACTTCAGAGAATGTTTTTGGCAGTTATCATGGATACGATTTGTAGTGAGTGTTTCAGTTTATTATTAACTTTCTATCAACAAAGTGCTTTAGTAATTTTCTTTTTTGGAATTAAAGAGACCCTGTGCTTTGGTCATTACGGCAAAGTAACAGGTTCACTTTGATGACTGGTCCCTGGTGTATACTTAACTTCCTTTTCCTTCCTCTGCCGCTCCAATTGACCAATGCAAAGTAAATTCTGGGGTGTGTGGGAGCATGTGACCCTCTCCCCTTCCTCCTACAAGGCAGCGTGGGCGTCAGAGCAGCCAATCCCCAGGCCCAAGCACTGTGATGTAATAGTGAGAATAGAATCCTTAGCACTGTGTGAGCTCCAAACAGAGCCACTTGGAGCACAGGGCTCCTCTTCACTTTCATGGGGAAACCATAATGGCAAAGGAGAAAAAAGAAGGTAAGTATAAGGGCTCACTCCCACTACCTTTGCTCTGTGAAGACTGAAGAGCAATGCGCTGGTTGCACGGACCTCATCAGATCATTAACCACTTGCCTACTGGCATGGGCGTCCGCAGGTAGGGGCAAGGGGGGGCAAGTGCCCCCCCCTGGAATCAGGGATCGCAAGGTGTCCGCCATAGGTGTGTGCACGGTTGTGCCCAGGCAGGCACACCCTAATCACCCGAGTGCAGCGCACAGAGTGTGAGCAGGTGCTGGGCGCTGGAACACTCTCCATGTACCAGCACCCAGCACAGGAAGGTAGATTACACTGTGGATGGCAGCCGGCAGTCTAGCAACCGGAGTCAGCACACACAAAACCCTTCCAGCTCTGCATATACAGACAGAGGAGGGGGCAAGGTGGGTTATCCACAGCCACTCAAGCCTGCAGCGTGTATCAACAGGAGCCTGACCTGCCACTGTGAGTTATAGACAACTCTCTTCTGTGGGGGGAAGAGAGCTCTGTGGGGGGGATTGGGTATGCATACTGGCATAGCACACGCCTGGAATCTGCACCCTGTACATAGCACATGCCTGGAATCTGCACCCTGTACATAGCACACGCCTGGAATCTGCACCCTGTACATAGCACATGCCTGGAATCTGCACCCTGTACATAGCACATGCCTGGAATAAAGTATGCCATTTCCCCCTTAAAAATAAATAATTGCGAGTCGTAGCTAAGCCCCTCCCATTCATGACATTGTCAAAAGGGGTGGAGCATGGGTGAACTTAAAATGATGCCCCCCCTGAAAAAAGTTCTGCGGACGCCCATGCCTACTGGGCACTTATACCCCCTTCCTGCCCAGGTCAATTTTCAGCTTTCAACGCTGTTGCACTTTGAATGATAACACTGTACCCAAACAAATGTTTTTTTTCACATAAATAGAGCTTTCTTTTGGTGGTATTTAATCACCACTGGGTTTTTATTTTTTGCTAAAGAAACAAAGAAAAACCAAAAATTTTTCATAGTTTGTTATAAAATTTTGCAAACAGGTAATTTTTCTCCTTCACTGATGGGTACTGATAGGCTGTACTGGTGGGCTCTGATAAGGTGGCAATGATGAGGCGGCACTGATGAGGCAGCACTGATAAGGCTGCACTGATGGGCACTGATGAGGCGGCACTGGTGGGCCCTGATGAGGAGGCCCTGATAGGTGGCATTGATGGGCACTAATATGTGGCACTGATGGGCACTGATAGGTGGCACTGAAGGTCACTGAGAGGGGCACTGATAGGTGGCACTGATGAGCCCTGATAGGCGGTACTGATGGGCACTGATAGGCAGCACTTATGGGCACTGATAGGCACTGGTAGGCGGCACTGGTAGGTAACACTGATGACGAGGCACTGATGGACACTGATTGACAGCACTGATGGCACTGAAAGGTGGCACTGGTGGGCATTTATTGGCACTGAAAGGTGGCACTAGTGGACACTGATAGATGGCACTTGTGGGCACTGATTAGCAGCACTTGTGGGCACTAATAGGTGGCACATATCGAGACCGATGTCCCTGTAACAAATGCCACCTGTTTACCGCCTTTATTCTTTTCTCCTCATGCTGATCATGAGGAGAAAAAAGCAGATAATCTGCTTCTGTTTACTTCCTGATCAGCTGTCATTGGCTGACAGCTGATCACGTGGTAAAGGGCCCCTGTGATTTGCCCTTTTCCCTGTTCTGTGATCAGCCGAGGCCCGAACCCGGGAAGACGTCTATTGACGCCTTCCCGGCACTGGAAGCCTGTGCTGTAGCCGTCATTCAGCTATAATGCAGGCAGAAAGTGGTTAAAGTGGTTGTAAACCTCAGACATGAAATATCAACAAAGCATATCCCTCTATAGTGTGTACTTGTCTGAATTAAGATCACTAAGTGTAATTTCTGTATTCTGCATGAATCACTTTTCAAATGTTTTCCTGACCCCAAGAAATAAAATAAGGTGAAAGGAGAGGGAGCTCCAGCACACAGCATGTGATTGGCAGCCTCAGCTCTGTTCCTGTGTGCTATGTGAAGGGGGTGTGTCCCTTCCCCCCAATCAGCTTTCATAGCTCTCCTCACTGAGCTCTGCAGAGTGTAACTTCAGCTCCCTGATTCCCTGTTTTCTGACAGTTCAGACAAGCTTTATAGATTCTGGACTTTGAACTGCTGTAGAGAAGGGAGGGCTGCAGATAAACAGACACAACTTATGTAGATGTTTCATCTCTGTGTATCACCTGAGGAAAGTCAGTTCACTGGGTATATGTAAGGGTTTCCCCGATAGCAAGGATGACCTGCCACAAAATTTGTGGCAGTGTTGAATTGTAAGTCTGTTAACTTGCTACACATTTTAACGGGCAAGTTGTACGCTTGCAGAGCACTTAAAGCACAAGTTCTAGTTGACACTTTTCCAATTTGTAGAAAATTTGCATGACAAGTCTCTAGCAAGAGCAAAGCTGCAGTGGTGAGTCTACAGCAAGAGCTCTGCAAGTCTACAGCATGAAAATTCAGCCACAGTGCCCCCTGTGGTGGGATGACCATTGCACAACATAACTGAACCAGAACTTGCAGCAGACTTGCAGAATGTTTGCAAAGAAAGTTGATCTGGAGTCATGCAATGCAGACTTGCTGCAATTGTGCAACAAACTTGTGAAGCCCGGCAAGTCTAGTAATAGTTTTGCAAGTCATTTTCAAACTTGCAGCACAATTTCTTGATATCTGGGTTACATCCACTTTAAGTGCATCCTGGGGTGTCCATCCATGGGGGTCTGATGCATGCAGCAGTCTGTCTGTATTCTGATCCATGTGCTGGACTGTCGGCTTGTCATTAATTTCAAGAGGCTGCCTGCACGCGGCTATACGGAATACCTTCACATGGGTGTACAGGTTGGTAAGCCTGTGTAAATTAATTTTAACCCCTTCAGATCCGCGATATTGCCAAAGTACGGCTCCAGCACGGATCAGAATTTTTGGGACGACGTCCATGGACGTTGTCCCCTGTGCACGCTGCGTAGGGTGCCCACGGGTCGGGCGGACACGATGTCCACTTGAGACCCGCAATCGCTGTCAAAGCTGCAGAATGGGGAACCGCCAATGTAAACACGGCGGTTCTCCGTTTTGTGAAGGGGACATAACAGATCTACTGATCCCTGTCACTGCGATCAGTTAAATCTGTTATGTCCCGACCAGCCCTGCCCCCACACAGTTAGAACACATGCAGGGAACACAGTTAACCCCTTCACTGCCCCCTTAGTGTTAACCCCTTCACTGCCAATTCATTAAATTACATTTATACAGTAACCAGTGGCTATTTAAATTTCTGATCGCTGTATAAATGTCATTGGTCCCAAAAAAGTGTAAAAAATGTCTGACATGTCCGCCCCAATATCGCGGTACCGATAAAAATCGCAGATTGCCGCCATTACTAGTAAAAAAAATTAAAATAATAAAAACGGCATAAATCAATTCTCATAGTTTGTAGACGCTATAACTTTTGTGCAAAGCAATCAATATACGCCGAGTGCGGGTTTTTTTCACCAAAAATATGTAGAATATAAATTGGCCAAACCCGATGAATAATTTTTTTTTGTTATTTTTTTTTTGGATTTGTATTACAGCAAAAAGTAAAAAATATTGTTCTTTTTTCAAAATCGCTGCTCTTTGTTTGTTTATAGCGCAAAAAATAAAAACCGCAGAGGTGATCAAATACCACCAAAAGAAAGCTCTATTTGTGGGAAAAAAATTATAAAAATTTTGTTTGGGTACAACGGCGCAGGACCGCGCAATTGTCATTCAAAATGCGACAGCGCTGAAAGCCGAAAGTTGGTCAGGGCAGGAGGGGGATTAAGTGCCCAGTAAGCACGTGGTTATATATCAAATGTGGCCCTGTCTCCTGAGGGTTCCTATTGGTAGTTTAGTTTTGCTTAATAGAGGTCTAAAGCCCTTCTGGTCCTCTAATAAGTTTAGTGACCTCATTGGTCAAAACCAAGTCTTGGGCATGGGAGGGGCCAACATTTTCAGCTCTGGCAGCAGGGGATGCCTTAGCAGTCAGTTGGGACACCTTCAGTGCTCAGTTGTAGTGTCTGGTGACCATTACCTTTTCTGCATAGACAAGGGAGATGACCTTGAATGATCATAGATATATGCAAACATATAGGTAAAGAACTACTGGAATTGGTCACATCTATTGTAGATATGAAACCTTGTGTATCTGTTATTAACTGAGAAGGGTTTTATGTGTTCCTTTAGCTGGAGAGAACAGCTATATTACAGTGAAACTTGCCATCCACAGAAAAAGCAATCATAATAAAGAACAGGCACCCTTAGGTGCCTACATGTATCTCTTAGTTGAACTCCAGGATAAGCAAATATTGTCTAAGTATAAAAGAGAATTTATATTTACTTGAATCTTTGTGTGTTTTGAGTATTTGTTCCATATCTGTGTTGCATTCAAGTGTAAAACTACCTGTCTGCGGGAACGTCCTGCAATAAAGACCGCTCACTGCTGCTCCCTCTCCTGGTGCAGGGTGACTGGTCTTGTCTCCGCCCCCTCCAGTAGTTTCCTGCAATCAGCCTGTAGTGGGTGGAGCCTGCTGGCCCCTCCCACAGCTCTGCTCTCTCTCCTTGTGCAGGGTGACTGGTCTTGTTCCCACACCCCCATCTTTTTTACAAACAACCTGCAGGGAGGGGGGGAGGCAGGGATTGCCGGATTCCTCCCACTGCTCTCAGCAGTGGCTATGTACGGTACGTTGATGATGTCACTGCTACTTTTATATGGTAGTATGTGGGTTTGCAAAGGTATTTGTTACACATAAAATGGATTTATATCCTTTTCCAATAACTTTTATTATTTTCCCAATAAAAAAGGGGGGTATACGAAACATAGTGGGACTGACACAGTACAATAGTCTCCCTTATTTAATCCCAAGAATAAGAAATAAAAAACACATCATATCATAGGGAAGGAAAAGCAAATGCTCATAAAATGAATTTATATTGGAGTATTGAGGAGTGTATTTAAATGAACGTTTTTGTGCTCAGGGTTCAGATTTTAAAGTGACTGTAAACCCCAATTTTTTTTTTCTAAATAATAAATATGTCATACTTACCTGTACATAATATAACTGGATACTAAGCTTGAATCATGCTTTGCTGGTTTTTTTGCCTTCCTCATGAACTGTGGGTATAGGATTGTGTATATAGGATTGTATGATTTTTCCCCCCTTTTATTGGTTGAACTAGATGGACTTGTGCCTTTTTTTCAACCTGACTAACTATTTAGCTATGCAACCTGCGGTTTGCAGTGGTTTTGCACAGAATAGCCCCGATCCTCCTCTTTGCAGGTCCCCCCCTGGCACTAATGATTTCTCCCCCCTGCAGAGTGCTCACCATAGCAAGCCGCTTGCTATGGGGGGACTTGTGCGGGCTTGCTCCCAGGCCAGCTCTAGACACACAGGGTGCAGTTCAGCCCCGTCTCCCGCTATTTCAACACAGGCTGTGATTGACAGCAGTGGGAGCTAATGGCTCCCACTGCTGTCTCTGAGCCTTTGAGGAGGGAGAGAGCAGAGAGAGCTGCTGCTCTTGTGCACAGTGCTGGATCGAGATAGGGCTCAGGTAAGAACAAGGTGGGGCTGCACTCAAAACCTTCAGCCTTTAGAACCACTTGAATACCTTTGCCTTTTTGTGTGCACTGCAAATTTCTGCAAATCTTGTCAAAAGGCTAGCTTGCCCCATCCGGCCTCCATGCATAGTGTTTTGTCCATAGAGGATATCTGTCTTGTCGTTTTTAAAAAGCTCTCAGCTGTATAAGAGGCAACTTCCAGTGGCTATTGTACTCACCTTTATCTTCTTCTCCTGCCCTACATGCACTGCTGTATTACTACTTTTGAGTTTGGGATAGAAATGCCTCCTAGCCAAGCCTCACAAACTTCTGTTGATGACGCCTATGGGTAGGCGAAATGCGTTGACGCTATTTCCGGCATCTGGTTTCCGTGGACGTCACTTCTGGTTTTGCTTTGGAACGCACGCAGAATAGCAGCGTTCGTGGTTTATGCATACTACAAGCAAGGTTTTATCTGCAATTTTGTAAGTACCACTATTTTGCACAATAAACTGTTGACCATACAGTACTTCACTATTGTGGTCCCCTTTTCTCTTTATACCCCAAAAAATCTCTGCATACTATTGGAGCCTTTTGGAATCTGACTATTTAGAATGATCGCACCCCAGGCTTGCCATTGAGCAGCATTTGACTACAATAAGCTTGACCAGACCCCAGACTGAAAAGCTGGCGGTCATGGGCGTCCGCAGAACTTTTTTCAGGGGGGGGGGGGGCATCATTTTAAGTTCACCCATGCTCCGCCCCTTTCGACAATGTCATGAATGGGAGGGGCTTAGCCGTGACTCGCAATTATTTATTTTTAAGGGGGAAATGGTAGACTTTATTCCAGGAATGTGCTATGTACAGGGTGCAGATTCCAGGCATGTGCTATGTACAGGGTGCAGATTCCAGGCGTGTGCTATGTACAGGGTGCAGATTCCAGACGTGTGCTATGTACAGGGTGCAGATTCCAGGCGTGTGCTATGAACAGGGTGCAGATTCCAGGCGTGTGCTATGTACAGGGTGCAGATTCCAGGCGTGTGCTATGCCAGTATGCATACCCAATCCCCCCCACAGAGCTCTCTTCCCCCCACAGAAGAGAGTTGTCTATAACTCACAGTGGCAGGTCAGGCTCCTGTTGATACACGCTGCAGGCTTGAGTGGCTGTGGATAACCCACCTTGCCCCCTCCTCTGTCTGTATATGCAGAGCTGGGAGAGCAGGAAGGGTTTTGTGTGTGCTGACTCCCGATGCTAGACTGCCGGCTGCCATCCACAGTGTAATCTACCTTCTTGTGCCGGGTGCTGGTACATGGAGAGTGTTCCAGCGCCCAGCACCTGCTCACACTCTGTGCGCTGCACTCGGGTGATTAGGGTGTGCGTGCCTGGGCACAACCATGCACACACCTATAGTGGACACCTTGCGATCCCTGATTCCAGGGGGGGACACTTGCCCCCCCTTGCCCCTACCTGCGGATGCCCATGCTGGCGGTCATGGTCTTTTGGTGAGTAGGGAAGCATATGGGGTGATACCCCACACGTTTGAAGCACATTGGCACTTTGGAAGATTGCAAGCACTTTCCAAGTAAAAGCGCACTTTTTCACTCATGCTGGACTATATTAGCACTATATTCACTTTTTATTTCTGTGCACACTATTGTGGTTTATAATAATATTGTTGATGTTTATGCAAGCGCTATATATTTGTTCACAAGCCTCACAAACGGCATTTCTTGGTGCCTGGGCAAACCTTAATATCGGTATATATAATATATCCCCATCACGCACCATACAGGACTGGTCACTTTATGGATGGGTGGTGGAACAACTCACAGAAGGCACCATCCATCAGTATGCAGCATGTTACCAGCAAACCTTTCCTTTGAAATGATAATTTATTGTGTCATGCAGTAAACACAAAAGTACAAAGTGCATTGCTATTTCCAGGTCTGAGTACTGTCACTTGGGGCTTGAACGTGCCATATTTAATCACTGCCTTTCAGTCAACATTGGCATATGAACTTTAGTGAGTCTATAGTGTCTATAGAGCAAACAGGAAGGCAAGCTAATGGTAAGATGTGACACTAGAAGGTGCCTGTTATATAGATGGGGTGGCTTATTTTCATTTTATAAAATAATGAGCTAAATCAGCAATAACTAGGTTCAGTAGGACATGGACAATGCTTTTAGTGAGAAAGTCAACATTTGCATATCATTGGTAGGTATTTGTAGGCGCTTGAGGATTCCAACTTTATATTACCATTGCTGCTTTACAACATTTTATGGATGGAAAGGTTCGATTCAAAATGACAGCTTTCTCGTATTTCCCACAAAAATGCAATTTTAGAACTACTGTACTAGTACTCCAAACTGGAAGATGAAAAGAGCCTGATTATTGGTAGAGATAGGAGCATTGATTCACAAGCCAGAAGAATTCAGAAAATGTCATCTTTTTTGACAAATTTGGCATTTTCGGTGTATGAGAAAAAATGTTCATATACCTAAAATGTTTAGCCCCTCTGCTTGTGCGTGTTTTGGGTAAATTGAAGATTGGTGTGTCAAATTTGTCTAATTCACTAATTAATCTGTGCTTTTTTTTTCTGATTCTTAGTTTTCGTTTAATTAAAAAAGCACAAAAATAGCAATTTAAACATGAATAGCCCTTTAAAGTATAAAATAACAAGACATTCAATTTCCCCCTCTTTTTTTGTCACTAGACATCCTCAGTCAGCTAGTTCTGGACCTTCTCCAGTCTGTGACTGGACAGTGAAAAAAGAAGCCGCACAGTGATGAGCTTATCTTTCCATCACTCTGCTTTCTATTCCTATCAGCATGCTACTTCTCAGCAGATAAAATGATTGGCTGCTTCGCTCTCCCCTTCTCTGAGCTTTCTTGTACAGGGACTGCTAGAGGATGATGATACTAAGTCAAAATCTGATTTTTAAACTGCTTTCTTTAAAAACATATGTATTCAATGATGTATTAACCACTTCCTTACTGGGCACTTAAACCCCCCTCCTGCCCAGACCAATTTTCAGGTTTCAGCGCTGTCGCATTTTGAATGACAATTGCGCGGTCGTGCGACGTTGTATACAAAAATTTCTTTCGTCAAATTTTTAGTCTAAAACTGAATCATAGTAGTAGGAGATCGTCAGGGACATGTTCTTTCGAGTCTCTTCCCCTCTCGCTTCGTCGGTTAGTAAAATAGACGACTCTTCATCGTACGACTATCCTTATCTTTCGTCTCACTACCTTTCTATTCGAGTAGTGACACGCCGAAGAAAAAAGTGACAGGTCAGTGTCTGACCTCTTCCAGGTCTTGATCGACTGACTCCTACAGATCACTGTTTTTTTCTCCCCCTTTAACTTACAGAACAATAAAATATGAAATTTCCCGATAAGTA
>BLSH010282580.1:2257229-2318724 GCA_018402905.1 Glandirana rugosa | reverse complement strand
GCTAGGATAGTATATAGGCAGGCTAGGTTAGTAAATAGACAGGCTATGGTAGTATATGGACAGGCTAGGGCAGTCTAGGGTAGTATAGGGGCAGGCTAGAGTAGTATATAGACAGTATAGGGCAAGCTAGGGTAGTATAGGGGCAGGCTAGGGTAGTATATAGACAGGCTACAGTAGTATAGGGACAGGCTAGGGTAGTATATAGAGAGACTAGGGTAGTGTATAGAGAGGCTAGGGTAGTATAAGGACAGGCTAGGGTAGTAAATGGGCACACTAGGGTAGTATATAGACAGGCTAGGGTAGTATATGGACAGGCTAAGGCAGTATATGGGCAGGCTAGGGTAGTATATGGACAGGCTAAGGCAGTATATGGACAGGCTAGAGTAGTATATGGACAGACTAGGACAGTATAGGAGCAGGCTGGGGTAGTATATAGACAGGCTAGAGCAGTATACAGACAGACTAGGGTAGTATAGGGGCAGGCTGGGGTAGTATAGGGGCAGGCGGAGCGGCCTGGGGGGCAGTTGTCATCATGACACTGGATCCTTGGACAGTTAAGTGTCCATTTATTAAAAGTCAGCAGCTACAGTATTTGTAGCTGCTGACTTTTCATTTTATGTTCCTAGTTGAAGATCTTATTTTAGTTCCAGGCTCCCCCAAAAAAAATGTAACTGCTGACTTTTAATAAAAGGACACTTACCTGTCCAGGGATCCAGTGATGTCCTCACCCGAGCCAATTCTTCAATTGGCTTCGAGTGCAGGTGCCAGCATCGTAAGTAAGGGGAACAAACAGTGAAGCCTTGCGGCCTCACACCCTGTTCCCTACAGTGCATACGCAAGTCACTCAGCGCTTTTGAATGGTCCCATAGTCTTCTGGGACCTGTGTGTGTCCCAGAAGGCTGCGGGGGAAGGAACATCCGGCTCAGAAGCCGCAACACATGTGACAGGAAGTGGGAGTGGGTATCTTTCAAAACCAAGTACCCGCTCCCCCCCAAACAGTGCCACATTTGGCAGTTGGGTGGAGGGGGGGTTGGTTATACAACAAAAGGTTTTAACTATAAATACACATAACTGGACACTAATATTTATAGGTAAAGTTGATCCAGAGAACATCCGTTTGCCTTTTGGGGGGATCAGGAAAGATTTTTTCCCCTGCTGGAGCAAATTGAATCATGCTTTGCTGCGGTTTTTTTTTTTTGCCTTCCTCCGGATCAACTGTGGGTATAGGATTGTATACAGTGACGACCCATCCATTAGGGGTGCACAGGCGCTGCCCCCCATCCATGCATCCGGCCCCCAAAGCTACTTGCAGGGTGCCGAGCGCATGGATTCCAATGGGGGGGTGTTTTTTTATAAGCACGTGATTAGAGCCAGAAGCTCAAATAGGCTTCAAAATAGGGTGGGCTCATGGCTGAAAGGACAGGCAATCCTATTGGATGCCTAGGAGGAGGAGGGAGAAGATGCACGGTGGAAGCCGCTGTGATGCAGAGGAGGCGGAGACACCCGCCCACCCACTGCCCGTCCGGATCCTAGATGGGGTAAGTGCTGGATGACCGAATGCGGGTGGTTTTAATGCTTGCCATCGGCCAGCCGGGGGTGGTTTGTTTTTGTTTTTTTTCCCTTCTATTGGTTGAACTGGATGGACTTGGGTCTTTTTTTCAACCAGACTATGTAACTAAACTGAATTTCCCTTTTTTGGGTGAAGGTTAAAGGTTCCCTTTTGAGAAGGCAGGCTCTGTGAAATGTGTGACACAGCAATACCCTCTCTCAGGACATAAATTTCAAGAATGCAAATGTGTGGGGATTTTTAGCAAACTTTAAGTTTGTTCAGATGAATAGTAGGCTAGAAATAATTGAAATAGAATTTGGAAATTATTATTTACATTTTGATCATAGGTAAGCGTTAATGGGTACCGAGCTGCATTCATTTGTGTCTTTTATAGATTTTTCTATATTCTATATTTTATATATGCCTGTAATTCAGCTATAATTGGAACTGAGTCTCTTTTCTTTGAAGCAGTCTCTCTCCTTTCTTTGTCTTATCTTATAAAAGCAGTTTTGGGGAGTTGACACAGGCTCTCTCTTTCTAAAAGCGCCATCTTCCTTTTTTTTGAAAAGGTACCGTCTTCTTATTCTTCTATACGGCAGTGCCTTTCTCATTGGTAAGCAGTTTCTTGCCTTGAAAGGCAGTTTCCTGCAGTGATTTGAAAGTGTCCATCATTCTTCAAAGTGCAGAAGACAGCTCTGCTTTCCGTTTGCGTGTAACATGTTTGTATGTTACACGCTTACTACTCAGTGGGAGAATCCAGTCTCTTACTCTCCTGCCTGGCCTCTGCTTTTTGCCGTCACGGTGTCTTCTGTATTGTCTCCAGTTTAGCTGTCTCTTCTCAATTCCAATGTTTTTTAATGTCTCGGGCACCTGTTCTCCAATCTGTATTGTATTTCTTTTGTCGCTCTCGCTGCATTTCATTTCCTCGATGAAACCACCTTGTATGTATTTTCCTATTACTATTCTATTAAACCCTCTGTTTTTTTTTATTTGTGAGTCATACAAACTGGAACAAAGGAGACACAGTGGCGTTAGGTCGGCCACAGAGAGCCTGAGAGGTGCTCCCGATTCAAGAATCGATTGCGGCGTTTGGAAAGGATAAGGCTGTTTAGATCTTTTGTATGGGGGTGATAATTAGCACTTACTACTGTGAAAAGGAACTTGTTATGGTATTCTGCATTCTACATAATCGCCTTTGTTAGAAAAAAATCCCTGTATAAGTGGCAATCCAAATGGAAACAAATATCACCGCATGTTCACCAATACTCCACTCCATCCACAGAAAGAAGATCAGGATGAGTGTCGGTGGTCAGATGTGTCCAATGCTTATTGCTGTTAACGACACAAGTAAGGAAAGCCTTACCCAATCAGAGGCCTGTTATTCTCATTTAACAGATGCAAATAATAAATTGAAGTTTGAAAGACTGTTATCCTTGATTGTTTGTTTGAAATATTGGCATATGAAAGATTCTTGCAGTCCTTGGTCACAGTCTACCAAATATAGGTCTCTATGGCAGCCATAACACAGTTACACCATTGTAAGCAATGTGTCTTGAGAGATCTGTCCATTATGGTCTAATTCAGGGGTCCTCAAACTATGGCCCTCCAGTTGTTCAGGAACTACATTTCCCATCATGCCTAGTCATGTCCGTGAATGTCAGGGTTTTACAATGCCTCATGGGATGTGTAGTTCCGCAACAGCTGGAGGGCCGTAGTTTGAGGATGCCTGGTCTAATTGTTAAGTGTTAGGACCTACAGTGACCGTCTTAAAACGATTGCAAACCCTGATTGTTTTAAAAAACAAACATGCAATGATTTTGCACAGAGCAGCCCTGATCCTCCTCTTCTGTGGTGCCTTGCTGGTGCTCCTGGCTCCTCCCCCTGCTGAGTGCCCACCATAACAAGTGCTACTCCATAGTACATAGACACACAGAGCGTGGCTTGGCCGAGCCCCCTACTCCCTCCCCAATGGCTGTGATTGACAGCAGTGGCAGCAAATGGCTCCCCCTGCTGTCTCTGAGCCTGTGAGGAAAGGGAGAGCAGTTTCTCATGTGCACATTGCTGGAACGAGGTCAGGCTCAGGTAAGTATAAGGGGGGCCTAGGGGATAGGGGGGATGGGTAAGTTGCAAAGCATTTATTAGGGTAAAAATCCTTCAGCCTTTAGAACCACGTTAAAAACACATCCTATGAGCAAGGCTTGAACAATGCCTTCACCACCCCAGAATATCCATGACAAACCCACTAGATTAAAGCTGTAGTAAACCCAAAATATATGTCAATAGATGTGGTGGCTGCATTCATTTTCTTTTTTAGGCTTTTTTTCTCTCTGTTTTCTGCTGATCTGGCAAGTAACACACCTCCTATATTAGAGTGGCTTCACTCTGTTAATCTGAGATGTACTAGATGTATTAGATGTACTAGCAGATTTAGATATGCTAACAAATTGAAGCTGAACTCCAGCTAACACTTTACAAGCAGTTACAGCATTTTTTTTCCTTTTAGGATAAAAATTTTACATAAATAAAAGCTGACCATTGTAGGCACCTCTGTCAATGGTAAATGGTTTTTCTCAATCCTGTAACTGTAACATCTGCAGAACAGCTTGTTCTGTTAAAAAAAACAACAGACTTACTGGCCAGATCACCAGGTAAGCATACATCACACCTAAGAATTGGTAAGCTGCAATATAATAAATGTTTGCTTTTGGGTTTATTACTGCTTTAAAGTGGTTCTAAAGCCTAAGCATTTTTTACCTTAATGCATTCAGTGCATTAAGGTAAAAAATGTTTAGGCATCAGCATCCCCCCTCACCCCCCTTTTACTCATTTGTCTGCAGCTCTTCTCTCCATTCACTTCCAGGTCTTGCCGGTTTTGCTGGGGCACCACAAGCTATTAGCTCTCAGTGCTGTCAATCAAAGACAGTGACGAGGGATGGGGGGCAGGGCCAAGTCCCGCTGTCTGTGTCAATGGACACAGCAGCAGGGCTTGGGAGCGTGCACGCATGTGTGCCCCCCTGGGGGCACTGGACAGAGAGGAGGGGCTAGGAGGGCCAGCGGGGGACCCGAGAAGAGGTGGTTCGCAGTCGCTCTGTGCAATTCTATTGCACAGAGCAGGTAAGTATAGACATGTTTGTTATTTTTTTTTTTTACTTTACCTTTACAATCGCTTCAAATGTGAGATGATACAGATATTTGTTTGAACTAGTGTTGCAGTAAACTGCCAATGCTGAACTGGAAAAAGCATGAGCATATCTGGTGTCTGGGCCCCCATGATGTCAACAGACTTGTTCTGGGCCTGTGACTCATCAAGTAGGGAAGAGAGAAGAAAAATAAAGGCCTTGAAACGTTAAAAAACAAGTAGACATCACATTCTCCCTTTCATTTGGGCTCCTTTTAAATTGTAGTTTGATCATGATTATAAAACTACAACTTTCAGACTGTGGCCATGTAATTTACTACAGACTGTACTTCTAGAGTCACAAGCAAGCCATATGTCACATGTTTTTGTAATGGAAATTGCATTCTTGCAGTGTCTTCTTTTACTGCCTGGTCCTTTGTCAGGTACTAGTCTAGCATCAGGACAACAAATTGCCATTAAGATGGTAGCAATAAACATTGACCACAGACAGGCAAATTTTTGCTGTTGCTCCTTAGGAGTCTGTATAGGGTGGGAGGTTTGCTAAGAATTTGCTCTACATGTGCAAATTAACGATTCTCCTGTTTTATATGGCACATTTGCTGTTAAGATTAACCAGCATTTCCAACTCCCAAAGAGACGAGTTTCCCTATTTGGATCTAATTGGCCTGCCATTCTAACAAAAAATAAGTTGTTTCTCACCCTTGGAACAAGATCTATCCATGGTGCAAACTACACACAGGTTTTTGTTCTTCCAGCGCCCCTGACATAATCTGTGCCTGGGGAAAATAGATGAATAGCGCTGTAACCCTGAGGCTTCTTTGTGTGTATATTTTATATTTTTTGTTATCATCCAATAGTATTGTGGTGGTGTAGACACAGAGAATCTGAATATTGGGGGTTTTCATGGGTTTTACTTTGGGATGTGATAGAGATAAGTGAATCTAAAATTGGAGACGCGTTTTGTAAGTGTTACAACTCTCAAAACGCGTTGGATTTTAAAACAGTCTGTCATTGGAATAAACATGTATTCAGATTTCAGTGTCACAGTGTGGCACAATTATAGATACACTCAGAATCTGTGCCTGGCTGTGCTCATAGACCGGTGGGTGGGGGTCTACCTTAGGCCTGTTTATAAGGTATAATGGGCAGTCTAAATAAAACTCTGCC
This sequence comes from Glandirana rugosa, assembly GCA_018402905.1. Classification (NCBI taxonomy): domain Eukaryota; kingdom Metazoa; phylum Chordata; class Amphibia; order Anura; family Ranidae; genus Glandirana; species Glandirana rugosa. The sequence continues at coordinate 2,312,869 of BLSH010282580.1, read as the reverse complement.
TAGTGCCCAAGGCCTGAGGCAGATAAGTGGATAGGGTCTACTTGGGTTGGTTAATAAATTATGATGGCCTTTCCATGAAAGCCCCAGTCCATAGGCTGGCCCATGGGGTGTGACAGCCACTCTAAAATAGACTCTGTCTTGTGCCCAAGGCCTGAGACAGATAAGTGGACATGGCCTACTTGGGTTTGGTTCATAAAAATTATGGCTTTTTTTTATGCCAAACCTAATCCATAGGCTTAATCAAGGGTATGATGGCTAATCTAAATAAGACTCTGCCTAGTGCCCAAGGCCTGAGACAGATAAGTGGTCAGGTCTACTTGGGGTTGGTTTATAAAGAATGGTGGCCTTTCAATCAGACCCAGTCCATAGGCTGACTGATAGGACATGATGGCCAATCTATTCAGCCTGTCCAAAGGCTACTCCATAGGGTATGATGTCCAATCTAAATAAGACTCTGCCTAGTGCCCAAGGCCTGAGACAGAAAAGTGGACAGGGTCTACTTGGGGTTGGTTCATAAAGAATGATGGCCTTTATAATGCAGACCCAGTCCATAGTCTAACTCAAAAGATACGATGGCCAATCTAAATATGTATCTGCCTAGTGCTCAAGGTCTGAGCCAGGTAAGAAGTTGGGATCTACTTGGGGTTGATTCATAAAGAATGATGGCCTTTTCAAGGCAGACCCAGGCCATAGGCTGGCTCATAGGAAAGGATGGCCAATCTATCCAGCCAGTTCATAGGCTGGCCCATAGGGTATGATGGTCAATCTAAATAGGATTCTGTCTAGTGCCCAAACCTGAGGCTGATAAATGGACAGGGTCTACTTGGGGTTTTTTCATAAGGAATGATGTTTTTTTCAAGGCATACCCAGTCTATTTGTCTGCTGCTTGACAAAATACCAAGCACTGCTTATATATATTAATACTTATGACAAAAACAAAATATAGAACCATCAAAATTCTACTATTACTCGCATATTTTCCAGCAGCCAGGAAATTGCTATATTTTGGTGATCCTTTGAACAAATAAATATCAAATTTTGTTGAATAAGCATGTAAAGTAAAATGACTTAGTAATAGAATTGCAGCATATATTCAATATTATCAGTTTTTTTTTCATTCAGCCTTACAGTATGCCCATCAACTTGATCGAATACAACATTACTGAAACTATTGTAAATGATCATAATTACAGATCCATTTTTTATTTAAACAGCCTGAAATGTGTGTGATGTGTCAAAGACAATACTGCCTCAATAATAAATTCAAATCTCATCTGCAAAAAAAAAAGATGTAGATTTGTTTTGGCCAACATTACCCTTCTGGTCTTATTTGATAATATATAGAACAGAAATTTTAGCAAACCAGCCTTGGTTCTCTGAAATTGGTTGGTTACTTTGGGATACTTGGCTTTGCACATCATGCCAGAGCGTGTAACAATGGAGTGTAAGGCCTTGACTGCAGAAGCTTACAATCTAGAGAAAATTAAATGAGAGAAGAGGGGGAAGAATTCAGGAAAGAAAGCTAGAGAGTAAAACAGGATTAAAGGGTATGAAATGGGATCAGGGGATTACAGAAGGGGAAAACGCTGAAGAAAGGCAGCTCTATAAAGGTAGAACGGCAAAGGTAGCAATGATGAGGAAGACAAAAGTGTTTGGCGGTTGTATTAGTTTAATGAGCAGTGATTAGGAAGCCATTAACTGTACATTGATTGTTCAGTGAAGGTAAAGGCCGAGAGACAAAGATATTTACAGCAAAAGAGACAGAAAGAGGTGAGAGAGAGAGCGAGCGAGCAAGAGATAAAGTGCAGAGAGAGAAATAAGGAGCAAGAATTAGAGAGAGAGAAGTGGAGGCAGAAAAATAGAGGAGTGGGAGAGAGAGATAGAGAAAAAGAACTAAGGAAAGAGACATAAAGAAAGACAGAAGGAGAGCATGGGAGAAGGAGACAAGAAAGTAAGAGATAAATAAAAGAGCAGAGAGAACGAAATAAGGAGAAAGAAAAAAAGAAAGAAAGAAAGAAGGGGGGAAAAAGGAAAATAGCACATGGGAGAGAGGAGGGAAAGATAGAAAAGGAAGTAATGAGATAAATAAAAATAAAAAATTAGAGAGATAGGAGTAGATAAGTAGAGAGAAAGCAAGAGGTAAAAAATGCAAAAGTATTAGGAAAAATACAGGAAAAATTAAGAGGAGAGAGAGAAAAAGAAAGAGGAAAAGAAAAAGAAAGAAGTAAGAAAAAGGAAAAAAAAGGGAAATGTAGAAAGAGAGGAAACGAAAAAAGAGAAAAGAAAAACAGAAAGAAAAGAAAGGAAAAAAGAAAAAGAGAGAAAGAAGAAGAGGTACGGAAGCAAAGAAAGAAAGAGCGAGAGTGAGAGATAAATAAAAGAGCAGAGAGAGCGAAATAAGGAAAAAGAAAGAAAGAAAGAAGAGAGGAAAGAGGGAAATAGCACATGGGCGAGAGGACGGAAAGATAGAAAAGGAAGTAATGAGATAAATAAAAATAAAAAATTCGAGAGATAGGAGTAGATAAATAGAGAGAAAGCAAGAGGTAAGAAATGCAAAAGTATAAGGAAAAATACAGGAAAAATGAAGAGGAGAGAGAAAAAGAAAGAGGAAAATAAAAATAAAAAGAAAGAAGTAAGAAAAACAAAAAAAAAGCGAAATGTAGAAAGAGAGGAAATGAAAAAAGAGAAAGGAAAAACAAAAAGGAAAAAAGAAAGAAAGAAGTAGAGGTGCGGAAGTGAAGAAAGAAAGAGCGAGAGTAAGAGATGGAAAAGTAGAAGGAAATAAGAAAGAAATGGTGAGAAGAAAACAGTGCATGACAAAGAGAACAGAAAGATAAAAGAATGAATGAGATAGAGAGAGAAAGGAAATTGGAGAGTGCAAAGGATGGAAGAAGAGAACAAATAAAAGGATAAAGCACAGGAGAAGGAGAGATTCACCCAAGAGAAGAGAGCCACAGATGTTGAGCTAGGTATTAGTGACACATTGGGAAGTGTGAGATAAAATAGGTGAAGCCAGCTGGGGTGGATATGGAAGGGGGGGGGGGGAGTGAAATACATTTCCTTTAATACTGTGATAAAAGGATGAAGAGTAATTGGAAGAGATGCAGGAAGAGAAAAAAAAAGTCAGAAAACAAACTGACAGGAGGCAGGGAGCAAGGCTGAGCAAGCCTCACTGAGTTGGAGTGTGGATGGAGAAGGAGTATGAATAGAAGAAGAGGGAAAGGATGGAAAGCAGCGGGGGCTGTAAGGAGGAGAGAGCCGCAGAGGTGTGGGGGGAGTGGAGGAGGCTCAGGGAAGCAGTAGTGGATTGTGCAGTGCAGCAGAGAACTGGGGGGGGGGGGNNGCAGAGAACTCCCCCCCCCCCCTTGAGCCCCCTCGTCACCGATCGATACAAGACTAAGCAATAAAGCATTTTCATTGTCAGATGCCCTGCATATAGTGACTGGTGTGAGAGCGCCTTGCTCTCCCCCCCTTTTCCACCTAATCTGAGCTGGAGATGCTCTGCAGCTTGAACACCCCCCCTCAAGGCCTAGCTCGCCCCCCACCCAGAATTGTACCCCCCCCATCCCCCACCCCTAGAGCCTCCACCTTCCGACTCTTCAATAATTCACAGCTAGCACCTTTTTATTACACTGTGGAAAGGCTCCTTTCCGCCTCCCCCCATTTTATTTTATACCTTTATAAACCCCCCAAATGTATCTTTTTAATTTTAGCTAGCCTGGCTCGCTCTCCTTCTTGTCCCCCAGTTTCCTATAACCTATTCTTTCATTTTCTTTTGTCGCAAAATGCATTGTAGTTTTTATTTACCTTTTTTTTTTTCTGCTACCTTCTTATTTATTGTTCGCCTATTAAGACGCTTCCTCTTTTTTCCCCTGTCCTCCGCTAACTGCTTCTGGATGTTCACAGATAAATTTCCATGTCTTGTCAATAAACTGTCAGATACAAGCAGGTGAAGCTTTAATTTGGAGCTGGTTACAGTGAGTAATTGTAGCCCCTGCTGAGCTGAATATATAGGGAGTACGCAGGCTAACGATGGTTCTGCGCGGCCCAATACCTGCGAGCGAGGCAACCAATTCAAAGGGTTACCTCGCGAGTGATAAAAAGAAGTCATTGAACACAGTCATTACCGCTCGCAAACATTGGTGCTCATTTCATCTTCCCATTTTTACACCTCTAGAGCTCCAGCTTGACCAACGTTTATTCCAGGTAACCCATAAACAATAGTCCTTTTATCAAGGGTTAACGGGATCCATATGTTGGCCAATAGAGGCCTTGGGATGTGCGTGATCTGATGGAGGAGGGGCAGGTCCCTTACTGCCCACCGTAGTCAGTGGGTGATGAGACCGTCTCTTCTCCCACTGACCATGGGTAGGACTAAACAGGCACTCTTTAAGCTCTTTAAATCTCCTGCAGTCTGTCCTATTGGTTTGCATCACATTGGTTTTAATGAGAGGCAATACACAAGGGCTTTGCATAGTTACATAGTTAGTCTGGCTGAAAAAAAGACACAAATCCATCTAGTTAAACCAATAAAAGGAAAAAAAAAATGATGTGTATACACACATGTATAGTCCTATATATATATACAATCCTATACCCAGTTGATCCAGAGGAAGGCAAAAAAAAATCATTAAAGCATGATCCAATTTGCTCCAATGGGGGAAAAAAATCCTTTGTGATCCCCAAAAGGCAATCGGAGCTGCGCAGTTGGAAAATCTGCCACAATCCCACAATTCTGTTGCATCACTTAAAGTACAGATAAAAGGCTCCTGTATGAGAGTCTCAACAAGTACCAAATCCAGTTACTGCGTGATGCACAAGCCTTATAAAATACAAACTTCAGTTGTGTCTCACATGCTCCCTCTACCAGGCACTGCAGTTCACAGTGGGAGGGTTTCAGCAGCAGAGGCAGAGCTGTCAATTTGGAAGTCAATGGGTGGGACTAGGTCTGTCTAAGTGCTGATTGACAAGCTGCAGCAGTGACAATGCTGATTGCAATGCTCCTACTACATCTTCTCATCCCACTGTAATGCAAGCAGGCCTAGCCTACATGAGAGTGAGAACTCTGCTCTGAGTACGGGAGCAGTGCAGGGTTGTTGCCGCATCATCACAGGAAGCTGCATTAGGTGGACTTTACTGGTATTTGTGGGACTTTGGGGGGGACTAAAAGACAACTGTAGGTGCCGATGCACCTATCATTATAGCTACATCACTTTTTTTTTTTTTTTTGATGAGAGCTCATAGTTCTACTTAATATTAGTGATCAACTATCTATCCTTCAACAGAAAAACTAGAGTAGTATATTAATTTCTAGAAGATTGATCATTTATGAGTTTGATGAGCATCTTTGTCTCATTTTAGGCTTACCCCCACTGGATTAATCCAATAAGACTGATCGATCTTTCAGCAGTCTCCAAATATCTTATGCAGTAGTGTTAAATAATGATTATGCCTCTATGGCCGTACACACGATCAGAAAATCATATGAAAAATACAGTTTTCTATGTGATCGTATGATAATCTGATCGTTACTACACAGCTTTCCAGAGTCGATTATGACAGTTCATCCAATATTATCCGATGGGACAAGCACGAAAATTTCTTGTGTTGTCCTTCGAAAATACAATACAATTACACTACAACACATTACAACACTTCTAAATTTTTATTCTGTCGTACAAGAATTTTCATAACTTTAGTAAACTCTTCATTTTCAAAATGAGACTAGCAAGAAAAAAAAAACAGATGATCATTCGTCCGATAATCTCATCATGTGTACCAGGCATAAGGAATATTTTCAATCTCAGAAATTAAAAAAACACCCATGGCTACATAAAAGATGCTTGTCTATGAGTGAACAGCAGGATGAAAGACCTGTTACCTAAGTCTGTTCAGTTAATCAAAGAACAAAGTGCAGTGAACTATATCAACCAATCAGAATGATAGTGGATGTAAACCCTCGCATATACCCAGTGAAGTGAGCAGCCTTAGATGATACACAGGGATGAAACAAATCCTCCTACATAAGTTTTACTTGCATATCTGCTGTCTTCAGCTTTATATATTCTTCAGGATTCTAACATTGGGTTAGAATTTTTACTTCCTCATTCAGCAGTAGGAGTGGATTCTTGGCATACACTGGGAGACAGCTGATTGGAGGAAAGGCACACACCCCCCTCCACATAGGAAGAGGAAGGAAGAAGTGTGTAGAGCTGTGCTGTGAAAAGACAAGCTCTCTGCTAATCTATTTATAGCACCCTCCCCGACACAAATTTCAGATTGGTTTTATCTTGGTTGATGGAGAACTTGTCAGAAGTTATCATGCTGATAACAGAGCAAGGAAACGGTGGAAAGACGTGGGACTTAGTGCTTTGGAGAGAGATAAGTAAACACTGCAGATATATGTGCCCAGGTCAAATTTCATGAATCGAATTTACATCTACTTTTAGGGTGAATTCCAGAAACAAAAACCTTTCTTTAAATATATTCCTCAATAGCCATAAAAGGTAATAAAAGTAGCCACTGCGTCTGTCAACAAATTTTGAAAATTTCAGAAGCATCTCAAACTGATGCTATTGATGCAAGTCTGAAGCTATTGACACGGGCCCTTAAAGCAGAACTAAACCCAACCATTTAATGGTTAAAAAAAACAGTTACATTCCCTGCATGCCGAGAATGCTGTCACATTTACTTGTGCTCTCAACCAAACTATCAAACTCTCAAATAGCTGGCATCATAACTGATCACATGTGCTGCAAATAGCAATTGCAGATCAAACAGAAACTAAGATGGCAGCTCCCTTGGCTGAAAAGGATAGGAGGGTTTACTTCCGATTTAAGAAGGTCAAAGAAAAAAAAGGGCAAAAGAAGCGGGTAAGTTGAAGAAGGTAATAAAAGTCGCAGAGACTTCATCACTGTGCTGTACATATATATGTAGCCTGTGCAGAGAGCAGGGGTGTGGGAGGGGCCCAGCAGGCTCCACCTACTGCAGGCTCCTTACAGAAACTACAGGAGGGGGCGGAGACAAGACCAGTCCCCCTGCACAAGGAGGGAGAAGAGCTGTGTCCGGTCTTTATTACAGGAAGGAAAAGCTTCACATTAGATTACTGCACAGTTCTAAAATGAATACAAAGCACACCAAGATTCAAGGACTCTTGTTTTTAGACAATATCTGCTTATCTCAGTGCCTGTTCACACAGGGGCAACTTGCGATCCGACTTGAGTTGCCTCAAGTCGCTTGGCATTTAAAATCCCATTGAAATGAATGGGAGCTGTCTTAATGTACACAACTGAAGTCGCTCCGACTTCAAGGCGACTTCTGAAAAAGTTCCTGTACTACTTCTAGGCGACTACTATCCGACTTGTGCCCATAGGATTCAATAGAAGTCGCCTCCAAGTCGGATCCCCATCTACATGGAAGCGACTTTACAGTTAAAAGAATAGAATTTATTTTTAGGCAGCCCCCTCCCACCCTTCTCTGATTGGTTAAGGCAAAGTCGCCTGGCAAAAGTCATGCTGTAAAGTCGCCTGAGGTCCTTAAAGTCGCGCTGAAATCGCCTAGCGAAGTCGGGTCGCCCCTATGTGAATGCAGGCTCTGAGTTCACGTTTAATTTTTCATTGATCTGACTTCAGTACATTAAAATTTCATTGGTTTCTATGGATTACTGCACTTTGTAGAGAGCCTTCTGTTTGACGCGCTACTCCAACGCATGCGTTTGAACGGGAAGTGCAGCAGGGGCTGTGCCTGACCTGCTTTGCCAGCAACCTACTCCATTCAAAGACACACAAAGCAGGTCAAATGCAGCCTCAGAATGGTCATCCACACTACACATTGTAAATGGAAATCTGCAGACTTGCGATTAAAGTGCGCTTCAAACACAGAAAAGCCCGAGCGCGTAACAATGAATTGCGATGAGCGTTCAGCCAGTGAGTTCTAATCTCATCCCGAACAGTCCTTCTTTCAAACCTGTGTTTTGTGAATGGATTATACAGACATTTTCAGCTCGTGAAAACATTTTGGACAGATGCTACTTATTTTTTTCTGGCTTTCGAAAGCTCGATGCTGCATAATCTTTGCGGTGGCTGAACATCCTGTGAAACACTGAGATCTATGGCAGTGCTTTAAAACAACCGAAAAATAATGGAAGTCAAAATATATTGAGTCCCATAATTAAAAGATTAAACCAGGCTTTGCAGTCTGCCAGTCTCCAACTGTCTTAGTACTACAGGGCCCAGTGTGTTCGGAAATTTGGCATACTGGGACTTATACTTCCTAAGCAGCTGCATGACCACTGGCTGTGTAGACATGAGCTCCGGCCTCCCATTGATCTATTTAGAAAAGCTATGGGTGAGATTTAGGCCTTATACACACGGCGTATGTTAAAAAATAAGCAAAACGTCGGGTCTGACGTCAGGGAAAAATCTGCGTTTGGCACCGGCGTTAGTGAGCGTCGGCGTCAATAGGCATTTTTTAAAAAAAAAAACAGTCCTCTGCTATTTTTTAACCTGAAAACACTGGCGTCAAAAACGCCGGTTAACGTCGGTAAGGCGTTAGTGAGCGGTTTTCCGGCTTATCGTCAAAAACGCCAAAACGCTACAGCTTCGGAACCCGCTGGTCCCGCGTTCTATTTACAGCTTACTAACGCCGACGCCCTCTACAGCTGAAAAACGGCGGCGTTTTTATGGGGCCATTGAATAACATAGAGAGCTTCAAAAAATGTGGTGTCAAAAAACGCCCGTGTGTATGAGGGCTTACTAAAACGAGTGCGCTCAGAATCTGGTGTAGCTGTGCATGGTAGCCAATCAGCTTCTAACTTCAGCTTGTCCAAGCTTTAACTATAAAACCTGGAAGCTGATTGGTGGAGCTGCACCAGATTTTGCACCCACCAGTTCTAATAACCCCCCTCCCTCCCAATATGAGAAAATAAATTCCAGAATACCTTTAGGAACTTAAAGTCTTAGTTCACCTTTACAGAAAAATGTAAAGGTGAACTAACACCATACACCATAGGTGTGCAGCCTATTGCATTGGGGTGTGCACCCCAAAGTTAAAATACACAGTAGAGCAGTAGATTGGTGTCAGTAGTTTGTTGTTTTTATTATTTTATTTTGTTATTTTTTACAATTTAATTTTTTTAAATTTGTTTTTGCAAGATTATTTTTTTACAATTTGTTAGGATGCCCATTGAGGGCCTTTGGTGAAATAGCAGAGAAAGGGACTGAGGACAGAGATTCCCCAGTCCCTTTCTCTGTAGCCTCAGCTGCCAAAGGGGTAGGGGCGTTCGGCAGGGGAAATCTGCATTGCACAGGGTGATTAGGATGTGCCCAGGCACACCCAGCACACCCTGTGTGCACGCCTATGCCATACACCCACCCCCTTGGTCTGGTCACCGCTGTACCTACCTCCAGGGATGCTGAGCTGCAGGGGAGGGCTGGCAGCCTTAGGCCTGGGAGGCAAGTCCAGTCAAGTGACCCATTGAACCACCGAATCAGCTCACCATCCATGCCCACCTGGTTTTAGGACAGATATTGATGTTATGAAGCAAGACAAATATGATCCAATGTGAAAATGTAATGTTAATAGTAACAAAGGAGGTTTAACAAAAATAATGCATCAATGCAGCTCATCAATGCCTATCAGGTTAGCCTCATCAGTGCCCATCAATGCAGCCGCACAAGTGCCCATCAATGCAGCCTCACCAGTGTCTATTAAATGCAACCTGATCAGTGCCCATCAATGCAGGCTCGCCAGTGCCCATCAGCACAGGCGCCCCCTTTGCCTGCAGTTAGTTGGTGGCTGCGCCCCTGGCCCCCGCTTCCTTTCTCCACAAGAAGAAAAAAGTGTGAGCGGGCACGGCCGTTGGCCATTTTGAATGTAAGTTAGGGTGGCCTGGGGGGCAATTGCCACCCTGCCCCCTGGCCCAGCCCTCCCCTGCTGAGCTGTCACTTCCCATGCAACCAGACCAGCGGCCCAGGGATTTGATATCTCCGCTCTTCTCCCTCTTCTCTTTGCAGCACTTCTAAGACAGACCAGAGAGATTCACATGGAATTGATTTACTAAAACTGGGGAGTGTGAAATCTGGTGCAGCTGTGCATGGTAGCCAATCAGCTTCTAACTTCAGCTTGTTCAATTAAGCTTTGCCAGTAAAACCTAGAAGCTGATTGGTTTCTATGCAGAGCTGCATCAGATATTGCACTCTCTAGTTTTAGTAAATGTAGGTACTGACCAATCAGATTTGTCCCAGAAGTGCTACACAGAGAAGAGGGCAAATAGCAGGGATTTTAAATCTCCTGGAGCGGCTGCCTGGGCACTGACAGCTCAGCATCCCCAGAGGTAAGTACAAGGATTTCTGTAAAGGTGAACGAACACTTTAAGCTGGGTTCACACTTGTAGATTTTTTAATGAAAATGCATACTAACATTTTCAAGGCTGGACAAATGTAATTTCGAAAGTACTTCAAAATTTCATATGTTTTTAACGTTAGATTTTGGAGTGAATGGGCTTCACTACAAGAAAGCCACATAGACTCTTAGAAATGGTTTACAGGGTGGATAAAAATCAATGATTTAAGAAAAAAAAAAAAATCAGATTTTTTTTATTTAACCACTTCCTCACTGGGCACTTAAACCCCCCTCCTGCCCGGACCAATTTTCAGTTTTCAGCGCTGTCACTCTTTGAATGACAATTGCGCGGTCGTGCGACGTTGTACCCAAACAAACTTGGCATTTTTTTTCCCCACAAATAGAGCTTTCTTTTGGTGGTATGTTTTATTTTTGCGCTATAAACAAACAAAGAGCGACAATTTTGAAAAGACAATTTTTTTTACTTTTTGCTATAATAAATATCCAATAATAAAAAATGATTCATCAGTTTAGGCTGACGTATATTCTTCTACATATTTTTTGTAAAAAAAAATGCAATAAGCGTATTTTGATTGGGTTGCGCAAAAGTTATAGTGCCTACAAACTATGGATATCAGTTTATGGCGTTTCTATTAGTTATTTATTTTTTACTGGTAATGGCGGCGATCTGCGATTTTATTGGAACTTTGATATTGCGGCGGACATGTCTGATGTTTTTGACACTTTTTTGGGACCAATGACATTTATACAGCGATCAGATCTAAAAATAGACACTGATTACTGTATAAATGTCATTGGCAGGGAAGGGGTTAACACTAAGGGGGCAGTAAAGGGGTTAAATGTGTTCCCTGGGCGTGTTCTAACTGTGTGGGGGAGGGGCTGACAGGGATATAACAGATCTAACTGATCAGAGCGAGGAACCGCCGTGGTTACATTGGCGGTTCCCCGTTCTGGCTCTCCAGTGGACATCGAGTCCGCCCGACCCGCAGGCACGCTCACGTGGCGGGCGGCGGCACCGAGAGCGCGCCTGGTGCGAGCAAAAGGGGAGGACGTCTATTGACGGCCTCCCAGCATTTCAGATCCGCGCTGTAGCTGTCAATCGGCTATAGCGCGGATCTGAAGTGGTTGAATCTGATTTTTTTTTATTCAAATTGATTTTTTTTGATTTTTATCAAATTTGTTTTAATAATATGCTTTTGGAGCAAAAATGTATCTATTTAGGATACATTAATAATTTAGTTTATTCGGCATGAAATGTAGCTTAGTTATGTAGCATGAGGCTGTATATTCTGCAATATTTACATTTTTGGTAAACTCATTCAATGAATTCAGGCTCTACAAGCTGAGATAATATGCACTGCATTGATGCATTCACAGAATGCTACAGTAACCATGAGATAAAACAAAGTTCAGGAATATTCCTTTATATTCCTTTATCCCATTGTTTTGAAAATCTATGTACACTACAAACTGTATGATTGAATCGGTTCTGATATTGCTGTTTTACTAACCTGACAGCTTATTATTCTAAATAGGAAACCTTCATTTTGTTTGCAAATATTAAAGATTCTAACTACCAGCAAGAATAATTCCTTACATTTAAAGAGCACCTGTCATTTCAGATCCATCATGGCAGCACCTGTTAGCGGGCATCCACTCACCTACTGCCACCACGTCCCTCACCTTGTTGTGTCACTGCCTCTTCACCAGCTGTCCCATTAAAGTGAATGGGAATGTCGGTGAGTCAACAGCGGGTCAGAGGAGGAGCCGCTGCGGTACAGAGATGACAGCTGCTCTTTAAAAATTATGATTTAAATCGAGTTGATTTAAATCAAGCCTTTTTACTAGTGATTTAAATCACCCTGTTTGTTTATTCAAGAAAAAACTTCCATCCTGTTCCATTCCTGAATTTTCTCATCACTGCGGTCGATTTCACCCCACTAACGATTAAAAAAAAAAAACGAACAAAAATCTTTCAAAAATCCACTAGTGTACACCAAGCATTAGACTTAGCTATGATATGGATACATGCATAGAACAACAGAAAAGGTTTAAAGGAAACCTATACTGGGAATGTTAATTGTCTGGCTGCCTCTGATTTAAGTACTTTGTGAGTCACTGAGCCAGAACAGGAACTATGAACGCAATATTCTTGTTCCCATGTAGTGACTCCATGAGGTTGATTTACTAAGGGACAACAGACTGTACAGTTTGCAATGTGCAGTTGCACTGTAAATGCTGTAAAGCTTCACTTTGCAAAGGATACCCAATCCGATGCAAGAAAAAAAAAAAGCATGTTTTGCTTGCACCTGATTGGATGATGGAATTCAGCAGAGCTTCTGCTCATTTACTAAGCTCTGGAGCAACTGCTCTTTGCAAACTGCACAATTTATTGGCCTTTAGTAAATCAACCTCCATATCTCTAAAGTACAGAATTCCTTTAAAGCTGATATACCACATATGAAGATCACAGTGTTGCTGAACAAAATTGGAACTACTCAGAAATTACTTTTCATGCTGCCGTTGCTGAGTAATCGGCAGTGGAAAAACAACGGCTTTGGCACCTTCTATTTAAAGTCCAACTCTAATCTGGGCACATCCTCACAATTTTTTGTGCCTGCCCATCTTCGAGTACTTTTGCACCTTTTCATTAAAATAAATAAATAAATAAATAAATGTATACATACTTTTTTCCAGTAGTCTTTGGTCCAGTCACGTGACATCACAGGTCCTCTTCTTGCTCCAGTGGAGGGCAGGTCTATATTGCTGCAGAAGCTTTCTGAAGTGTTCTCCTGTGAGTCCCAGAGGGTGAGTCCTTGAAGCCCTGGGCCTTCAGGAACTGGATTGAATAATGTTGAGCATCATTTAACCTGGGAAGGGTCTGGCACTGGACTAGTGGGGGGATGCAAAGAGCAGTGATGGACTAGTGAAAGGATACAAGGGGCAGTGGTAGATTGGTCAGAGGATGCAAGGATCAGCGATGGACTAGTAGGAGGATGCAAGGAGCAGCGATGGACTAGTAGGAGGATGCAAGGAGCAGCAATGGACTAGTAGAAGGACGCAAGGGGCAGTGATGGACTAGTAGGAGGATGCAAGAGGCAGCAATGGACTAGTAGGAGGATGCAAGAGTAGCGATGGACTAGTAGGGGGATGCAAGAGGCAGCAATGGACTAGTAGGAAGATGCAAGGGGCAGTGATAAACTAGTAGGGAGATCCAAGGAGCAGTGATAGACTAGTAGGAGGATCTAAGGAGCAGTGATGGACTAGTAGGGGGATGCAAGGAGCAGTGATGGACTAGTAGGAAGATGCAGAGAACAGTGATGGACTAGTAGGAAGATCTAAAGAGTGGTGATAGACTAGTAGGAAGATCCAAGGAACAGTGATAGACTAGTAGGAGGAAGCAAGGAGCAGCAATGGACTAGTAGGAGGATGCAAGGAGCAGAATTGGACTAGTAGGAAGATGCAAGGGGCAGCAATGGACTAGTAGGAAGATGCAAGGAGCAGCAATGGACTGCTAGGAAGATGCAAGGAGCAGCGATGGACTAGTAAGAGGATGGAAGAGGCCATGATAGACTAGAAAAAGGATGCAAGGGGCAGTGATGGACTAGTAGTAGGGTTGCCACCTTTTCTTCAAGTGAAACCCAAACACTTAAGCGGCGTACAACAATTTATTTTATAGTATAAACTATACATATATTTTTTTGCCATCAAATAATATTTCTAATCATATGAAGTTAATAACAAGAGCCCCCCCTTTACATCAGAGTCCACAGAGTTCCCCTTTTACATCTGAACTCACAGAGTTCCTCTTTTACATCTGAGTCCGCAGAGTTCCCTTTCACTGTGAGGGGGAACTCTGCAGACTCTGATGTAAGGGAGAACTCTGGGGACTCTAACATAAGGGTTGCCCTGGGAACCCTGATTTAAGGGGGAAAACTGAGAACTCTGATGTACGGAGAGGACTCTGATGTAAGGGGGGACATTGTGGCCTCTGGTGTAAAGGGGAACTCTTATTTAAGGGGTGCTCTGAGAACCCTGATTTACCTTAGTGTACACACAATCCAGATGTATCTGAGGCTGCTGGACTTCAGATTTCAGGCCCCCACTTTCCTTTTCTGAGGCACAGCACTGGGGATTGGAGTGTTGGCATACACAGAGGGGTAGGGATGGGAGGAAGGGGTGCAGATCAAGACCTCTCTCCTTTCCTGTCTGTGTGTGTGTTTGGGGGGGATTGTTAGTGCTGGCTTTGGGAAGTGTGAAGGGGGAGTGTAACAGAGTCTCTCAGCTGAGACAACTGTGGGCCAGCAACCCTGCTAGGAAGCCATAGTCCGGTCTAAATAATGTGTCCGGGTTTCAGGCAGTCTGAAACCCGGACGCATGATTCCAAACCTGAACTGTCCGGGTGAATCCCGGACAGGTGGCAACCCTAACTAGTAGGAGGATGCAAGGGGCAACGATGGACTAGAAGGAGGATGCAATGGGCAACGATGGACTAGAAGGAGGATGCAAGGAGCAGTGATGCACTAGTAGGAGGATGCAAGGGGCAGTGACGGACTAGTAGAAGGATGCAAGGAGCAGTGACGGACTAGTAGGAGGATGCAAGGGGCAGTGACGGACTAGTAGGAGGATGCAAGGGGCAGTGACGGACTAGTAGGAGGATGCAAGGGGCAGTGACGGACTAGAAGGAGGATGCAATGGGCAACGATGGACTAGAAGGAGGATGCAAGGAGCAGTGATGCACTAGTAGGAGGATGCAAGGAGCAGTGACGGACTAGTAGGAGGATGCAAGGGGCAGTGACGGACTAGTAGGAGGATGCAAGGGGCAGTGACGGACTAGTAGAAGGATGCAAGGAGCAGTGATGAACCAGTAGGAAGATGCAAAGATCAGCAATGGATTAGAAGGAAGATGCAAGGAGAAGCAATGGACTAGTAGGAAGATACAAAGGGCAGCGATGGACTAGTGAGGATGCATGGAGCAGCGATGGACTAGTAGGAGGATGCAAAGGGCAGTGATGGACTAGTAAGAGGATGTAAGGCCAAGTGATAGACCAGTAGAAGTATGCAAGGAGCAGCTATGGACTAGTAGGGAGATGCAAGGAGCAGCGATGGACTAGTAGGAAGATGCAAGGAGCAGCGGTGGACTAGTAGAAGGATGCAAAGATCAGCAATGAACACGTAGGAGGATGCAAAGAGCAGAAATGGACTAATAAAAGCGTGCAAGGGGCAGCAATAGACTAGTAGGAGGATGCAAGGAGCAGTAATGGCCTGGTAGAAAGGATGCAAGGGGCAACGATGGAGTGTAGAGAGGGCTATATATATATATATATATATATACAGTATCTCACAAAAGTGAGTACACCCCTCACTTTTTTGTAAATATTTTATTCTATATTTTCATGTGACAACACTGAAGAAATGACACTTTGCTACAATGTAAAGTAGTGAGTGTACAGCTTGTATAACAGTGTAAATTTGCTGTCCCCTTAGAATAACTCAATACACAGCCATTAATGTCTAAACTGTCGGCAATAAAAGTAAGTGCACTTCTAAGTGAAAATGTCCAAATTGGGCCCAAAGTGTCAATGTTTTGTGTGGCCACCATTATTTTCCAGCACTGCCTTAACCCTCTTGGGCATGGAGTTCACCAGAGCTTCACAGGTTGCCACTGGAGTCCTCTTCCACTCCTCCATGATGACATCACGGAGCTGGTAGATTCCTCCACCTTCCATTTGAGGATGCTCCACAGATGCTCAATAGGATTTAGGTCTGGAGACATGCTTGGCCAGTCCATCACCTTTACCCTCAGCTTCTTTAGCAAGGCAGTGGTTGTCTTGGAGGTGTGTTTGGGGTCGTTATCATGTTGGAATACTGCCCTGCGGTCCAGTTTCTGAAGGGAGGGGATCATGCTCTGCTTCAGTATGTCACAGTACATGTAGGCATTCATGGTTCCCTCAATGAACTGTAGCTCCCCAGTGTCGGCAGCACTCATGCAGCCCCAGACCATGACACTCCCACCACCATGCTTGACTTTACATGCTTGACAAAGATACACTCGTCTTTGTACTCCTCACCTGGTTGCCACCACACACGCTTGACACCATCTCAAACAAATAAGTTTATCTTGGTCTCATCAGACCACAGGACTTGGTTCCAGTAATCCATGTCCTTAGTCTGCTTGTCTTCAGCAAACTGTTTGGGGGCTTTCTTGTGCATCATCTTTAGAAGAGGCTTCCTTCTGGGACGACAGCCATGCAGACCAATTTGATGCAGTGTGCAGCGTATGGTCTGAGCACTGACAGGCTGACCCCCACCCCTTCAACCTCTGCAGCAATTCTGGCAGCACTCATACGTCTATTTCCCAAAGACAACTCTGGATATGACGCTGAGCACGTGCATTCAACTTCTTTGGTCAATCATGGCGAGGCGCTGTTCTGAGTGGAACCTGTCCTGTTAAACTGCTGTATGGTCTTGGCCACCATGCTGCAGCTCAGTTTCAGGGTCTTGGCAATCTTCTTATAGTCTAGGCCATCTTTATGTAGAGCACCAATTCTTTTTTCAGATCCTCAGAGAGTTCTTTGCCATGAGGTGCCATGTTGAACTTACAGTAACCAGTATGAGAGAGTGAGAGCGATAACACCAAATTTAACACACCTGCTCCCTATTCACACCTCAGACCTTGTAACACTGACGAGTCACATGACACAGGGGAGGGAAAATGGCTAATTGGGCCCAATTTGGACATTTTCACTTAGGGGTATACTCACTTTTGTTGCCAGTGGTTTAGACATTAATAGCTGTGTGTTGAGTTATTTTGAGGGGACAGCACATTTACACTGTTATACAAGCTGTACACTCACTACTTTACATTGTAGCAAAGTGTCATTTCTTCAGTGTTGTCACATGAAAAGATAGAATAACATATTTACAAAAACATGAGGGGTGTACTCACTTTTGTGAGATACTGTGTGTGTATATATTTATTTATAGAAGGAAATAGGGCCAATCTGTATTAGAAAATCATGGAGTTGTGTAAATATAAATATGACTTTTGCAGGTATCTGCATGGAGTTTGAGCTCGCCACACTGCTCTATATATCTGGCTGCTGCAGACTATTATTACAAATCATTGGTTGCTGCGGGCAACACAGTTAACTTTCCTTTTTATCAGTTTTTAAAAAGCTCCAGTAATTCTTATGGAAGATTATAAAAATTCTATAGAGCAGTTTGAGTTATATCAAGCAATAGGAGGAAAGCGACATCTGACAATAATGTCCATTATAGGGACGGGTAGATTTTACGAGGAACAATTAATAGAGCTATTAGCAGAGATGCAACCAGCCCTTCTGTGGAGGAGATGGAGGAATTTATAAGAGGAATTTATATAGAGCAATGGAAGGATTATTTGGGAATTCTGCACAGTGCTATGGCAAGAATTTATGGTGCAGTAAGATGCTTAATAGGGAATTGAGTCTTTTTTTTCCCCCCTTATATAAGAAAATAAATTGCAGAAGTCACAGTGGGACAAAACAAGCATTTACTGTGTTCTATTATAGTCCTATCTCGATTTGTGTAAGTAGATGGCACAGAAATGGTGAGCAAAACAAACTGGAAGAGATATTGGAAAGAGCTTTTATGCGGTACAATTCAAGGAGTGAGCTTTGCACAGGATCCCGGGTTTAAAGGGAGGTTAATTAAACCCAGGAAGCGATGTATTGCTTGTATGTGGGTGTAGCAATAATTAATTATATTCAGTTTTATGTGGTTTTGGTTGAGCTGTAAATGGCCTGTGTCACATGCAAGGTAGCTGATGAATTATCTAATTAATGGTGGGATTAATCATCAAAATGGGCTTCTTATGTGGTGCAGCTGGAAGATTTGTCTGTGATTAAATGTGTCAGCACCTTCAACCTCTTCTGTGACTGAGGGCCTTAAGATGGAAAGTGTCTGAAGAGAAAATTGTTCTTGTTGCCCAGAGCAACCAACCAGGCATTCACTTTCACTGGCATTCTTTTATGCTTCACTAGAAAGATAAAAGGGGGAATCTCATTTATTTCTGTGTACAACAAGAAAAGTTCTTCTTTCAGTAATGATCATAAAATCCTGAGCCTTCAAACAGAACAAAACTATCAGACCCTCTAGTGTCCTCTATCACTGAGCCCTCAAACATTATCCAGCCTTCAGATCCTCCACTCGCATTATCACTTTATATGGAACCTACCTGCAAAACCTTTACCTTCCTTACTCATTAAACCTCCACACAGAACCTAAAGAACCTCCACCATTCTCCATCTTTAAGCCTCTACACAGAAGTTAGCTTTCAGAAGCTCTGGCTGCCCCCATAACTGAGCCTCGACACAAAATGTAGCCTTCCAAACATCCACCCTCCTCTGTCACAAAGTTCTTATACAGAACTAAGTCTTCAAAACCTTCACCACTAAGCCTTTACACAGAACCTAGCTTTCATAGCCTGCATCCTCCTCTACTATTGAGCCTCCACACATATCTAGTTTTCAGAACTTCCAACCTCCTTTATTACTATGCCTCTACACGTTTTCTAGTATTCAAAAACTCCACCTTCCTCTATCATTGAGCCTCCACACATAACCTAGTCTTCAGAACTTCAAACCTCCTTTATTACTATGCCTCTACACATTTTCTAGTATTCAAAACCTCCACCTTCCTCTATCACTGAGCCTCCACACATAACCTAGTCTTCAGAACTTCCAACCTCCTTTATCACTATGCCTCTACGCGTTTTCTAGTATTCAAAAACTCCACCTTCCTCTATTTTTGAGGCTCCACACATAATCTAGTCTTCAGAACTTCAAACCTCCTTTATTACTGTGCCTCTATACATTTTCTAGTATTCAAAACCTCCACCTTCCTCTATCACTGAGCCTCCACACATAATCTAGTCTTCAGAACTTCCAACCTCCTTTATCACTATGCCTCTACACGTTTTCTAGTATTCAAAAACTCCACCTTTCCTCTATCATTGAGCCTCCACACATAATCTAGTCTTCAGAACTTCAAACCTCCTTTATCACTATGCCTCTACACGTTTTCTAGTATTCAAAAACTCCACCTTTCCTCTATCATTGAGCCTCCACACATAATCTAGTCTTCAGAACTTCAAACCTCCTTTATCACTATGCCTCTACACGTTTTCTAGTATTCAAAAACTCCACCTTTCCTCTATCATTGAGCCTCCACACATAATCTAGTCTTCAGAACTTCAAACCTCCTTTATCACTATGCCTCTACATGTTTTCTAGTATTCAAAAACTCCACCTTCCTCTATCATTGAGCCTCCACACATAATCTAGTCTTCAGAACTTCCAACCTCCTTTATCACTATGCCTCTACACGTTTTCTAGTATTCAAAACCTCCACCTTCCTCTATTATTGAGCCTCCACACATAATCTACTCTTCAGAACTTCAAACCTCCTTTATCACTAAGCCTCTACACATTTTCTAGTTTTCAAAACCTCTGCCTTCCTCTATTACAATGAACCTAGCCTTCAGAGCTTCTACCCACTCCGTCGTTGAACTTTCACACAAAACCTGATCTTCAGAGCTTTCACTGTTGTCCATCTTTGAGCCTCCACCCTGGACGTAGTCTTCAGAACCTCAAGCCTTTTCTTCCAGTTAACCTGCACACAGAACCTTGCTTCCAGGTTCTTCCATTCTTGAGCCTCCACATAGAACCTAGCCTTCTGAACCACCAGTCTTTTCTCTGTGACTAAGGGCAGCTGTTGGTTGCAGATATATCTCAAAGGAAGATTGCTGTCATCAAGCGAGTTGTTGGAGTATGGTAGCCAATACAATTATTGCCTAATAATCACAGTTTAACATGGGCATTACTTTGCTTCTTCTCTTTTCTACATAGAAGAGTTAAGGATCGGGCTCAGTCACAGGGCACTTTTCCAGCAAGCTGGAAAATCTTCCTGTGCAATGAAGAGCACCACTGACCACCAAAAATGGTCGTTATTGCTCTGCAGCAGTCCAGAAATGGCCTGATTATTGCAAATGATGCTTGAAATTGAGTCAGCTGGAGTCTTTACACAACTAGTCTTTAGATTCTCTGGCTTGCATTGCTTTTGAGTATCTTGTGTTCAGCATATCCAGTCTTGCCTTCCACAGAGTTTCTACATACTATATAGGTATAAATGTGAAATTACCCTGCTAAAAAGAACAAATATAGGTGCCAGCACTACAATAAGACAAAATTGTAAAAAATATATAGTATCAATGTGCAGCGCTAAAATGCAATTCATAAAGTGAAAACTGGACACATTTATAGCATTAACTATAGACTGTATCCATACATATGTGAATACACAGTAAAGATAGTGTAATCAAATTAAAAGTGCAGAAAGTACACATATTAAAGTTCATATATACAAGCATATCTGGAGGGGAATATATAGATAGTGCAAAGTGGTAGTAAACGTCAAAAGGAAAAGGTATTGTAGATGAAGGCTCACTGACAGTCCATAAACACCACTATAGTGAACATTCACCACTGAAGACAATATTGCGATTACCAGAACGCTACTAAAGTAGGGCATATATACTCCAAAGTATGGGAACCATACACAGCGGATAAATGAAATCCCATCGGTCATACATCATCATGGTACCAGATTCTTGGAGACATCAAGGGACATATAGCTATAGATGTAGAGATGGGTCTTGCATCACCAGAGCGGCATTCAGTATGGATTCCAAATAGATCATGCAAATAAAAAGAGCCTCCACATAGTGTAAAACCACACACAAGATGGTTTATTTAAAAAGGTAGCACACTTACATCAATCGGACAAAAGTTGGGCTCATAATACAAAACATCAGCAACATGGGTACCCCAGATGACGTCTCAGGAGACGAAACGTGTCGGGTAGACGCCAATTTCAGGCCATTGCGTTCCACATGTTGCTGATGTTTTTTATTTTTTATGTTTTTTATTGTGAGCTCAACTTTTATCCGATTGATGTAAGTGTGCTACCTTTTTAAATAAGCCATATTGTGTGTGATTTTACACTATGTGGAGGCTCTTTTTATTTGCATGATCTATTTGGAATCCATAATGAATGCTGCTCTGGTGATGCAAGACCCATCTCTACATCTATAGCTATATGTCACTTGATGACTCCAAGAATCTGGCGCCATGATGATGTATGACTGATGGGATATTGGTCATCGGCTGTGTATGGTTCCCATATTTTGGAGTATATATGCCCTACTTTAGTAGCGTTCTGGTAAGTGCAATATTGTCTTTGGTTGTGGATTTTCACTATAGTGATGTTTATGGACTGTCAGTGAGTCTTCATCTACAACACCTTTTCCTTCTGGTGTTTACTACCACTTTGGACTATCTATATATGCCCTCCAGATACGCTTGTATATATGAACTTTAAGATATGCACTTTATGCACTTTGAATTTGATTACACTATATGATTATGCACTATTATACAACTATAGTGACTGTGTTTACCTTTAATGTGTTATCACATATGTATGGATACAGTCTATAGTTAATGCTATAGATGTGTCCAGTTTTCTCTTTATGAATTGCACTTTAGCGCTGCACATTGATGCTATACATACTATATAGCCTTCAAATCCAGTTAGTAAGCGTTTACATAGAGATAAACCTTAAGAACCTCCAGCCTCTGGTGTCTTTGAATTTTTAAAATGTGGCTAATCTTATTTTCTTAGAATATCCATCCTCATTCACAGATGCATACTGTGCATAGGTACTTTAGCACTGCACACTTGCTTGAACTAGAAATGCAAACTGACCTAGTCACAGGAACCAGGCCATAGGTCACAGTATTAGCTGTCGGGCAGCAGTACGCAAAGAAAAAAGCAGACCTGTATTCCTTCCCCCATTAACTGGGAATAAGAAGCAGCGTACCATATTGCATGCTGATCATTATATGTGTCTTTCCATTATTTATAACAGCCAGCCTCATACTACCCTGCTGCGTAAATGCTGTTTTGACTATTTTTGTATATAGTTCTTCACATCAGTACTTACACTACATCGTATTGCTATCAGCTAGGTCACAGTTAAGTCACCTGTTTAGGTCACACTAAAAAAAAAAAAAACTATAATCTTTTGGGGTCAGTTTTATTTTCATTTATTTTGGAAAGTTTGCAATTCTATGACATTTTTTTGTTAATATATATGCTTTTATTTTTTTATATAAACTGTTATTTTACAAATAAATATTTAATACAGGGAGCTTCCACGGTGCAGTGTTTTCAGCTCATGCTGGGTTTTCCAATGAGAAAGCTCAGCACTGCCTTTGCACTTGTTGACTGCGGCTGAAGTTTTTAAATCCAGATGGGTACTAGGTATAGAAGCAAAGAGGGAGGGGGCTTGTCATTCATTTTGTGTGTGTAATCTAATCTTGTAGTTATATCATAATGGTAAATGAGTCTTCTAAAATCTGGCATACTGGCTTTGCTTATGCCACCAGCTGGCTGCAAGCGACAAGTATGTATTTTCTGATGCAATGTTTCCTATGTACCTGAATTAAAGTGATATTAAAGCGGTAGTAAACCCATGGAAGACATTTTCAATGCTAAGATTACTCGTTTTATCCACATTGCATTCCCTCTTCTTACAGTTACCTTACCTGCTCCTTTTCTGTGTAATCGCGTATTTTTATCCGTATGACGTCACCCGCGCATGCGCCGTAAGTGTCTAAGCTACCGGAAAAGCGCATGTTGCATGCCAAGGCTGCGTCATGTCCTGGAGATGTCGTCTGCCCCAACCTAACGCGATCGTTACCACTGATATTTCCGCATTCAGAAAGCTTGGCTATAGTGCCTATTGCACATGCGCAAGATTATCGGCAGCAGAGCACAATGAGGGCGGAAATACAAGAAGGGAAAGACGCGGAAGAGATTAGTTAAAATGGCGGCGCCCTATACCCTGCTGGAACGA
This sequence comes from Glandirana rugosa, assembly GCA_018402905.1. Lineage (NCBI taxonomy): Eukaryota > Metazoa > Chordata > Amphibia > Anura > Ranidae > Glandirana > Glandirana rugosa. The sequence goes on along the minus strand of BLSH010282580.1, from coordinate 2,289,546 downwards.
TTTATAATACCACGATTTGAGCATGTAAGACAACTTTTATCTTTCATGTGTATGCTAGATATATTCCATATGTAAAGCGGTCTCCAAATATATATTTATTTCATCTTCTTCGGCTGAATTTACTACCGCTTTAAACACACACACTGTTTAATTAACATTGTCCCTTCTATTTCTGTATGTGGATGATCACGCTGTAATTATTTTAATAAAAAAAAAATCACAGTACCTTTTTTCTAATTGATATACAGCTGTCACATGACCATGCTCTTTCCCAGCCTGTCTGCAGGGAAACACAAGCAGGAGGAGCTTCTGGTCAAAATACAAAAAACAGCCTTTGGAATATAGAGTAAAAATAAAAAATGAATATCAATAAACTGTTTTAAATTGTAATACAAATTTATATTTGAAATCAAATCTTTATTATTTTTTTGGCAATAACATGATGTGAGTAGATTTCTGCCAGTGTCACGCCCCTCCAGCCAGTGTCTTAGAAAAAGGGGGAGGTGAAGCCTCCATCGATCTACATGTAATATCCCGCCTTCATTGTGTTTAGCTGGTTAGTGGGCATGGAAGAGGAGGGAGAGAGTGGGCTGGCGTTTACCACTGTTTATACGCCCACTTGTGTTACTCTATAGTCACATGGGCTGCTCAGATGTGATAGGGAACAAATGCTCAGCATAGAAATGCACTGAAAACTGAGCATGTGCAGAGTTGCCACCACAGCTCTGCAAAATCCCTAGCTGCATTGGAGACCTGGGCAGAAGGGGAAAATAGAGAACAACAGGATCAACCAGGTTGATACAGAAAACGAATCTCATAGGGACTGAGTGAGTATGAACAGCATGCAATACACCAAATATTAATAATGCTTTGGCCAGGGGGAGCAGGGAAGCAAAAGGAAGATGAGTATAGACATGGTGGAAAGGAGGGGGTGGGTGGCATTTTTAAAGTGATACTGAACATACACAGTTTAATTGACATTATCCCTTCTATATCTGTATGTGGATGATGACACTGTAATTATTTTAATTAAAAAAAAAACATCTAAGTACTGCTTTAGGAAGTATGAAAGCTGGTGGGTTCAATTCTAACTTTAACAGGAAAAGTTGGGTTTTACTTAATTGATAACTTTAGCTTCCTATATCCCAGATTTTACTGATCAGTTTGACAGTTGATTTTGGTAAACTCTGTTTTTTCATCAAATCGACAGTCTTTAATACCCAGGTTTATGACGCTTCTACTTGTCATATTTCTAGAGGGTAAAATTGTTAACAGGTTGCAACAGGTCCTTTTTTAAAAAATATTTTTAATATTTGTTAACAGAACATTTTATTATTAAATCGGAGTTGTGTTTTAATGACATGGTGAAATCTACGGCAACCGTTACAGCATGCATGACTTGTACTACACTAAGCTGTAAAAAGCTGGCGTGGTTGCTTTTCACACATAATGCCTTATGCCCATATAGACAGTTTGGCACAAACACTATATAGCCAGAAATTTGAAGGCATCTCTCCAAATGATTGAATGTAAGTATATGGCTAATTGAGCACTTCCAACTTTGTGGTAACAGTTTGGAAAAGTTTATTTTTCTGTTCCAGCATGACAATGTCCCTGCGCACAAAATCAGCTCCATAAAGATATATAAAAAATATATACTGTAGTTTATTGAGTTTGGCGTGGATCAACTTTGTTGGCCTGGAAAAAGCACTGCCCTCAATTCTACAGAACACTTTTGGGATGATTTGAAATTCTATTTGCAGCCAAGTCTTCTAGCCCACCACAAAATTCTCTTTTGACTGCATGGGCACAGATTCCCACAAAGACATTCCAAGATCTTGTGAAAAGCCCTTAGTTGAGTGGAGGCTGCTATGGTGGTAAAGGTGGGATAAACTCCATATTAATGCCCATGGTTTTGAAATGGGATGTCCAAAAATCTCATATAGGTGTGATGGTCAGGTGTCAACAAAGTTTGACTATATAGTACAGTCTTTGTCAGCCTTTTCAACATGAAGGAACCCTTGAAATAACTGTCCGGTGTCTGGGAACCCTTGCTAAAAATTAATATATCTACAACTCCTGATACATTAATGTGATGGTCAGTGGAAAGAATGATTCTTACATTTGTGGTCATTGGGAAGAATTACTCCCTTACAGATAGATAAAAAGATCAATGGTGTCAGTGGGAATTTATCTGAGAGGTAGAAATTGTGCATTGCTTAAGGAGCGCCTAGCAACCTCTGGAGGAACCCTAGGGTTCTATGGAATGCTGGTTGAAAAACTCTGATCTAGTATATAGTGTCATGCATACATACATGCCATTTGGACTTCTATTTCAACAGCAACCTAAATATTCTCATTTTTTAGTTGAAGTTAAACTACGCCAAAAGAAAAAAATATTGATAGAACAGATAAGTTAAGTCTTTTCCATTTAGCTCCTAGGAAACTCTATAACCTAAGCTTGCAGATATTTGTGCTTCCATGCAGATAAAGTCGGCAACCAGGTGAGGATGAATAAAAATTCTCTTTATTTCATCCAAGGAGTACACGTGTTCCAAGTAGAGCCAACACTAGTGTATTCTTGGACGGAATAAAGAGAAATTTTATTCATCTCCACCTGGTTGCCAACTTTATCTACATGGCATGGTGAATGGAAACGGAGAGCTCTTGCTGGCTCTTATTGCAAGATTTGGTTGCAGTGCCATTATCTTGCATGCGTTGCAGATATTTGTGCTTCCGAACAACAACAATGGTAGCTGCAGGAATTAGAGGGAAGAATGAAGTTGCCTATACTTAGCGGTCTGGGCTGAGGCAGTTTGACTTGCAATTCCTTAATATCATCAGACCCATGAGCTCCAGTGATATCAATCCCACCATGGCTAAGCTTGAGAAGCAACCACGGAGAAAATTTAATTTCTGTGATGTGAATGGAACTTCATGGATCCATACAGGGTTTGATTCTAGGATGTTATGAACATTGCAGTGCCATATGACAATTACAAAAAGTGACAAAGATCTTGTTAGCAGGCACAAGGTGTGAATGAGGAGATCAGAGACTGGAAACCTTATTGAAAATTGTAAAATGACCGTAGAAGCTGGAAGACATGAATACGTGGAGGACTCATCCTATTTGCCTTCAGCCCAGAGAATCTTCACAATGTAGAACACCTCTGGGGGATTGGATTTCCAGTCTTTGATGTAACTAACGAATGGGGTTTGCTGAAATATATATGTCAATAATACGTTTTAAGAACTAGCAGCTAAACTGAGCAGTTGTGGATATGTCCAGGCTAAGACCTTCCTCTTTGTGTAGAACATTCTTGTTTTGGCGGGTCTAGCAGAGCGATGTTTCCTGTTAGTAGTTACAGTGTACTGACCCGCAGCCTTGGCTAAATACGGGATAGCTTTTTATTTTTATTTTTTTAACTTCACAGGCATAGGAGGAGAATCTACTTCAAAGAGGTGAATCTGGAAGTTCAGCTGCAATGCTCCAGGGCTGTCATACTTATCCTTGTTTTACTGCTTAGTGGGTCATTGATCCACAACAAGCCTGTTTATATCAAGAGTCCTGACACCTGATGCAATGATATGTACATGCTTGTTCTGGGTTAGTGACTTACAAATAGTGAAGACAGATTCAAGAGGACAGCTCTGGACCATGCACTTTCAGAAACAAGTCATGAGTTGTAGCTTCATATTTCTAATTTGATGGGTTTCTTTTACATTTAGCATATATGGTCCCGCTATTACATATGAAAGGGTTGATTTACTGCAATGGTAGAGACATTTTCCAAAGTAAAGCAGCCCATAGATTACTAAATTTTCTTTCTTTCCATCACGGGTGGAAGGAAATAAAATCACTTGATTCCCCCACCAATTCTGACTGTGTTGATGGGGGAATGCCTCCCGAAGCGATATTGTGTTCTGCCAGTGGAGGGGCACAGGGAGCCTTCCCGGCGGACAGAATGTTGTACCCAAGTTGTTCGATGGATCGACTTGGGTACAATCAGATTGCCCATACATGGATCAAATCACTGCTAAACTGGCCAAATTTCAGCTTTAATGAATATGGTGATACTGCACTCACAATAATCATTAAGCCGTGTGTAAAAAAATCCAGTTTTTAGTTATACATATACCTGCTTTACTAAAGTGGGCCATACATGGATTATAACTGGGCCAGGGTTGATTGTGATTCATCTATGGGCTGCTTAAGAGAACATTCTCTTGTTAGTAAATCAGTTCTATTTCTGGGGTTGTATTTAACAAAATGGCACCTGGTGCCTGGGGCAGTAGGGTAAGATGGGCCTCACCAAGATTTTAATTGAACTTTTTCCTTATTTTGTTTTTCCCTTTTGCCAACATCTGGACAAGAGAACTGTAGAGTGCAGGGGGTGTTCAGAAGTAATTTCTATACAGACATAAGCCTTGGGGGTTGATTTATTAAAACTGGAGCACACAGAATCTGGTGCAGTTATGTATGGTAGCCAATCCGCTTCTAACTTCAGCTTGTTCAGTGAAGCTTTGACAAAAAAAAAACTTGGAAGCTAATTGGTTTGTATGCAGAGCTGTACCAGATTTTGAACTCTGCAGTTTTAGTAAATCAACCCTGATATCTGCTTTTCTTTTTATGTGGTTGTACAGTTGAAATTGGTTTAGCATACAAAGTAGTAGTAGTAGTTAGGTCAGTGCTTTGTAGCATTAGGCCCCTTTCACACGGGCTGTCTGATCAGGTTCGCCTGTTGGTATTTCGAACCCTCTAGTTTCTTATATGGAGCAATGGATGTCAGTAGACACATATCCACTGACACCCACAGGCATCCATCTTGTCCGCCAAAAACAGATGGATTTGGTCTTATTCCTTATCCATCCGATGGATTGGATGGCATTGGATGGAAATGGACAGGTGGCCTGTTTCCATCCGATTGCCCCATAGAGGAGATCAGGACTGTGTCCGTGTCCACTTTGCATAGCGGAGTGGACTCGGACATGTCATCTGCCTCAGTGGGGATTAGCAGAGAGATCCCCCGCTGAGCAAGCAGAGCCCACGTGAAAGGGGCCTTAGTTGTCACTAATATAATCACATGACACAGTGGAGTTGGTTTATTAAAACTGGAGAGTGCAGCTCTGCCTAGAAACCAATGAGCTTCCAGGTTTTATTGTCAAAGTTTAAAGTGATACTAAAGGCTCCCCCTTTTTTTTTTTTTAAATAACAAACATGTCATACTCACCTCCTCTGTGCAGCGGTTTTGCACAGAGTGGCCCCTAATCCCGTCTTCTGGGGTCCTCCTCTTCTTGAGTGACCACCACACTTCCCTAGGGTCACCCATGCAGGCTCGCTCCCGAGTCCTGCTGTTGTGTGTATTCACAAAAACAGCGGGACTCGGCCCCACCCCCCGGGTCACTGGACTTGATTGACAGCAGTGGGAGCCAATGGCTCCCCAGCTATCAATGCTGCCAATGAAGACTGGAGTAGCTTGGGGGAGCTGCGAGGCTTGGTTCGTTTTGGGCTCAGGTAAGTAAAGGGGGGCTGCTGCAGGTGAAAGGGTTTTTAAGCTTAATGCATAGAATGCATTAAACTGAAAAACCTTGAGGGCTTACAACCCCTTAATTGAACAAGCTGAAGCCAGAAGCTGATTGGCTACCATACACATCTGCAACAGATTTTGCACTCTCCAGTTTTAGTAAATCAACCCCAATGTGCGAAGCCTTGGGGAGCATGATGCCTAAATATGGCCTTACCTACTAGGTCACCGTGGATCGTCAAGTCATGTTTGGACTTTAAAACTGCATGCATATAAAAAATGCAGCATGCATGACTTTTGCCCAATGCAACGCATTGGTGGGAATGGGCCCCAATGTAGACAATGTACTTTCACGCATTTAACCCACTTTCGAAAATGCAGGAAAGTACGCATCAGCGCCGTTTGGCGAGAACGAACTGTAATGATACGCATTACGCTTACCTCTATTTCACCGATCCTGCAGGTGTAAAGTTCGGGAGCCAACACGATTACACTCCCAGTGTGCTGCCTTGCAGCTGCCCGCTTGTCGGGAAAATCCCCACAGACTTCTTATGGGGTCAACAAGTAATTCTGGCTGCCTGCTGAGCGGCACGCTGGGAACGGAAGCCGGCTCTCGAACTTTACACCTGAAAGATCTCCGGATCGCTGGCTCCTAGGTAAGCGTAATGCACATCATTAGACTTACCCCACCCCATCCAGAGGTCTTTTCATCCCTGGGTCCTTCTTTTACCGTTCTTTCTATATATCATTGTCATTCTTTACACTGCCTTCCTGAATAAGCCTTTGAGAGTTTAGCTTTAAACTGCAATTGTCTGTGCGGCTTATGTAACATTTAGCAGCATTAATCAGCGTTGGGATGTATCTGAAAATATAAGAGAGGAGCAGGGCATAGGAGTACAGGGCAGCTTGTGCCACTGTGGGGGCATCTTATGGCTCTGAGCCCCCTCTCTTCTCTCCGTTTCCCCCCCTTGTGCCTCTTTCCCTCGGGACGTAGCTCTAATAATGTGTTTGATCGACTGGTGGCGGCGAGCGCACGATTATTGTCTTGTAGGGAGTCAAAAGTATTGATCTTACGAGAAATATGAGTGTGTGAAATGGAGTCAGTGTGTCAGTTACAATCAGCAGAGACCCGGGGGAGAGAGCGAGAGAAGGAGCCAGAGCGAGAGAGAGCAAAATACACAGGCTCAAACAGAGAAAGTCAGAGAAAGCAAACAAAGAATGAGAGCGGCCTGCGAACAGCCAATTTAATCCGGTCACCCCTGCACTGTCATCACCTGCAGTCTCATCTTTTTGTCCGCTCTCTCATCTGTGCTCTCTTTGTGCTCTTTATCTTACAGATGTTTTATGTTCTCTCTCATTATTGCAATTTAAACTAGCCATAGACGTCGCGGTCTGAAGGAACGTGCGATTTCTAGTTCTCGAAAGATCGTTCCTTAAAAAATAGCGATTTGTGATCGATCTAGGTAAGAGCGATCAGAAACAAGTGTTTTATCAACAACTATAACATCGAACGATGCAACACACACAGTATTGTTATTGATGAAAAACAGATTTTTTTCATTGACTTTCACTATGATCCATTCTCTGGCACGCACAAAGAACTACACATTCCAACAGCAGAGTCTAAATTCAGAGCTATAAAAAAATCTATCAAATTGGAAGGTCTCTGGTTTGTGATTTTTATCCAATTCGATTAGTCATATTGTGTCGTCAATTGAATAATCATATCAATACATGTAGGGCCACCATTAGATAATTAGATAATTATTGCCAAAAAAATGTTCTGTGTTGCCACCTTAACATGATTGAGCAGTCATATGAAATACATGTTCACATTTCCTGTGCCTTGAAGCGTTGACTTGCTATAATCTGGACAGTCACATGAGTATATTTAATTATGCCTAAAATAATATACTATCTTAATAAAAGTATAATAAGTAAAGTATTATAGAAAACCATTACAGTTTATGGAGGATCTTCCATGCAAGAGTCTGGCTAGCATTGGCTAGAGGTGCCCATAGACGTTAGAGTAGATGTAGAGAATCAGTCTTTTATCACATGAGAATGACTTGGGCAAAATGCTGCAGCAAAAAAATCCCAAAGCAGACGTTTTTTCATTTCAATTTTAAAGGGGTCTCAAACTGGTGGCCCTCCAGCTGTTGCGAAACTACAAGCCCCATGAGGCATTGCAAGGCTGACAGTTACAAGCATGACTCCCACAGACAGAGGCATGAGACCCCTGATTTAAAATATCTCCTTTGCGTTTTTATTTCAAGGACAGTTTAGAGAATTTAGGTTTTGGGGTTGTGGTCTCTTCTCTCTTATATACTGCATACTTGATATAAATATATCCATGGTTTCTATTGGTAAGGTTTGCTCTAGGCTCACTAATGACACGTTAGATCAGGAGAATCCTTGGAGTGAATGTTAAAAGAATTACAGCACACACTTCTTTGTGTCTCATCTCTTGTTGTCAGGAAAGACTACAGTTTAGGTAAGTTGCAAACTTTGCAGGCTGTCTGCTTTGCGCTCCCTATGTCTACAATTCAACAAGAGCGCCAAATAGACGTCCAACCTAATTGAATGATAAAATTGATCATAGGAGCTCCTTTGCTGCATTAACTAACACTGGCGTAACCTGTCCTCCTGAAACTGTTCCAAGCAGTAAGTATTTTTAAGTACAGTCATAATTCTTAAGCCCTAATGAAGGGGGAGTGTGTTTGGCCCCTGAAACGCGTTGCTTTTATTCTGCTATGAATCAATGGTATCATTACATTACCATGGACTCTTGGATGTTTGTTTGGCACTCTCATTGGATTATACATATGTGGATTCCCAGCACGGGGTCCTTTCCCTGTTCCTGAGGAAAGTCCCTATTTTGTGGAGTGCTGTCGAACCGACGCCAGTGTGACCAGTGAAAATTTCAGTCATTCTTACAAAATCTGAATCCAGCACCCCATTTGTTCATGTGTTTGCTTTGGGCTCCCTAAAATCTCTCTCCTGTTACCTTTCTTTTTCTGTCTCTGGGTTCTCCCTCCTGTATTATCAATGATCTCCTCTACAGTATGTACAGTCTCTAGAACTGTGTACTAGTACCGATTCCTGTACCGTGAAAGGCAGACATCAATTATACCATATACTGTATTCAGCTTATTCAACAAAGCAAGAGCACAATGCATATTGTCCTCACCAGCTACAGATAATCACTTTTGTAAACTTCAACTTGATTACTCTAAATTGCTTCTCTTTGCACATTATCCTTATTCTTTGTACTAAATTGCTAAATAGGCCATATTTTGCACAAACTGTAGAATGGTGTTAAGGGGCAGCTCTTTGTCACTCTGCTTATCCTACTATTAGCATGCCCCTTGTTAGCACATGAGCACTGCCCCACAACTGATTGGCTCCTTATGCTGCTTCTCAATTTCATAGTTTAGGCTCTGCTGTACAGGGATTAAAGTGATTGTAAACCCACATTTTTTTAAAGTAACTAACTTACCTGCTCTGTGCAATGGGTTTGCACAGAGCAGCCTTGATCCTCTTCTTGGGTCCCCTGCCAGTTCCCCTGGCTCCTCCCCCCTGCCGAGTGCCCACCACAGCAAGCAAGTTTCTCTGTGTCCATTGATACACAGAGCTCAGCCCCCCCCCCCACTCCCTCCTCACTGGCTGTGAATGACATCTGCAAGAGCCAATGGCTTGCACTGCTGTCTCTGAGCTAATGAGGAAGGAGAGCTATTGTGAACATCACTGAATCAAGACCGGGCTCAGGTAAGAGGGGGCTGGGGAGGAGCCACACTCTGAAGGTTTTTTTACTTTAATGCAGAGAATGCATTAAGGTAAGAAAACTTAAGCCTTTAGAAACATTTTAAAAGAGGCTGATACCAGGTCAAATTCAAGTTCTTACACTGCCTGCATTAATAAAAAATATATGTGTAATGTTATATGAAAGAATGAATTTATGTATATACCCGTTCAGTTGTATCCGGCTCTCAGCAATGCTATGGGCCAGCTTTTCCATAGAATTCTTTTGGTGAGTTTTTTTTACAATGTAGGTGGCCACATCTTCCTGAACCTTCCCCAATTGCTTGGGCTTGGACTGACACGCAGAATGTAATTTAATACATAGCCACACATAGTAGGGCCAGTTTGGACAGGAGCAAATGGACCTACCAGTCCCTGGAGTGTGGGAGCAAACCTATGCAAACTCCATGCAGATTCAAACCATGGACCCCTGTGCAGCAATGCATTAGTGCTAACCACTAAGCCACTGTGTCACCCATATTAATGGCCATTCATCCACTGGTGTCTTTTATATATGCCTGGAGATCTGCTTTAAAAGTGCATGTCCCAGGGCTTTCCTTCTCATCCTTGCTAGGCGAGTCACTGACCTGACATCACTGGCCACTTGCTTGTTCCAGGTCAGTGACTCATTAATTTATGAAAGGTAAGTAGACTCCCTTGTAGTACAGCGAGGTTAAGGATGACCACAGCACCAGAGCTTACAACTTTTAAATCAAGTCAGCAGTGGCAACTATATCCTTACAGGTTCCCTTTAAGCAGTTTCTTAGATGACCGCACTCTCTTTGTTTTATGTGTTTGGGATGTTCTGTTTATTTGTACTTTATAATTTTATTACCACAGATGATGGATATTTTATATGAAGGTTACACACGCCCCCCAAATTTTTCGCAGCTATCTAACATCCTCCTATTGCCGTATATATTCCACAGTCACATTAACAGCAATATTACAACCTGCCATTGGTGAACAAATTGCATTTCAAAGCCCCACTGCACAGACGCATGCCGCAGTCCCGCTGGAAGGGACGATATACAGAAGTCTATTGTCTCCTTTACTTACTGTACTGTAAAAATGACTGAAACATGTTATCAGCATTATAATTGGTTCATCAACATGAAAGGTAAGCAGAGGTCATGATTTCACAGCCAATCAGTTTACAGCTGTAATTTTTTTAGAATATCTTAGAAAATTTGCTGAAGCATATATAGTTAAACCTAGATGTTCTTCCTTGGTGTTATATTTAGAGGGTGGCTTAGAGATTCAATAGATTCTCGTAATTGTCCATAATTGCGTGCCAAATTTACAGTCTTTTGATGGAGAATGCAGTGGATGGCTTCTAGTTTGCTAAAGCCTCTGTACCTTTACAAAAATTGCCATTTTTTCCCATAAAATATTATCATGCTGTTTTTGCATCTCAGTGCCATTAATCACCTCCAACCTGTTTTAGCCACTTGCTGTCTACATGCAGTCAACGCAGTATCTTGGCCTAGGCCGACAAGACCCAGGCCTAGGGCGGCACTTTGCAGGAGGGCAGCACGAAAAGAGTCCCCGCCGGCTTGCGCTACACTTATTGCCAGTCCTATGGGGCAGATTGGCCCGGGAGGCAAATCGGTCTAGTACCCCCATAAAGCGACTTGGCAGGGCCGCCATCAGGAGGGGCAGCCCATACATATGTAGGGGACCAGAGTATCCCAAGGGGCCCAGGCGGCGGACCTCAACTAATGAGTTGTTGTGCTGCCCCATAGCCAAACAGGAAGTGTAAGGAAATCTCTGCAAATAAGCGGAATCCATTGCCCCCCCCCCCCCAAACCCTCAAAACTAGTGTCCTTATATTTAAATTAGAGGGTTGCACGAGTTAATCAGGCCTAGGGCAGCACAAAACCTAAATACACTGCTGCATGCAGTAACTCCATAATTGGCTGCACATCATTGCTCTAAACTGACATTGCGATAGTGACAACAGTGGATTATGCCTTTGCAATCCGTGTTAGCGTGGTCACAGGTAGACTCAAAAAAGTCTCTTTTAGTTCTCCCTGCCTCCTCCAAATCTCCATATTCCTTTTTTATGTTGCTGTGATCTGAAATCCTTTTAGAGTATGGCTATATCCGTTCTCCATGGTCTCACTGTGTGTAGGAACGTAGCCACCCTCTCTTGCTCGCTCCTGAAACGGACTATGGGATTTGTAGTGTGCATAGAGCAGTGTACATGACCGCAACTGACGTGCACTGCTCTTGGCTTTACAGCAATGCACGGATCTTGTAGGGGGCGCGTCCAGTATCGAGGGCATGTATGTCAGACTTCTGAATTTCCATGGCAATGGAACGTAATTGGACCTGGCAGCAAAAATCACTTCCCCAGCCAAGACCAGTGTGACATTATGCAGGAGGGATGGGCAGGGGACACAGCTTTTTTTACTGAGTACAGAAGATACAGGCTCCCTGTGCTAGAGCACAGTGAGCATGATGACACAAGATGTAAACTGACCACGGTAGCATGGATCAGCTGCCATGCTACCGTGGTCAGTTTATTTGTGGAAGGAGCAGCATAGGCAGGATCAACCAGGTAAATCAGAGCATGAGCAACCCAAAATGTAATGCAGCCATGAGAAATCATATTAAAGTGTTTGTTAACCCAATATATACAATTCACACACATCCTCTCTGTTTATTAATGTCATTTGCCCCTCTGTGTTTTATAAAAATAATGCAGCTATATACCTGATTTCAGAGCTCTGCTCGGTGCTCACGTGACCAGCTGGCTCTCTCCTCTCGCAGCCTGACAGCTGCAGTAGGTGGGGCCGGGATTCCTCCACTGGTGTCAGTCAGGAGGAGAGAAGGAGAGAGCCGGCTGGTCATTTGAGTGCCGAGCGGCTCTCTGAAATCAGGTATATAGCTGCATTATTTTTATAAGGCACAGACACAGGGAAGATTTAATTATTTTAGCTGCAGGAGGGGAGGGGGCGGGCACGGACACAGAGCTGACAGGCAGGGAGGGAGGGGGAGGAGGACACAGGAGAGCGGAGAGGAGAGCTAAGGATGACGGAGGCACATAAACTGACCACATTGCCAGTGCTCAGCAGCCTTGATAAACTATGGTCAGTTTACAGGGGGGAGGGCAGAACCAGGCAGGATCAACCAGGTATTTCAGGTGTTACAGGGGGCCAAATTACACAGGACAAGCACTGTGCTGTATAACATGCCTTAAAGGAACAGGATTAATTTTTTTAGGGTAACAAACACTTTAAGATATTTTAAATTTCATACACTTAAAAATATATCTTCTCTTTTGAAATATGAAGTTGAGCAAATATTATTCAAGCTATTTGGGCTTAAAACAGTTGTAAACTGCTGAAGACTACAAGAAAGGAAAACCTGTAAGACAACCGCATAATGTGCTATTATGCATCACATACTAGCACATTATGAAATTCTTACCGTAGAACGAAGCCCTTCCAGCTGCGCCCGCTCACGGCTGAGATGGTTGACATCTTCCTCCAGTCTTTCTTCCAGGTACGCGGGCTCCAGCGCTGTGAGTGCTGGAGCCACGATGACCTCACTCAAGTGGATATGCGTGGGTGCCGCTGTATCCGTCATGGGCTCTGAAGGTCTGGCACTGTAAGCTGGACCTTCAGAGGGCATGCGCCAATGATGTCATCAGCTGCATGCGCTCTGAATATCTCCTAAACTGTGCAAGTTTAGGAGATATTCACAGTACCTACAGGTAAGCCTTATCATAGGCTTGCTTGCAGGTACAAGTGGTGTAACAGAGTTTACAACCACTTTAACTGCCTCCTAATGAAGTCATTTTCTCTTTTTGATGTAATCACACTTTTTAAAGAGACACTGCATTTTTAAAAATGTTTACCCTTACAAACACGTTAACCCCTCAGTGACTCCTGGCCCTTAAAGCAGATTCAGATGGCGAAAGGGGAGAATTAAGATCATTTGACTGCCGTGATTGGCTGTCATGGCAGTCACATGATCGGAAAGCCCAGCGGCCGCATATTTGCCCGCGATATTGCAAAAACAGCTGTGCTTGCAGGGTGCACGCTCTTGGTACAGCTATTTTGCAAGATTGCATGCAAATATGCAGCCGCTCAGCGCCAAGGTCAACTCGCCGTGAGGCTGCATATTTGCATGCTGTCGACACCAAGAGGTTTTTAAGCAGTGGGTGCCTATGTATTAATTTTGGAGAATAAGGATATCATTTAGAGACACTTTAACCCTTCCTGTGAGTAGATTTTCAGCTTTTCTCCAATTCTAAAAAAATAAAGTCCCTGCATTGCCTTCCCACTTCACATTTGGCAAGGTATGCTGTGACTTGTAGTTCCCGAGCAGCTAAAAGCTATACATTGTGCTCACCCTTCTACCATGTCTGGTTCCAACCTTCACTACTGCCTAACATGACTCAACTGAGCTGTCCGTGAAATCACAGTGCTGAAATTTCTCTTCTGTTCTGGCTTGTGTTTGCTGTCATGCAAATGTGCAAACTGCTTTGCCTCTCCTGTAAATTGATGATCATTAACACCGTGCCCATCTTCTGCTGAAGGAGTTAAGGCAGGCATTAGCTGGCTAATCTTGACATAATTTGAGCCAAGCTGATTAATGTTTAAAGCATCCGTCAAAGAACCAATATAATTAAGATGCTGTGCATAAGCTATGGGCAGCACAGCCTAGACTGGGGTTATCTCAATTTGGTATGATCATGGCATAATTGACTTTTTTCTGCTACTTATAGCTTTTTTTAAAATTAAAAATATGTGAGCAAAGTAGCAATTTTGGAGAGCAGAAACGTATACTTGCAGTCTTTGTCTTGATAGACACTTTTACTGTATAGTCATTACACCTATAAAGCACATGTGCAAATATTTACATTTTAGCTTCTGGTTTTACCTGTATCTTTGACTGCCCCAGCTTTGCAGCATGCTCTCCGAACAGGTCCAGGCCATAAGAAAGCAAGGAAAGAGATGGTCGGCACTCAGGATCGCATCCAAACAATAGTATTCCTTTATTGAAAAGGCAATGTACAATGCTGTAAAAACAGCCTACGCGTTTCAGGCATAAGTCCTTAGTCATGGCTAAAACAAGAAAGCAAGGGGCTCATCCCCTGTAATGGAGTGGGAGCATGCCCTGTTCTGATCTTGGGTGAGCTGAACATTTAGATGGTGTAGAGGAATCAATAGGCACAGATAGACCGGTATAGGATTCAATACAAGTTAGACTCTGGAAGAGCCATTAGTGAACAGCAATCTAGCTAAACCTTTCTACGTAGCTAGAGAAAATGCTTGGTATGTGTGATAGTATTGTTTGGATCTCTATAGCAGTTGTTCAAGTTGTCCGGTTCTGGTTTTGTGTTGGGACTGTAAACTGGTCCTTGGCTGCTCAACTACTTGAATATCAGAGTCCTAGTTTGTCAGACTTGTGCCATCACTGTATGTAGGGTAAGGAGTTCCTTGCATAGAGAGTTCTACAACTTAGGGGGTTAGGTAAAGACACAACCAACATGTTTCAGGGGATTGGGTCTCTCCCTTCTTCAGGGCTTTGGATAATGTTAAATATGTACTCATACACTCCAGCACTCAAGAAGCATAGATATCTGGGTATGCCAATCTGTGTACATGGTAATCTCCAGAAGAGTCTTTAACTGATAAACTCCACCGATGCAGCCCTCTACAGACAGGGGATAATTGAGAGGAAACTGTAAAAAACAAACAGGAGGGCTCAAGGGCCTAGTGCATTACCGAAAAAACTTTATTAACAACACCCAATGCCAAAAACATACTCACACAGGAGAGCCCTTGTGCTCTCCTGTTTGTTTTTACAATTTATTGTTAAAATTGTATGTAAATTTTAACAACGAATTTCAGAAGAATAACTTTTGATCCTGACAGAAATCTTATAAGCTGATAACTTCCTGTACTCTCTACCTCTGCTGACTGTTATCAGTCTCATCGCTGGCTGAGAATAACAGAACCACGTCCTTCTATGTTAAGGATAATAGGAGAGGGGTGGGATTCTGTAGTCCTATCTTCTTTTGTTGCCCTAATACAGAAGGGTAAGTGAATGTTGCCACCCGAGTACAACAAGTGTATTACTGACAGAATCATCAGGCAAAAATTAAGAAAAATAAGCTTGATTAAGAAATCGCAATACTGCCGCCACATCTAAGGATGGGTAAGCTGCAAGATATGACATTTTTGTTTTGGGGGTTTAAAAGAGAAGTATGTTTTTTTTTTCTTTGTTTTAGAATCATACTTACCCAGGTGGATGCAGCATCGGTCCGATGCTGCATCTGTCCCCTGCTGGCTCTAGGACTGAGAACCGGGCGAGCAAATACCGCCATTCGCTCGGTTCTCACAGCTCCCTGAGCAGACAACTGGTGAATCACTGGAGTGCCAGGCTGTGGACCGGCTCTGTGACATCAGCCGACAGTGGGCTTCAGCCCGTTGTCTGCTGAAGACAGGTCACAGGAGTGCAAAAGCAACTGCATTTCTGTGATCCACAGGTGAAGTACAGCCAAACAAGCTTTGGCTGTACTACTCCTTTAATCTAATTTAATTTAAAATTAAATATTTTATAATAAATAATTTGAATTTAAAATTTATTAATTTAAATTTAATTTAAACTGTAGGGACTGTAGCTTGGGTCGCATGGTCCGCCTATTCCAGCCTACAGCAACAAAAAAAGTAAAAAAAGACTGAAAACGACTTTTGAAATGACAATAACAGGTTAAAGCTTTTATTAGATTTTAGTGATTGGGTTTAGATCTACCTTAACTTTCATGGTATGTTTTAGCATTGCAGGACGTTTCAACAACATTAAAAAAAATAGCGTAGTGCTTTTTAATTAGACCAGATCCCTTTTTTAAATTCATAAATAACTAAATTTCCTTTCCTAAACCTAAGTGGATTTGGCTATTTAAGAGCCAGTAATTGAATATGGGAAAGTCGGAGGCACGACTATAGATAGAAAGCAGAGACTGACGAGCAGGGTTCGATGGAGTGAGTTAAATAATAATTATTCCTTTCCTGTATGCCCCAGTTCTCTACCTTTTCACAGACAGATTACCAGCAATGCATTGCAAAGCAGTCTATATGTCGAAACACAGAACTCTATCCAGACAGCATGCAGAGAAATATAATAGCATGCAGCGCGGTATAATAACACCAGCAGTGATACAGTACAATACGGCGTAACATAAGAACATGCATAGTGATATGAGAAAATGCAGAAACACTGAATAGCATGAACAATGACACAATAATAAGATGAGTGAACTAGAGGTACTACCTTTAAAACACAGGTCGATGCATTAACATGCAGCATTCTTGGAAAAATATAATGGCAAAGCTATTTCACAACGTGTAGGCTGATATAATGACATATAGATTGAGATATTAATATTTAGAGCTGCAGGGATATAGTGCTGAATAGTGGAAGTAATGCCCATGAATAAAATTGAATATAAAGAATCTATACACAGTAGGCCTTATGTCTAAAAACTTTAGTCAAGGAAATTGGAGCTAGTGCCTATAACAACCAATCAGCCTCCAGCTGGGTTTTTCTTCTTAAAGCGGAAAACATAGGCCCCCTTTTCTAAGGCGTTAAATGGGGCCCTTGAGAGTACTGTATAAAAAGAGAGGGCCCCGTATATTTTTTGCACTGGGGCTCTGTGGCTTTTAGCGACTCGTTTTGTAGTGTTATGTACTAATATTCAAGACAACGGACCCTCAAAATTCACTTGAAACTACAGATGGTCCAAAGGCAATTATGTAAAGGCAAGTATGATGCACATTGACGGAAGCTCCCAGTGCAAAAAATCAGTAGCCTGGCAGATGTAACCTCTCTAAAGAACAGACCTTGTAACTTACAGTGTCTAGAGTTGTTCTTGTGGTTCCTTGGAAGTAATCAGATTCTCCATTTTTGCCATCTTGTAGAAGAAGTCAGTTGCTATAGGCCAGTCATTCCCAACCAGGGTTCCTCCAGAGGTTGCTAGAGATTCCTTGAGCTTGATCCTTGAGGGTTGATTGACCTCCCATTTGTTGGTGCCCGCATAGTTCCTGGGCCAACACCACTTGACAAAGCTAACAGCATGACACCACTTTATCATTTTAGCTGTCTGTAGGGGCTGCATTCTTCATACTGACTACAAATGTAAGTGACCCCCAATGAATTCGTTTTAGCAAGAGTTCCTTGAGACCTGAAAATGATTTTAGGGGTTCCTCTGGGGTAAAAAGGTTGAGAAAGGCTGCTATAGGAAATATGAATTTTTAGGTTTAATGTATCTAGGCAGTGTTAATGAAATGCCTTGGGTCACCAAAACTGCTGCTTCAGATTTGTACCCAGCTCCCTGTCTTGGGTTTGTGTAAGACCATTTGGCCTCCTGGTCATAATGGCTGTCTGTGCCAGCATTAACCACAAATGTGGGCAAAGCTGTTGTCAAAGGAGATGACGAGTTAACTTGGGGTTCCACCCTAGGGTTCCTCCAGAGGTTGCTAGGGGTTCCTTCAGCAAGGAGCAATTTATGTGGCTCAGATAAATTCCCACTGACATCATTGATCTTTTTAGCTATTTGTAAGGGGGGGTTCTTCCCAATGACCACAAGTATAAGGAGCATTCTTCACACTGACCATCACTCTTATGTATCATGGGTTGTAATTATAGTAATTTTTAGCAGGGGTTCCCTGACAATGGAAAGATATTTCAAGGGTTCCTCTGTGTTGAAAAAGGTTGAGAAAGACTGAGTTAACCTTTCCGGTTATAGTGAGCTGGGCCAAAAGAACCAAACAACTGTCATTAACAAAACTACAGCATGTCTTTCTTAAAAGTCAACTACAGGTACACAAAAAAATGAATTTAAATATATTCCTCTATATCCACAAAGGATATAAATCTACTTTGTAAGCTCCAAATGTCTTTGCAAAACTAGATATGACCTTGTAACAGTTGTAGTGACATTGTCATTGGCCTGTACAGAGAGCAGAGCTGTGGGAGGGGCCCAGCAGGCTTTACTCACTACAAGTTTCCTGTAGAAAACTACAGGAGGGGGCGGAGACAAGACCAGTCACCCTGCACAAAAAGAGAGTGCAGCAGTGAGCGGTCTTAATTATAGGAAAGAAAAGTCTCACACTGGATTACTGCACATGTCTGGAAGAAATACACAAAGCTCAGTTTGATTCAAGGAAGAATATACGTGAGACTATTTAAAACATATTTATTTATCCCAGCTGTATTTATAGTTCAGAGTGTATTTATATGTTATGGCATGGGATTGGCTTCTGACCATTACTGGAGACTGGGAACTGGTTAACTGTGCTGGGAGTACGCAGTGAGCGAGCTCTCAGCACAGAAACCTCAACTGTCCATGGACGCATATGTGAGGCATGTGCGCATTAAAGCCCACTCTCTTTGCTACTGCACATATGAGTAACGTGGGTGGCAAGAGGTTAAAAAACATGAACAAACATCCTAAAGTAGACCTTGCTTTAAAAACAACAAGGCCTGCTTAATAAATATGACCCCCCATCATAATTAGAAATACTGTGGATAAAAAAAGTTTGGAAATATCCTTACCTTTCCCCATGATTCTGCATGCGGCACCTAGGTGAGCGCGACAACACCATCCATCCGGTGAGATCCAGGGGAATGTTGAGTATCCCAAATCTTGCAAAAATACACTTCTACACTGTGCTGGGGCCTTCCCCATTGATTTCAATGCATTTCAACAAGATAGAGAAATTTTGCTGAAATTTCCAGATTTTCATTGAGACTTCAGGAAAGGGACGGCTCTTGATTTATATTGTGGTATGTCTGCCTAGCCAACTTGTATCCAATTCCACTGGCTTTCTAAGCCTGCATTCACATAGGGGCGACCTGACTTTGGCACGACTTCGATAGGCGATTTCAGCGCAACTTTCAGCGCATCTTCAATGACCTCAGGCGACTTTACAACACGACTTTTGCCAGGCGACTTTGCCTTGACCAATCAGAGAAGGGAGGGAGAGGGCTGCCTAAAAATAAATTCTATTCTTTTAACTGTAAAGTCGCTTCCATGTAGATGGGGATCCGACTTGGAGGCGACTTCTATTGAATCCTATGGGCACAAGTCGGATAGAAGTCGCCTAGAAGTAGTACAGGAACCTTTTCAGAAGTCGCCTTGAAGTAGGAGCGACTTCAGTCGTGTATATTAAGACTGCTCCCATTCATTTCAATGGGATTTCAAATGTCAAGCGACTTGAGGCAACTCAAGTTGGATCGCAAGTCGCCCCTGTGTGAATGGGCACTAACAGATACAGCCGCACCTATAGAGCCATTTATCCACTCTTCCTACAGCTGTTTATTTTTGCCTTGTGAGTACTCATTAACGTAAAGAATATTTCTTTTTGTTCTGTTCCTCTGACCTAACCCCTCTCCCTCCAGAAATGAATACTTACCTTGGTCCGATGGCCACGGTTCTGTTTTTTGTTTACATCCAGTGCTGCCAGTCTTCACTGTCCTTGCTGCACCTGCGCTTTGTAGCCCCTGGACTTCTACAGGACTTGTCTCTAATTGTCATGCACTTTATTTTAAAGTGCACCTTTTCAGATATAGAAAACAATGGTTTCTATGGAGCAGACCCTGTAGATAAGAAATTGAAGGCAACCATTGCAGGAGAGTAGAGGCAAAATGTATGTGTATTTGTATTGTCTTAAATGCAAGCTATAGAGAACCACAGACACAGAACAAGCATGCTGTCAATGAGTGTTGAAGAGGTATGATAATCCTTTGAGTCCTTAAGCCTAGGTTCACATTGGAGCGATTTGTCATGCGATTTGAAAGATCAAATCGCATGACAAGCCGCAGCCTATTGGCAGCAATGGCACTGTTCCAATCGGTGCAACACTGATTTTTCAGCACCACACCGATTTGCAAAAGTAGTTCCTGCACTACTTTTGCCGATTTCAGGTGCGATTTCAATAGACACACCTGTGCAAGAAGCCACACGGATGTCTATCAAGTAGCACCTGAAATCGTGCTGACATTGCTACTTTGAAATCGCGCTACTTCAAGTGAAGTAGCAGCGATTTCAAAGTAGCGTAGCAGCGATTTCAAAGTAGCATCAATGTGAACCAGGGCTTAATCTGAAAGTGTTGAAACCAAAACATCAGACAGCATGACAGCCAGTAAACTAGCGTTCCCAAAAAAAGAGTTGAACAATAACAACCTACATAATTCTCTTGTGACAAATTCACAGCTGATGTATATTCGTAATTATATTTTGCCCTTCCTGGTTCCTCCTATTTCCCTTTACTAATATGGTTTCAGATTTTATTACATACTTTATTTTAGTCCCAGTGATGTTATCATTGGGTATCTACAGTATGTGTGTCTATAGAATGCAGGTAGATCATGGCTGGTGGAAGGAGTGTTGGAGAGCGCCCAGTGAGTTGAGGATGGGGGGCTAATGGAAGCACCCCTTAGTGGGACAGAGAATGACAAGTGTCCAGGATACTTCAAATTAGCATCAAAAGCCCAACACTGGAACACCAGGCACTGCTTTGTAAGGCTTTGTAGAGCAATGCCTCCCCGAATGCAGAGCATCTACAAAATCTTCAGTTTCCCACACTGCCCATCAGGCACCCACAGAGACCTGGAGTCCCCTGCAGATTCCCCCACAGTGTCCCTAATATTTTTCCTCTCACTGACCACCGTGTCGGTGGCCATTCTTTCTTCTAGTGATATTTTTTTCCTCCTACTGATCACTGATACTGGGACATTTTTTCTATCTACTGAGTTTGACCACTGATGAGGCATTCTTCTTCCTACTAACCACCAATGCTGGGCCATTTTTCCCACTTCTGGCCACCAATGCAGGGCATTTTCTCTTCTCTCTGAACACAAATGCTGGTGCATTTTCTCTTCTCTCTGAACACTAGTGCCAGGGCATTGTCTTTTCTCTCTTTGAGCACCAGTGCTGGGGCATTTTCTCCTCTCTCTAAACACCAATGGTGGGGTATTTTTTCCTCCTTCTGAACAGCAATGTCAGGGCATTTTCTTCTCTCTCTGAATACCAATGCTGGGGCATTTTCTCTTCTCTCTGAACACCAATGTCAGGGGATTTTTTCCTTTCTGTAAAAACCAATGCTGGGGAATTTTCCCTTCTCCTTGCGCTCCAAAGCCAGGGCATCTTTTCCTTTCTCTGAACACAAAGGTAGGGGCATGTTTTCCTCTTTCTGAACACCAACGCTAGGGCATTCTCTTCTTTCTTTGAACACCAATGCTGGGGTATTTCTCCTCTCTTTAAACTCCAATGCCGGGGCATTTAATCTTCTCTCTTCGGACACCAATGCCAGGGCATTTTCTCTTATCTATGAACACCGGTGTTGGGGGATTTTCTCCTTTCTGGGAACACCAATGCTGGGGAATGTTCTCTTCTCCCTGAACATCATGTTGAGACATTTTGTCTTCTCTCTGGACACCAGGGCTGGGCCTTTTTTCCTTCTCTTTCAACATCAAAGCTGGGGCATTTTCTCTTCTTTCTGAACATCGATGTTGGGGCATTCCCCTTCCCTGGAACATCAATGGCAGGGAATTTTCTCCTCCCCACTGACAATACGGCTTTTTTTTTTCTTGCCTACTGATCACTGACAATGGTGCATTTTTCCATCTACAGACTGTTGCTTATTTACCTTTCCTCTTTGTTTAAGAGTATGAATTATAAGCGCTTAGTTCTACGCCAGGAACACTGGCTGTTGGGGGCCCATTAAAAATGTTGCTGTGTGGCCCTGTGATTTCTAGTTACGCCCCTGTCAAAAAGCCTTCCGCTGGAAATAATATGAATTACATTAGTGATTCTGGAGTAAATGGCAGAATATGATTAAAGCAAGTCAAGTTATTTTTTTCTCTAATGACATGTATTTAATTTGACACAGCACATTAAGCCCTGCCGCTCGGTGATAGGTATCCTTTAAGTATAAAGTGCAATCAATACACAGATAAATGACTATCATGATCGTACAATGTGCTTTCATTCCGCGTCAATACACAAAGCAGTGTGTGTTCCTCAGTGACAGTAACTCCTTCTGTGGGGAGATGTTACTGTATAAACATTTGTTTGCCAGCTATTCCTATTCTATGTACAGAATTGGGAGGTTAGAGCTCAGGGACATGACTGACTTACGCTCAGATGCTTCTTCGCACCATCTGAAGTAAAGCTGAAGTGGGTTTTTAGCGCACATCTTTAGTCATTATTATATCGCTTACTTATTTTTATATATCATTTTTTACAAGGATCTTGAATTTTAAAGGAAACTTGAACTGATCTCCCTTCTAAAATTGCTAAATTCCTGACTGATGTGTGATCCAGTTCTCCATGCAAAATTGTTGTTTTACTCACCTATCCTGCCGCCCGTTATTTGGTTCTTTACGGTCTTGCAGAGATAGGTCCTGCAATGGAATCTTCAACATCTGACACTTCTGGGCAGTGTTGCCAACCTCCCGGAGCGTTTTTTACTGGCAAAACATGGAAAATTTACTGGCAGAGCACATTTTTTACTGGCAACCTAAAAAAATAATAGAACTCCTATTAAAAACTAGGTAATTGATATTCAAATACAACATGGAAACACTAACAATATCCATCAAGTAATTTGCTTGGTTTACACTTAAAAAATCAGCACAGCATGACAAATTATCAGGCCCTGATATTCATAGACAGTTGTAAAAATCACAGATTTTTACAAACTGTCAGTAAATTTACTGGAGGTTGGCAACCCTGCTTCTGGGTGTGTCAGATACCTGTGCCCCCGCTGTGTACTGTGGGTCAATCCGGAAGCCTGTACATCACTAGAGGAGACAGCAGCGATGAAGGGTGTAATCACAGTGGGCAAAGGGGTGCCAAGCATCCGACACACTGGGAAATGTCGGATGCTGAAAGTTTTTTAACTCTCGAACCACGGAGCAGAGGCTACACATCCAATAAGTAAAACTAGATATTTGGTAATACCTGTACATCTCCTATCTTGGAATACAGTACAGGACACAGGATTTGTATTCTTAGACCATGGCATATAACCCATGTGGTCTAGGAATATAAGTCTTTTGTCCTGTACTGTATTCCAAGATAGGAGATTTACAGGTATTACCAAATATCTAATTTTACTTATTGGATGTGTAGGCTCTGCTTCGTGGTTTGAGAGTTAAAAAACGTTCAGCATCCGACACTTCCCATTGTGTCGGATGCTTGGCCCCCCGTTGCCCACTGTACAGTACAGGACACAGGATTTGTATTCTTAGACCATGGCATATAACCCATGTGGTCTAGGAATATAAGTCTTTTGTCCTGTACTATATGTTTAAGACAGTGGTCTCCAAACTACGGCCTGGGGGCCAGATGCGGCCCTGCGCTCCCCTTTATCCAGCCCTTGGGGCAGGGTTCCTCTCACTGATACAAGACACTATTCCAATCAGTGACACCAACGATGGGGAATAATTCCTTCCACTAATAGCAATAGAGTCCCATCATTGATGTCAGTAGGAAGAATAATGCCCCATTATTCTTCCTACTGATGCCAATGATGGGACACTATTCCTTCCACTGACACTGATTAGGCATTATTCCTCCCACTGACACCAATTAGGCATTATTCCTTCAATGACAGCAGCTTCTGGCCCCCTGAAAGTCTGAAGGGCAATAAACCGGCCCTTAGTTTAGAAAGCTTGAAGACCCCTGGTTTAAGATATGTGAATAATTTGTTTTGCGATTTTGGATCCTAACACATGAGTATATTTGCAGGACGCTGTAGTGCCATAAGCCCTCATACACACGGGCGTTTTTTGACGCCACGTTTTTTGGCGTTTTTTGCAGCTCTCCATGTTATACAATGGCCCCATAAAAACGCCAAAGTTTTTGAGCTGTAGAGGGCGTCGGCGTTAGTGAGCTGTAACTGGAACGCGAGACCAGCGCATTCCGAGGCTGTAACGTTTTGCCGTTTTTGACGCCGACGCCGCAAAGCGCTCACTAACGCCGTACTGGCGTTAACCGGCATTTTTGACGCTGACATTTTCAGGTTAAAAAATAGCAGAGGAATGTTTTTTTAAAAACACGCCTATTGACACTGATGCTCACTAATGCTCATTAACGCCGATGCAAAACGCAGG
This sequence comes from Glandirana rugosa, assembly GCA_018402905.1. Taxonomy (NCBI): domain Eukaryota; kingdom Metazoa; phylum Chordata; class Amphibia; order Anura; family Ranidae; genus Glandirana; species Glandirana rugosa. Next base: position 2,265,082 of record BLSH010282580.1, on the reverse strand, counting down.
AAAAAAAACCGCAGATTTTTCCCTGACGTCGAACTCAACGTTTTGCTTATTTTTAAACATACGCCCGTGTGTATGAGGCCTAATAATTATACTCTCCTCCCCACTAGTGATGCGACATCTGCAAGCTCCTTTGCCGAGACTGACATCTTCCCTTGGTCTTTTTCCGTGGTCAGGATCTTCAGCCATCCTAATTGGCTATTTCAGGTTATGTAACTCCCACACATGCCAACTTCCCTGCATGCACAGCTTAGTGCACATTGGCATAATGCAAGCGAGAGTACTTTATTGCAGAAGAAACATGTGTCTCTCCTGCAATAAAAGCTCTGCCTGGTCAACTTTTTAAATTCACAATTCCACTTTAAGAAAGAATGGCAATGGCATATACAAGGAACAATAAAAGAGAACACACCAGTTTAAACTTGTCATAGCAGCCATTTACACCACAGACATGATGACATCAGTGGTGGTGCTCTGTGCATGGGTACAATGCGAATGATGGCGCTCTGGTGATGCCCCCTCTGTAGATGTGGCCGTGATGCCCTGCACTTACAATATGTGCTCAGTCTTCTGGATTGAGTGATGCTGGAGCGTCATTCATCCTAAAAGACTGAGGCCATCTTATGGAGAAGAAGAGGTACTGCAGGAGATACTGCCATTTTGAAGATAACTGCTGCAGCTTTTTTTTTTCTAATACTGCCTGGAGGCATTAATGATCGGCAACCCCAAATTACATCAAAGCATGTGGGAACATGTACAATGTTCCAATGTTCCATGCGTACAAGCACAGACATTTAAAAGCATTCAAAAGCAACCAAATAAATATCTGCCTTCATTTTAAAACTTGCTTTAAAACGATGGCCTCAAATTCAGTTCAGCGAATTACTTTCAGCCGCATTGTCTTATTTAGAGCAATGAGTCTAAACTGCATTTGAAACTGATTTCTGATTGGTTGCTGGGTATTGCTACATTGTTCTTTGCTCTATGGCATCCTGAAAAGCCCATTGATTACATTTTGTAGGTGCACCAAATATTTTAGCTGCAGGCACTAGGCTGCAGACAGTTTCTAAGACTGAAGTCCCGGATTAAGTGTCTTAAGGAGCGAAAGAGATTTTCCTGTGTCGGGATGGATGCTATCATGAGATAATCTATAGGACATAGTCCAGTGATTCCCAGTCATTGCGGTTAGACATGTTTTTGTGTCACAAAGATCGACAAGCTGCAGTTCGCAAGACTTTTGTTGTCATACCTCCAGAGATAAGTCGTAACAAGTGACGGGGTTAGAGGACATGCCGTGCTTGATTTGCCATTTGTAGATTTTATGAAAAATGACAAAAAAAAAAAAAAAATCCTTCTTTATTCACTTTTATTTTTATCTGTAGTTATTGAAGATATACTATATGATTCTATAGATATTAAAGTGGATCTTCCCCCTTCCCACCCATTTTCCATCATTGCAATCCCAACCCCGCCCACAATTGGTAACTTAATTCTAATTTATCCTTTTTAATACCTTTTCTTTCTCTCCGGAACCTCCTGTATTCTCGCCTAGGTGAGAATGACATTCCAGTTGCTCGCAGACTCCTGGAATACAGACATCATGCATCCCAGGAGCTCTGAGTTGACTCTACTGCGCATGCGTGTCATCCGTGAAGAGGGGCACTCCTCTCTTCCTGGTTCTTGCAGACTGCCCCCTGTTGATGCGCTATGGCACATGCAGGTCATTAGATGGCCAGCTGCAAGATCTTGGAAGAGACAATGCCCCCCCCCCCCCGATGGGTTTAATAAAGAGGATGGTGACATGGGACCTGGTGTGTGGCAGCAAGACAAGGTAAGGAAAAAAATAACACAGGAGGGGCGAAATTCCTCTTTACCTAACTATCTTTATCTGTTGTACATTTCATTGCCTGGTATAAATTGCTCACTTATTCTTTTGTTCTTTATGTTACATTAATGTGTTCTCTTATCCTCCCTGGAGAAGAGACGCCCAGGAGGAGATATGATAGCGTTATACAAATATCTCAATGGTGATTCTAGCATATGTAGAAAAACGATTTAGTCTTAGGGAGCTAAAGAGGACACGAAGGAGTTGATTTACTAAAGGCAAATAGGCTCTACAAGTGCAGTTGCTCCAGAGCTTAGTAAATAAGGTAAAGCTTCACTTTGCAAAGCGTACTCAATCATGTGCAAGGAAAAAAAAAATACAGCATTTTTGCTTACACGTGATTGGATGATAGCAGTCAGTAGAGCTTCTGCTCATTTACTAAGCTCTGGTGCAACTGCACTTTGCAAAGTGCCCAGTCTTATTGCCTTTAGTAGATCAACCCCACAGTGTCAACAATGAAGTTGGAAGAGAAGCGGTTTAACTAAGGGGTTCTTTAGTGTCAGAGCGGTAAGGATGTGGAACTCCCTTCCACAATTGGTGGTGTCAGCCGTAAGTGTTGATAATTAAAAAAAAACCTCTTAGATGGGCATCTTAACAAACGCAATATACAGGTATATGGGAAATGGTTATGACATAAATACACCCCCCACACAGGTTGAACTGGATGGACTGGTGTCTTTATTCAACCTTACAAACCATGTAACTATATTAGATTATTTATTTTCTATTAAACAGCCAGTTTCTACCCCAAGCAGAATATTCAGTTATTAGTTGGTGCTGGGGGGGGGGGGCTGAATCTCCTATTGTCTTCTTCTGCCTATTACAAATTCTACCCACTCAGTGTTCTAGAGCGATATATTCTCTGTAAGGAAAAACATTTACATGAGTCCATCCTCTAATCAATGCAGTAGGTGGGCGGAGTTGGGAACCCAGGTGAACATATCACACCAGCAGGGTCCTAAAGGGCCTACTCATGCTTTTTCCGTTTTCTACATTTTATTTCAGGTACTTATATAGCGCTTTCAATTTACGCAATGCTTTTACATATATATTTACATTCACATCAGTCCCTATCCTCAAGGGGCTTACAATCTAAGGCAGCCTTTCTCAACCTTTTCAACACAGAGGAACCCTTGAAATAATTCTCCGGTCTTGGGGAACCCCTGCTAAAAATCTACAACTCATGATACATTAGTGTGATGGTCAATGGGAAGGATGCTCCTTACACTTGTTGTCATTGGGAAGAATTACCCCTTACAGATAGCTAAAAAGATCAATGATGTCATTGGGAATTTATCTGAGAGGTAGAAATTGACCATTGCTCAAGGAACCCCTAGCAACCTCTGGAGGAACCCTGGTTGAGAAACCCTAATCTAAGGTCCCTAACTCACATTCATACATATACTAGGGACAATTTAGACAGGATCGAATTTACCGACCAGCACGTCTTTGGAGTGTGGGAGGAAACCGGAGTACCTGGAGGAAACCCACGCAGGCGCAGGGAGAACATGCAAACTCCAGGCAGGTAGTGTCCTGGTTGGGATTCGAACTTCTACATTAAAACATGATTATTTTACTGCATGAAAATTAAATATTTCAAATAGAAATCCTATTATTTCCTGTGTGGCCGGTTCACATCTCTGCGCTGCAGTGTAGTATGATTTTAAAGGGGAACTATAAAGGCCTATTTACATGTGCATTATTATACGCATACCATAGATGTAAAAGGGCCCTCAGAGAAAAAAGGTGCTTATCACTGATATATCATGCTGGTGTCTGCATGGAACTGGAATATAACTTTTAGGTGGACTTGCCCTTTAAATTGCAGGACAGATCCCTTCTATTGAACATGAAGGCTTTGCTCCAAAGGGGTACAATGTATGAATTTTTCTGGATGTTATTTGTTATATATTGGTGCATTCTAGTGTTACCGTGACTACAGGGGTAGTATATTGTAGAATTTATACATTTCGCAGTGTGGTCTTTCACATTGGGTTATTCAAGAGGTCTGTGCTTGTCTGGGTCCACATCAATGTTGTATATGTCTGCTCAATATTACATTGTGTCTACAGAATCCACATATCGACATTGTGTCTATCCACCCGTCTTATCCCTCCTTCCGTGCCAGATCCAGCTCATTAGATTGTATCCACTATTGTGAGTCTGCACGTTAGTTGTATGTCTCTGCTAGTTACAATGAGCCGTATATACGAAAAAAAGTGTGCTGTAAACTAAATGAAGCAGATAGTATAGTAAAGAATCGATAAAAAGGAGTATAATATAATTGAGGGAGGAGAAGGTGAATACTGGCACATCCAGCAATTGTGATAGTGGCTACTGGGTACCACAATCTTCATCCTCTTCTGTGTGCAGATGCCAGATGCTTTTACTAGTCTTAGAGTGCCCTCTGCTGGTCAGCACTGGAATTTCCTCCCTTTCTTATTTTGTAAAGCAATACAAAGAGCAATGATTTATTTCCTGTATTTGTACAGCGCTGACATATTTCCCTGTATTTTATAGACTGCATAGATCCATTTACATCAGCCTCTGACACTGAAGGAGCTTAGAGTCTAAAGGATGTAGTGCATGTATACTCTCACCTATATATACTGAGGTCAGTTTTATGATGCCATTATTTTTCTGGGTTGTAGGAGGAAAATCCAAACATACAAACTCCATGCAGATTTTGTCAGTGGCGGGAACTGAATTCAGGAGTCTGGTGTTGCAAAGCAAAAGTCAGGCACATATTCTGAATGCAGTGAGCCTGTTTGCAAGACCATAAGTTGGGTCCCCTTACTCAAGACTTTACGCGACTCCATTCTATGCTGTGAGCGCTTAGCTGCATCCAGCATGTTTGCAGCCAGTGACTGCTAACCTATGTGCAAATTATATGTGCCCAGGCTTGGACAGAGGTGCTGATCACATGTAACCACTCGTGTGCCAGCGCCAGCCACTGACTTGCCCCCCCCAATAAACAGCTGTGCCTCTCATATTTAAGACCTTGACTGCACACTATTACTTGTTTTTTTTATCTAGGATTATTTAAAGCACCATTACTTAATATTATTGGATTTTAAAAACCTTTTTATTATTTGGAATTGTTTGTAGGGACTGGTGAGGCCTGTGCATCCACTAGTCTGGATGTGAGAGGTGCACTTTCATTTATGCATGCACTTGCCCAAGCCTATTGTTGGCATTGTAGTGGGCAGGTAGAGTGCCGTCATATGCAGATCTCCTTTGAGCTTCAGCTGGAAGTGATAGGCATGGCTGAAGCTCAAATGATGGCGCCGTGGCTGGAATCAATCCTCGGTGTGTGCAGTGAGTGCACAGGGCACCTCCTTGGGGATCCTGTGCACTGCACACATTAGGGACACACCAGTGGCAGGAGTGCTAGCTACTTAAAGCGGTTCTTCACCTTGTTTGGAAAAAATTAAAAGTCAGCAGCTACAAATCCTGTAGCTGCTGACTTTTAATAAAAGGGAAGATGAAAGAGCAGCGCCATCTAAGTGCAGCAGGACAGCACCAGGACCAGGGTTGCCAACCGCCAGTAAATTTACTGACAGTTTGTAAAAATCAGTGAGTTTTACAACTGTCTATAAATATCAGGGCTGATAATTTGCCATGCTGTGCTGACTTTTTAAGTGTAAATCAGGCAAATTACTTGATATGGGTATTGTCAGTGTTTCCATGTTGTGTTTAAATATCATTGTCTTCGTTTTTAATAGGAGTTCTATTATTTTTCAAGTAGCCAGTAAAAAATATGCTTCGCCAGTAAATTTTCTATGTGTTGCCAGTAAAAAATGCTGCTGGAGGTTGGCAACACTGACCAGGACCTACGTATCATCCTACGTGAACTTATGTTTTTAGGACTATAAACTGGCCTCTTCTACACCATACTGTGATCTATACTCTCCCTTCCAGCATATGGACTTCATCTCCCCTTGTGTATTCACAGTACTGGGCCTATATCATTAATTCTGTCAGCTTGGATCTCATTTATTGTCCTATTAGCATCTTTTTTCCTGTACAACCACACCTTCAGTGCGCCAATATTGTTTGTGTATTGTGCTGACTTTTAATAAAAGGAAACTTACCTGTCCAGGAGTCCAGCACCGTGATCACCCGAACCGCTTCTTCGGCAGTCTTCAGGTCACCGGCACCAGCATGTTTACTGTGAGGAGCCAGCATGTTTACTTTGCGAATGGTCCTGCAGCCTTCTGGGAACTATGATATAACTCAGAAGGTTGTAGGCGTGGGGTGGGGGGGCTTGGGACTTCCGGTGGATCGGCACGGCAATCCGACCAGAAGTGGGACCAGGTACCTATCAAACCAAGTACCCGCTCCTCACCTCCCCAAAAAGTGCCAAATACTGAAGGAGGGTGGGAGGAGGTCATAAAGCGGAACTTCCCCTTCAGGGGGGAGGTTCCCCTTTAAGTTGAAACTAAACCCCCAAAGGCACTTACCTCCACCCTCTAGCGATGCAACAGTCACATCCCTTGCCAGTCGCCAGTCATCTTCTTCCCGAGTGCCAGGTTTTTGGTGATGGGGAATGATGTCATCTTGCACATGTGCATGGGAGTCGGTCATTCCGGCACAGCTGAAGTATGTTGGGAGTGCACACTGAGTTGTGCATGCGCAGCCCAGTGCACATCCAGTAGAAACCTGCAGGCAGGTAATTTTGTATTATTGTAGAAGAAACATAGGGGTTGATTTACTAAAACTGGTGCACCTCTGCATAGAAACCAATCAGCTTCCAGGTTTTATTGTCAAAGCTTAATTGAACAAGCTGAAGTTAGTAGCTGATTGGCTGCCATGCACAGCTGCACCAGATTTTGCACCTTCCAGTTTTAGTAAATCTCCCCTATAGAATCAGGGTCGGTGCTCAACTATTTCACACCCTAGGCAAGACTAACACACCCCGCCCTATTGCGGGTGGGGGGGGGGGGGGTTGGGGGCATTCCACCTGAGGGGGGTGCCATTAGTCTTGCCTAGGGCCACACAGGTGACAGGATCAGAGAGCAGACCCACCGGACTGCGGCTACGTCTCCGCCTCCCCAGTTGTGCTCACTGACTTCATGCCTGGCGCCTCCTCTGCCTCCCCAGCTGTGCTTGCCTCCTCCACCGACCTCATGCCTGGTGCCTTCGCCTCCCCTCCTCTGCCCCGGGGAAGTCAGCGGTCTGTGGCTGCGGCCCCCTAGGCAGCAGTGAACCCTAGGCGGCTGCCTAGTTCGCCTAGTGGGAGCGCCGGCCCTATATAGAATTTCCTTCTGCAATAAAAAGCTGCCTGCTCACATCTTTTGAATAAGTGGGTTTGGTTCCATTTTAACCAAGATGCTGCCCATATGTGGCTCCAGTAATCCATAGCAAACTGTTTCCAGCATAGTGTAGCCAGATCAATGAAAGGTGATTCCTGATTGCTGTTGAATACCCTTTGTACTTCTCATACTGTCTTATTTTTATATGCAGTAGAGTCTCTCCAATGTCATACTGGTTATAAGGTGCCGTACCCACACTAATACCGATATCGTGTCTAGCATCTAATTATTGAGGATGATGGGGCTAGAAGATATTTTGGTTGGGGAGGTACTATATACTGTATCTACCCAATGCAATGGCTTGAGATATGATTTGCCATGGACAACTAGGTAGTCAGGTGTTAATCTATAGGGAAGCGATAATGTGTAAGAGTAGGTCTACATGCCAGCAAATATGTCCAAGTCTCCGAGTGTCATATCTGCTGGCTGTATTTGTCATTGTGTGCGTATTTGAAGGGTCAGACGCTCTTAACTAGACCGATGTGATACGACCTTTGTCAAACGATACCTAATGACCTCGGTGTATACCCGTCGTAGAACCAATTTTACCTTGGTTTGGGTGAATAAGTTTTCTACACTCGTCCGTCGAAAAATAACGTCTTCCTTTAAGATATATCCCGGCCGCGAGGGTGATCCGCTTGATCCGTCGGCGGATC
>BLSH010282580.1:2240635-2255067 GCA_018402905.1 Glandirana rugosa | reverse complement strand
GAATCTATCGTTCCTTACTGCAGAAGATTGTGCTTGGGGTGGGTAGGGGATAGAGACAAGGGGTGAAGCGGGGGTTACCTGCACCTATGCTCTGAGAAAGAAGGCCCTGGGATCAGAGTATGCCATTTCCAGAGACACTGCCACTTTGCTTTGCATGGGCAAGGTGACAGGGTCTCTTCAAAGTATTACTAAACCCGGGACCCTGCATTCACTATATCTGGTTTCCCACAGTACACAGAACATGGAAATGCAATTATTTTTGTAAATATAAACTGCTAAATACCTTTTCTCATCAGCAGTATATAGCAGTCTTGTGACTTCTATCAGTGTCTGGTTAAAGCTTGTAGGGGGAGTTTGCATTCTCCTCTGACTGTCCTATGAGGCTGCAGGACCCCCTGCCTGGACAGTGCTGATTGGCCCTGTACTGATCACATGCACTCTCCGAAGGAAAAACAACTCTCTAGCAATACACACCAAACTGAGCATGTGCAGCTTGTCCACTGGCCTCTATAATATTCAGAGATGAGTTGGGGAAGGTAGAAGAAGGGGAGGTTTAGAGAAGACAGGATCAAACAGCCTTTTTACATAATGCAGAGGATTTCAAAAGTGAGTATAACAAGCATGCTTTACTGCGTATACAGACTGATTTTACTGTTATTATTTCTATAATAACAGTATACATATTTCTAATTATTTCTAAAAAATGTGGCTTGCCTAAATCTTCATACAGCAAAGTGAACATTGTTCCTCCGGATTAATTTAGTGATTCACAAATGGCCTTCACAGCTCTGGATGGGGCTTTCTGCTTCAGCCGTAACCTCCTGCTGTGCTATTTACTAACATGCAGCTCACATCGCAGGCTAATAAATAAAAAATAATATCACATCCCCTTCGCCCTCTTAATCATTAACTGTGATTTGTTTTGTGGAAGTTCAGGCAGCTGCTCATATTTGGGAACCACAAAGGGTTTCTCTTTCAATACGGACATCCAGCAGCTTAACTAGCAATCTCCATAAATTAGAACAGTAAAAATTGTATAAGCAGATCGAATATGTCAGCCTTTCATTGATTCGCCCGCTCAGGCAATACAGCAGAAGGACAGCTTTAGAGCAGGATAGCCTTGTTTACAAATCCGGTGGCTGTCTTGCGGTTAATACGACAAGCGGCTGTTTCGATGCGCGAAGTGCGTAATGAAATTATCGAGATTAACTACATACTGTATACTTAATTGACTGGCTTGTAATTACTGCACATATCGGCGGTGTGTGTTTACCGTAATGGGAACAGTTGGCTTCATCTATCAACATACAGAAAAATACCTTACATTACATTGTAGATGGACTGGGGTGGGATTCAGTACCCTAAGAGGGTTATTTTCCCCCACCTCCGATAAGGCAATGACAGCATGAGAAGTGAGCTGAAAGCCAAGCTACTTTTGTCACCGGTCCGCAAGTTCTCCATATATCCCTATTGAAGCAGAACTAAACTAATAGCTTTTTGCATTGGCGTTAATGGGCATTTAGCCGCGCTAGCTTTTAGCAGCGTTTCTCTGCCTCTATTCAAAAGTGATGATCATGATGATCCGACTTGTAGTGCGCCTTGCGCGCTGAGGCCCTTGCCAAAATGAAAAAAGAAATGGCGTGGGGTTCCCCTTAAAATCCATACCAGACCAAAGGGTCTGGTATGGTCTTGGGGGGGGGACCCCCACGCCATTTTTTTTTTTATTTTGGCAAGGGGTTCCCCATCAAGATCCTCAGCGCACAAGGCGCACTACAAGTCGGATCATCATGACAAAAAAATGGCATGGGGTCCCCCTCAAAATCCATACCAGACCCTTATCCGAGCATGCAGCCCAGCAGCTCAGGAAAGGGGGGGGGAGCAAGCGCTCCCCCTCCTGGACCATACCAGGCCACACACCCTCAACATGGGGAGTGGGTGCTTTGAGGCAGCCACCCCAAAGAACCTTGTCCTTATGTTGATGGGGACAAGGGCCTCTTCCCAAAAACCCTGGGTGGTGGTTGTCGAGGTCTGTGGGCAGGGGGCTAATCAAAATCTGGAAGTCCCCTTTAACATGGGTTTTGTTTTTTGTCAATTTTCCCAGCGCACACCTTTCTGGCAAAGTAAGGCCTTTGTAGGGGTGGGTGCTGCAGCGATTCTCAGCTGGATACTGGAAGCGTCAATCAAGTGTAAGTATTCGCCAGCACACCAAGGATCACCGTCCAAAAGTTCTTTATTCAAGAGAGATCACATCGCCTGACGAAGGGGTCCTGCGTGGCTCCGAAACGTTGCACTTTCTGTGATGTGATCTCTCTTTGGATAAAGAACTTTTGGACGGTGATCCTTGGTGTGCTGGCGAATACTTACACCCCTTTAACAAGGGGCCCCCCAGATCCCAACCACCCACCCTATGTGAATGAGTATGGGGTACATTGTACCCCTACCCATTCACCCAAAAAGTGTCAAAGAAATAAAACCAGCACTCAGGATTTTGACAAAGTTCTTTATTAAAACAGCTCCAGCGTCTCCTCTTCCTCCGGTTTTCTCCCCTCTCCAGTGAGGTCTTCTCCCCTCTCCGGTTCTTCTCCCTCCGTTGTCTTCTTCCTCTGTCTTCTTCCTCTGGCTCTTCTGCTGCCTCCGGTTCTTCTTCCTCCGATCTTCTCCCAACGCTAGCTGTTATGTTAGGTCCGGTGTGTGCCATTACTTATATAGCAATGGGGCGTGCCCATCCGGTGACGTCATCCAGAGACCCCACCCCTTTGTGACATCACCACCCGGGGCATGATGGGACAGCTATTTTTAACCACCACTGGAAGGTTTTACCCCTTCATGACCAGGGCATTTTTTGCTATTCAGCACTGCACTATTTTAACTGACATTTGCGTGGTCATGCAACACTGTACCCAAATTTAGATTTATATAATGTTTTTCACACTTAAAGCTGGCGGTATTTTATCACCACTATGTTTTTTTATTTTTTGCTATATAAACAAAAGAAGAAAAATCTATATTTTCTACTTACTGTAGTAAAAAAAAAAATCTGATTTCTTCATAAATTTAGGACAAAATGTATTTTTGTGTTAAAAAAAAAAGGAGTATATTAATTGGTTGCGTGAATGTTATAATGTCTACAAACTATGGTATATATACTAGAATATACAGCAGCTATGACACTATACTAGTAATGGCTGTGATCAGCAACTGTCATCACGTGGCGGACAATCTGGCGCTGGCTGGGAGGGACACTGACTGACTGACACTGACATCAATAGTGACACCGATACAGTGATGGTGGTAATGCTGTACACTGTCACTGTACTAATGATACTGGCTGGGAAGGGGTTAACATCTAGGGGCAATCAAAGGTTAAGGCTGCATTCACTCATGGGCGTTTTGAATTACGGGCAGAATAGCCGTGATTTTAAATGCCCAGGTGTGAATGACAAATCACACAACCCACATTTCAAATGCCATTCATTTGAATGGCATCTAAAAACGAGGTACGGCTCTGCCCTGATTGTCACGCGGTAAATCGCGCTGCAATTGAGGCAAACCGCATCACGTGAAGCATGTTGCCCTAAATAAGTTCCTGAACTTTTTTTGGGCAACAAGCTTCACACGATGTAGAAAGCAAGAGGGTAATGGGACTTTAAATGACGTGCATGAGTACATGCACATCCATCCCTGAATCAGAAATAAAAAGAGGGTTTTTTTGGGACTTTGGGTGAGGCACAAGACACGTGGTTGGAGAAATTAAGTAAATTAATTGAATTAACATAAAAACAAAGCATACCTCATAACATGTGATACATAATTGAACATGAGTATTTTAATCAATATACAAGACGATGACATACAAAATGAGAATTCATATATGTATGCATGCACGCATCTGAAATTGCATGGTATCCCGTGAGAGTAACTGGTATAAAAAGCCAAATGCTTATTTTAGTAATGAATAAAAATGGGTATAGAATACAGATGAATCACAGTTGAGGTCAAGCTGTGTGTTGGGAACATGATGACACTGAATAGGCTCGACGCGTTTCGTGGCCAGTTGCCACTCATCAGGAGCAAACGCATATATCTAAAAAAATGGGGTTTGCTGCGATTGCAGTGCGATTTATTTTTAGGTGCCATTTAAGTGAATGGCATCTGAAATGATTTGTCATTCACACCTGGGCATTTGGAAATCGCAGGCAGAATCGTGGCAAAACGCCCATGTGTGAATGCAGCCTAACTGTGCTCTTAACAATGTGTAATGTGTGTAATATGTGCTGCTTTTACTTAACTACCTGGCTGTTTTTTTCTCCCTGCTTTACAGGGAAAAGAAACAGCCGGATCACTGTTCATAGTACACAGAGTTGTAAACACAGACCTCTGTGTGTGATTGGCCACAGCTGAGCAGCTGACTTCAGCCAAAACCATTGGCTGAAATCAGCTGGCAAACTCGTGCTGTGTCCAATCACAGCATGGGTCCAGCGCCCTGAACACGGAAGAAAGCTGCAACGTCGCTCAGACTGGAGCTGTCGCCAGATTTTGCACTCTCCAGTTTTAGTCAATCAACTCCAATGTGTAGCCAGCGGCGGCAGCATGGGCACAGAATGACCTTGGCCTCAGTTGTTCTGAATAAAGGCCAAGGTCATTGTTCGCATGCACTGTCTACAGATTGTTGGTGTATACATCTTGATTCACTCACAGGGTGGTGCAGGTGCAGCATGACCTCATCCTTTAAGCTATTCTAGGCCGAGGTCGTTCTGCACCACCTCTGTGTTATTGACTAAGGGCTGGTTCACACAGGGGCGATCCAACTTCAGACGTGACTTTGCTAGGCAATTTGAGTGTGACTTCAAGGCGACTTACAATGCGACTTAAAGGGACCTCCATGCCTGGCAACTTTGCCTGTGGCCAATCAGAGAAGAGAGGGAATTCACTGGGTAATTTCTTTTCTTTTTCCTGTAAAGTCGCTTCAGTATAGATGGGGGATCCAACTTGGAGGCGACTTCCATTGAATTCTATGGGCACAAGTCAGATAAAAGTCGCCTTGAAGTAGTACAGAAACCTGACTTCAGTGTACATTGTAGTGTACATTAAGACGGCTCCCATTCACTTCAATGGGATTTCTTATGTCAAGCGGCTTGGGGGGACACAAGTCGGATCCCATGTTGCTGCAGTGTGAACCAAGCCTAAGGGTGGGATATAAATATCAGCAATGTGTTGGCACTGGTGACATATTTGCAGAATGTAGTACGCCTTTCAACTCATACATAAGTGTGTGTGCGTCTGTATGAGTTGAAATGCAGTACAGGCATAGGCGTGCGCACATAAGGTGTAAGGTGTGCCTGGGCACACCCTAATCACCCTGTACTCTGCAGATTCCCCTGCTGCCTGGCTGCAGAGAAAGGGACTGAAGAATCTCTGTCCTCAGTCTCTTTCTCTGTCTCTGTTTAGACCCCTGATATTTCCCCAAAAACCCCCAGCAGGGCTCCTAAATAAAATTGTAAAAAAATAAAACAAAAATATAATATTGCAAAAAATAATAAAAAACAAAATTGTAAAAAAATAAATAAACAAAAAACAACTGACACCTATCTCTGCCCTACTGACACCGTCCTCTGCCCTTATGACATATATACACACACATGTTTGTTTGCGCTTTGTGGTGCACACCCTAATCCAATAGGCTGCGCACACCTATGAGCACAGACCACGTTTTACATAGGATCTGGCTGCCAGCAACAAAGGATATGGCCATGTGCATGGGGCCTTAAGCCTCATACACACGAGTCGACGATCGTATTCAACAGGTCATACGAACGACCGTTGTATGCGAAATCGATTGTTAGTATGTGCGATTAGAACAGCCGACGTACGTCGGTCGTACAACAGGAGTTGTATGAGCAAACTAGAAAACTTGGTAGTGCCAACAAGCGGTCATACGACCGTTGTATCGTGTGTACAGAGAAGTAGGTCCAAGTTGTATTGTGCAAAAGACGCATGCTCAGAAGTCAGGAACGGCCAGATGCTAATTACATGCACCTGAAATTTCTCTTTATACGTTCACTACGTTCAGCTTGGTCGTACGATCGTTTAGTGTATGTCAGTATGCTAGATACAACAGCCAACATACGATTTGGTCCGTTTGGTCGTACGACCGTTGAACCCTGTGTACGAGGCTTTACTCATTTCTGGTTCCAGCACAAGCCACAAAGCTCCTTCAACATACTGACAAGCCACAAACATGTAACATCCAATCAGATTTCATTTACTGGTCAGATCAGAGATTCATGACCTTCATTAGGTTGTTATAGGTCAGTGCAGTCTTTCTTTGTTGAACAAACCGGTGTCAAAATGGTCACCGCTTTGTAACTGAAGCCTCGCCTGTTCATTTAGGCTTTGTGTTTGAGTGTCAAAGCTGACAGGTTGTGATTTATGTGGTGAAATTCTGGTTTCTGTGGTGGGATTCCTGTCTCGCTTACAGGAAGTTGTTGTCTGTAGAAATGTTTAAAGGACCACTAAGCTCAAAATATGTAAAACCCGTAATATGCGCGATGTAAAACAGCCCTTATAGCTCTGGAACTCACACATTACATTTTAGGGGAAAGAAACACATGGCAAACAATCAGCTTTCAGCTGTGATTTCTTAAAGGGTAACTCCAGTTTTTTGGCAGAAAAAAAAAAAAAAAATATATATATGATATACATATGATATGTGTATCATAAACAATTGCCACATAAGCCATGTTGTAATTATGTTGTAATAAATGTTATTAAAGATTACATTTCCTTTTCAATCTGCAGCGCCATAATTTTATGTAAAATTCAGTATAATACGGCCAAAAAGTCCCTCTTTATCATGACCTAAATAATGAAATAAGGCCATATGGGGACTCAAAGGGGCTAGTGGCCAGGCAGATCTGTAATAAGTCTAACTATAACCTGCTGATAGACTATTGATGTGCCAACATGATCAGCGGCAGTTGGCTATGTTTGGGTTGGTGCAGCATGAAGTGAAGGCTCATTATACACCCACACCAGAGGCGTAACTGGAACCTTCAGGGCCCCAGTGCAAGAAACCAAGAAGGGCCTCCTTGACCCCTGACCCCAGGGCCCTTTACCCCCATTGTGAGACCCCTTGTTACAGTCCCGCAGCCGGCCACCTTCCTGCCATCTTGGGGTCCCCCCACAGTGGCGGAACACCAGAGCCCAGTCACAAGTTCAACCTTTGTGACCCTGGTAGTTCCGCCACTGGTGTCATTCGTTTTTTTATTTTTGTTGTTTATTTATTTATTTTTTTATCATTTTATTTTATTTTACTTTTTTTTACAATTTTATTTTTTATTATTTTTTACATTTTTTTTAGGATCCTTGTTTTGGGGGCTTTGGTGAAAAACAGACCCCTGATGTCTCACTTTTGAGACAGAGAAAGGAACTGAGGACAGATTCATCAGTCTCTTTCTCTGCAACCTGAGGTGCACAGAATGGATGAACAGGAATAGCTCTGTAAAGAACTTCTCATTCATAAACTGAAGCATAGCAAACAGTGTTTACTATGTCCCAGCTATGAAAAAAAAAACTCAGTGTCAGCGATCGGTACCAAACAATCACTCAATACATCTCTCCATCCTGACAGATTGCCTGCAACAGCCAGTGGGAGGTGAGAGGAGGAAACCTGGAAGAGTTTCAAGGGGCCAGGGAAGCACACAGGGGCCCGGCACAGAAGGACAAGGATAGGGAGGCGGTAGGAGAGGCATGTGGAGGAAACAATGCCCCCCATTCCCTCCTGCAGCCCCTGAATGTCTGCAAGAGGGAGAGAAGGAGAGAAAGAGAAGCAGGCATTCAGCTCTACATGCTGCCACCCTCCTATCCAGGTGTACTGGGGGGCCACATGGGCCCCCTGGAGCATAGGGCCGGGTCACATTGGCGACCCCTGACCCACACACACCCACACAGGCTGAACTGGATGGACTAGTGTCTTTATTCAACCTTACTAACTACTGTATGTAAGTATACCCTATCAGAACTGTTGGCTGGGGTTTGCTTGACAAGTATTAAAAAACCTTGCCAAGTGCCCCTTCTTGACATTCCTGTAAACTAAAGGCCCATACACGGTACAATTATCAGCCAACAACGGTCATACGACAGCCTGTCGTCCGATAATCCAACCGTTAGTACACACCATTCGACAGCCAATTTAAAATTATCGTGAAGACTAGAAAACTTTTGTCTTCTGACAAGGCGTTGGCCAATTTTCGGCTCATGTGTACAGAAGTTGGCCAAACAAAAGTTGGAAGTGCAAACACGCATGCTCGGAATCTAGGAAGTGATCGGTCGTGTAAACCTGCGTCCGTAATTCACATTCTGCTGGACTTCCTCTTTATACGCTCGTAACACGTCATTACGTTCGCATTTGTCGGACGATAACTTGACTCACATCAGTACGCTAGACAAAATCACGGACAGCCAATTTTGAGAAAAGTTGGCCGTGCGGTCGTACAAATATTGCATCGTGTGTATGGGGCTTAACCCTTAGCCTTTTACTAATCAGTAACCCTACCTTACATCTGCACATCTCTGTTATTAGCGCTTCCAGTAGTCGGTTGTGTGGTGGGACGGGATCAGAGAGAAGCACAGAGGCGGCTCTAGGCTTTGTGAGGTCTTAGGCAAAACCTAGACATGAGGCCCCCACTCACGCCCATAATGGGAAAAATGATTCAAGCCATAAAAAAATAACTTTATAAATTGCATATATTAAGAGCTTTTAAATCCTGGTTTCAGTACTTTCTATCTCGGTGCTGGTGGTCAGTGCCAAACAGTGCCCTGTTAGTGTGAGGCCTTAGGCGACCGCCTAATTTGCCTAATTAGAGAGCCGCCTCTGGAGAAGCACATCAGTGGAGCTGGAAATTCTTGGACTGCAGAATCTTGGGATCAGTGTTGGGTGTTCCCAGAACACCAGGTTAATGTGAATTGGAGAATTTTATACAATAATGTGGCATGGTGATCCTAGAATACAACCATATCAATGTATCATAACTGGCCAAAGACAGGCACTGCAAAGGTTGGCACAGACTTTCCTTTACAATCTTCTCCTGAACACTTCCAGGTCCCTCAAAGGAGGGTGAACGAATATTCAAATAGAAGCTTTAAAATCCGAATAAATAAAACTCTGTAACTTTGGTCCTGGTGAGCTCTGATGGAGGTCCCCTCCCTGTCTCCCCAAACCCCTCTACATAGAAACATAGAAAAGTGACGGCAGAAAAAGACTGAGTAGTCCATCGAGTCTGCCCCTTTTTATTTTTTTTTTTATTTTTTTATTTTTTTTACAAATTATCTACCCCCCACCTTCTCTCCCTATGTAGGTTCCTTGCCCTCCCACTCCATCTACCTAAATATACTTCTCTTGTCCCTGCTTACCCTTATTATACCCTCTTTTTTTCTCTACCCCTCATCTGACCCCCCACCACACCTCCTTGCTGTTTCTTCACAACTTCCCTATCTATAATATCTATATAAAGTCATCTACAACAAACAGGGGTTTCCCCAACCCATCTCCTTATCTTAGATATGATTAGTATTGCTCGGATTTCTGTAATTGAAGATATTGGCAGCATTGTTTGCATACTCAGTTTCCATCTAGCTACACTTTTTCTTTTATGTTACTGTAAGGCTCCATGCACACTGTATCTCAAAATCGACCGTTTTTGGTCGTTTTGGCATTTTTTTTAACAGCCCAAAAACGCCACTTTATTTCATCCTATGTGTCCATGCACACATGGTTGTTTATTGTCTTTTATCAGCAGTGGCGTTTTTGGGCTGTTATCTGAACGCCCTGAATTGGCGTTCAAAAGTCGTTCTCCTGACCACAAAAAACGGCAGACGCTGGTAAACGTCGCTAAACACCGGCATATCGGCGTCTGACGTTTTTTTGCAGTCAATGGAAGCCAATGAAGTAAAAAAAAAAAAGCCAAAAAACGCCAACGCCGAAAAACGCCGCTAAACGCTGCTTACAAAACACTGCAAATAGAACGTTTTGTGAGCAGCGTCTCCTGCCCGACGCTGAAATAGCCCTATAGCGTCCAGTGTGCATGGAGCCTAATTCTTAACTTTTTAAAACTTAATAAAAAAAAAGATTTTAAAAGAAGAAACTTAAAGCTGAACTCTAGTTGGATATAAAAGACACAAATTAATGCAGATTTGTAATGATTAAAGTGATATTGAAGGCTTGGGTTTTTTTTTATAATAACTAACATGTAATACTTACCTGCTCTGTGTAGTGGTTTTGCACAGAGCAGCCTGGATCCTCCTCTTCTCGGGTATCCCGCCTGCGCTCCTGGCCCCTCCCTCCTGCCAAGTGCCCCCACAGCAAGCAGCTTGCTACGGGGGCACCTGAGCAGACTTGCTCCCGAGCAGGCTTGCTGCTCTGCGTGTCCATTTACACACAGAGCTGTGGCTGGGCCCCGCCCCCTTTCTCTCCTCAGTGGCCAATGGCTCCCGCTGCTCTCTCAGCCAATGAGGATGGAGAGTCCCCAGAGAGCCAAGGCTTTCGTGCACATCGATGGATCGCAATGGCGCTCAGGTAAGTATTGGGGGACTGCGGAAGCTGCTGCACACAGAAGAGTTTTTTTTCCTTCACGCATACAATGCATGAAGGTAAAAAACTTTGAGCAGTTAGAACCACTTTAACCACTTCGGCCCTGCAAGGATTTACCTCCTTCTTGACCAGAGCACTTTTTGCGACTCGGCACTGTACCGCTTTAACTGACAATTGCGCAGTCATGCGACGTTGTACCCAAACAAAATTGACATCCTTTTTTCCCACAAATAGAGCTCTCTTTTGGTGGTATTTGATCACCTCTGCGTTTTTTATTCTTTGCACTATAAACAAAAAAAGAGCGACAATTTTGAAAAAAACTATATTTTTTACTTTTTGCTATAATGCATGTCCAAAAAAAAAAACCAAACAAAAAAAATGTATTCATCGGTTTAGGCCAATATATATTCTTCTACGTATTTGTGGTAAAAAAAATCACAATAGACGTATATTGATTGGATTGCGCAAAAGTTGTCACGTTTACAAACTATGAGAATTAATTTATGGCGTTTTTACTTTTTTTTCTTTTACTAGCAATGGCGGCGATCTTCGATTTTTATCGGTATTGTGAGATTGTGGCGGACAGATCGGACATTTTTGACACTTTTTTGGGGCCATTGACATTTATACAGTGATCAAATCTAAAAATAGCCACTGATTACTGTGTAAATGTTACTGGCAGGGAAGGGGTTAACCTGCAGTGGCAATCAAGGGGTTAACTGTGTTCCCTAGGCGTGTTCTAGCTGTGTGGGGACTGGGCTGGCAGGGGCATGACAGATCTAACTGATCCCGATGACAGGGATCAGTAGATCCCTGTTATGCCGCCTGACAGAGAGGGGAAGCACCGTGTTTACATCGGTGGTTCCTAGCTTTTCTTCTGTATCAGCCAATCGCGGGTCAGCCCGGCCCGCGGCCACATTCAGGGAGCGTGCAGCGAGCACGAGAGAGCGCCGGCGGCAGCGCACTCCCACTCGCTACTCGCGCATGCACAAATCGCCGTTTATAAACGGCGATTCGCGCTACGCTGTCACAGTGCAGCAATAAATGTACGCGAGCCGGTCAGGAACCGGCTAATATATCATTACATTTTTTTTTTTAATTTCAAAGAATGTGAGTATCAGAATTTGACCTGCCATCAGCCTCTTGCATTCCCTCTACAGCAGGGCTGAAGTATGAGAGGATGAAGCAGCAAAAGGAGCCAATCAGTTAATGTGCATGCTGATAGGAAGAGAAATAAGGTTGACAGAGGGATATCACTGTGCTGTTTCTCCTTTCACTGTCCAGTCGCAGACTGGTATGGGTCCAGGATGAACTGGGCTAAGAGGAAGTAGGCATTAAGCTGAGGACATCTAGTGGTAGAAAAATGAAGTGCAGGGGAAATATCTGGATCAATGTTAATATTGCAGCAAAAAGCTGTTTTTTATTTTATCTGTTAATGGGCTAATACATTTTATGTTGTTATTTTTGGCTGAAGTTCTGCTTTAAAGCAAGCCTTTCCTTTTACAGTGTTTCTGAAAAACACTGCCAGATTTGAAATTCTAATCAGTAACCAGAAACTCTATTTACAAGTTATTCCCTCCCTAGGCATTGCTATCTTGATACTCATACAACTTAGAGAACATCAAGCTAAGCTAGGAAGTAAATGTGCCTAGGCCACTTATGCTCTTCCTGTAACAGCCATGGTTTACTGCTCTCTGCAGGGCAGAACGTGTACAGCACAGGCCAGAGGTAGTGGTTTAAAATGGAGATGATTATTTGTTGACTTTAGACAAAAAAATTTCATGTTTTGCAGTGGCTAGAGCAGATTATTAAGAGCCAGTTCACACCTAGGCGATTTGCAATCCGACTTGTGTCGTCTCAAATCACTTGACATCAGAAATCCCATTGAAATGAACGGGAGTCGTCTTAATATGCACTACTCAAGTTGCTCCGACTTCAGGGCGACTTCTGAAAAGGTTCCTGTACTACTTCAAGGCGACTTCTAGGCGATTTGAGCCCATAGAAGTCAATGGAAGTTGCTTCCATGTCGGATCACCGTCTATGAAGAAGCGACTTTACAGGAAAAAGAAAATAATTTTTTAAGGCAACCACCCTCCCTCTCTTCTCTGATTGGCCACTGGCAAAGTCGCCTGGCATGGAGGTCGCTTCAGGTCATGTTGTAAGTCGCCCAAAGTCGCGTTGAAGTCACCTTGAAGCCGCGTTCAAAATGCCTAGTAAAGTCGTCTCTGAAGTCGGATCGCCTAGGTGTGAACCGGCCCTAAGGTATTGTCAAGCTTACTGTATATGTTTGGGGACTGGGAAAGTTCACTTTAATTTATATATCAGAGCCCACCTGCTGCTGAAGATTCCATCACTGAGATCTCCTGGGTTTGGGTTGCTACAGTAGTAATTAGGAATTGAATTAAAGGGGTCTATGAACAAATGGGAACAAGCTAGGGGATAGAAGGACTGACCTGTTCATCTTGGAGAAAATCCAACTACAAGTTCTTTTTTTGTAGGCCGCATGTCAAAAAGCCTAGGCGCTTGGTCACATGATCTCTGCTAAAGGGGAGACTTGGCCAATCTGAAGACCATTAACAAATGTTTATGTTAACATTTCACAGATGCTTTATTACCCTTGTTGGACAAGCGTTTAGACTGGTATGTTACTTTAATGGCTTTTTGTTGCATGCAGACCACACTAGGTAACACCACATGTGATTCTGAGCCTCCATGACAGATACTTAAATACAATGAATGAAAGGGATAGGCCAGGAACAATCAAGCTTGGGAAAAAAGGCCTAGATCAGGCATCTTTAAATGGCAAGTTGCGGATCGGTTCCGGACACTGTCACTCTCCCATCCGGACCTCCGTGATCCTGCCAGAAGGCACTTCTTTCCCCATGCCCCTGTCCTTCTCAAAGCAGAGCGGAGAGCAGGAGGCAGGACAGCTCTGGACGGAGGACAGGAGCGAGATCTGCCGGAGTTAACCTTTTGGCCTCATGTACACAGGACGTTAAAAAAAGTTTTATAAACGCCAGTAGCTTTGTAGTGAGTTTCCCGGAGCGCGTTAGCGTTTTTTTTTCAATGGATCGAAAATGCCCAAAAACGTTGGTGAGCCATGTTTCTGTGCGGTTTTGGAGTTTTTGAGCATTTTTAGAGCTGAAAAATGTCTCTCAGAACCCACTAGTCTTGGGTTTTTTTACAGCTCAAAAACTCCCCAGCCAAAAACAGCTGATAACAGCCTATGAGTGCATGAACACATAGGATAACATGATGGAGAGTTTATTGACTGTAGGAAAAACCGTGTGAAGATAAAATCAGCAGCTGTAAAAACATCCAAAAACCTCCTGTGTGCATGAGGCCTTCAAGTTAACCAGCAGGTGATTTGTTGCTAGGGAGCAGGGCTGTCCTAGCAACCATTCACCAGCTTGTTAATATAAAAAGTTAACTTTGGCAGCTCCCGCCCTCCCTCCACAGCTGTCCTGCTTCCCTCTGCGTACCCATGTAAGGTAGGAGAGTGAATGGACACAAAGGACATAGTTGGGGGGGACAGGGCAATGTGACGATGTGACCTGGGAGAGAAGGACACCACTGTGGTGGTGGGGGGTGAATAATGTGAAGAGGGTAGAGGACATGGCCAGACTGTATGTACACAATACAAAGTTTTATAGAGCAGATGATATTGCGGGGGGATGGGGAGTGAATTGAAAGGGGGGACATAAGACACCACTGTGTGTAGGAGGGGGTGATGTGAAAAGGGGCCAGAGGACACCGCTGTGGGGGGTGATGTAAAAAGAGACCAGAGGACGGGGAGGGGGTGATGTGAGAGAAAAATGTAGTGGGGGGTGTCGCCACAGGAGAC
>BLSH010282580.1:2216554-2228139 GCA_018402905.1 Glandirana rugosa | reverse complement strand
TTTAGACCGCTCACATTCACTTCTATGGGATTTCACTTGGTAAGCGACTTGGAGCGACACAAGTCTCCTCCCAAGTCGCTGTAGTGTGAACCGGCTCTTACTCTTTTTGCTTCTAAAAGAGCAAATCAAAAGTCTGACCCTAGTTGTGCACCGGTGCCTACCCCCTCCAAAGCATATGCAGGAACAGAGCAGGGAAAACCCTTCTAGGGGCTCATTCACCTTGCTATGGTATCAGGGAGGATTTGACCCCTTGATCTCGAACTAGCCCCCCGAAACTGTGTGCTTTGCACGGTGTTTGTTGAGTGGCCCTATTTGCTTGCATGGGTTGCGCTCAACAGGCAATGTGGTTGATTTACTAAAACCGGAGCGTGCAAAATCATCTAGTTCAGCTCTGCATAGGAGCCAATCGGCTTCCAGTTTTTTTTTTTTTTTTTGTTTTTTTTTTTTTCTTTTGTCAGAACTTCATTGAACAACCTGAAGTTAGAAGCTGATTGGCTACCATGAAGCTCTGCATCAGATTCTGCACTCCAGTTTTAGTAAACCAACCCCAATATGCCCAACAAATGCAACAGGGGGCATAATTCCTGCCACAAAGCAAAGAATCACGGCCGAAGCATGTGTTCGCACCTGGCTGCTGCCTCTGCAGTTAAAGGAGTAAAGGTAAAATCATGGCTGAACTGTGGGGTTTTACCACCCTTTGACCATTAATGTGAACGAGGCCCTTTCACACTGAGGCAGTTTTCAGGTGCTTTTGCGCTAAAAATAGCGCCTGAAAACTGCCTCCCATTCATTTCAATGGGTGCTTTCACATGTGGGCTGTGAAAAAAAGCCCTGCAAACAGCATCTTTGGGGCATGTTTGGAGCGCTTTAAAGAGCGCTTCAAAAACTCCCCTGCCCATTTAACTGAATGGGCAGCGCTTCCAAAGCGCCTTAAAAGCGCTTCAAAAGCGCACCAAAACGGGTCTTTTTTCCGCATTTCTTTAAGGTCACGTGACCTTATCAAAGCACCCATCTAGCGCCGCTAAAACACCGCAAAAAAGACTGGCATTTTAGTGGGAGTTTTTGCAGTGCCTCAGTGTGAAAAGGGTCTAAGGGCCTGTGGTCTCCTGGTGGGGACGTATTCCCCCACCTCCGGCCGGAAGAACACAATGGCTCAGCGGGAGGGATTTCTCCGTCAACACTGACTGGTCGCAGGAAAGAAAATCATTCCCCCTAAGCCTGGCTCCATTCACACTAGCGCAACTCCAAAGTCCTGCAATTTCCAGTGCAATTTTGGAGTGCAACTCTCTGGATCAAAGTCGCATCAAAGTACTGTAAGCACCTTTTCAAAGTCACTGCGATTTTTGTAAGTTGCACTGATTTGAACTGGTGCCATTGAAAAGAATGGGCTGTGACTTGTCAAGTGACTTTGATGTCCAAAGTCGTGCTGACTTTGGAGAAAAGCTTTGGTGCGAATTTGATGTGATTTGTTGTCCCTCTGCAAAGTTGGACCCGTTATTGTATGTAATACATTCAGGTATGACTTTCATGCATCTTTCAAGGGTTAACATTGAAGTCTTTGGCCCTCAAGTTGCAATGAAAGACAGACCAAAGTAGTGCGTGAACTAATTTGAAATCACTGCGACTTTAAGTTCCACATATATGAATGGTTATCATTTGAAAAACATGGGGTAGGACTTTTCATGCCACTTTGATGTCCAAAGTGGCAAGACAATTTGCACAAGTGTGAATGGAGCCTTAATGAAATACTCGTAAGGTCTCAATGAACTCAAGCTTACCGATCTTCATGTCTGTGTGAAGAACTGTCTTCAGTTGCTCGGGATGCACATGTGTTCTGTACAGGCAGCTCTTAGAAACCAGTGACAGGCAGCTAGCATTACAGAGCTCCACGTGCATCCTGGAGAGCACATCTGTGCGGATCCAGTGCACGGATCACGGCACAGACTGGGTCCTGATCCATGCATTGGATCCTGCACAGATGTGTGCTCTGGAATGCACATTTAAAGTGGATTCACAGCTATGCATTTTTAGTGCTTTTTGCATTTTGCAGATTTGCACTGCAGTGCATTTAATATGGTTTCCTATGGAACACATTCTGCAAATCTCAAAAATGCAAAAAACACTAAAAATGCATAGGGGAATCCAGCCGGAGGCAGTGCCGGGACCATCCGGCGCCCAGGGCAAAGATGCCAAACTTCTCTCCTCCCCACCCTTGGGGTTAGGGTCAGGGCGCCCACATCCCTGAAATAAGCCATTGTGCCCAGGGCAGCCACCCTCTTGCCCACCCCTTGTCCCAGCCCTGCATGGAGGTCTGTGCAGCCTGCTGCCTATCACGGATTTCAACAGGCTACCTGTGCCAGGCCACTACCCTCACCTATAACTGGCCTTTGTAGCGAGGAGCACATCGAAGGTTAACGCATTCAAAACAAAACCAAAGAAATTCCCGGCTCCACTTACTGACCAGCCTGCTAACAAACTGAATGATCCTGCCTAAGGCTGGGTTCACATATGAACCGCATGCGGCTCACAGCAGGGGACTGGTGCATCCTGGTTCACCGTTTCAGGTCGGATTTCAGCCCGAATTTTGGGCTGAATTCGGACCTGAAACGGACCAAAAGTCGCACAGCGTTTTTGTGAAAAATGCACCGACCTGCTGCGGAGATATGTGAACCGGCTCCATAGAGAGCCGGTCAAAATCTCCTGCTATTGCGAATTGGATGTGGGGAACCCGCAACCAATTTGCAATGGTGTGAACCCAGCCTTACAATATGCATTAAAAACAAGGGTTTAGTTTGCACACATTTGCAAATACATGCATAAGCTACAGAGCCCCGTCAAGGCACCCTGGTATCTGTAGTCCTAACTTTACATTTTGACAGCCTCTTCTCTGTTGAAAAAAAAACTTTTGAGAGCCTCTATAGTGGAAGCAAATGTATTATAATGGATAGGCAGAGGGCAGGTGACCCTGGAGGGAGCCCACCCTTAACCACTAGAGATCCGCGCTATAGACGAAAGACGTCTACAGCGCGGATCTGAATATCCGGGTGGACGTCCATGGACGTTCGCCCCTTCACACGCCCCCTGCACGCACTCACAGGCGGCGACGCGCGCCCTGTGTCCTGACCCGCGTGTCCTGACCCGCGATCGCCTGCAAAGCTGTAGAACGGGGAACCGCCAATGTAAACACGGCGGTTCCCCGTTCTGTGAGAGGGGGACAAGCAGATCTACTGATCCCTGTCACTGGGATCAGTTAGATCTGTTATGTCCCTGCCAACCCCGCCCCCCCGCAGTTAGAAAACACCCAGGGAACATTGTTAACCCCTTCACTGCCCCCTGCAGGTTAACCCCTTCACTGCCAATGACATTTATACAGTAATCAGTGGACATTTAAATTTCTGATCGCTGTATCAATGTCATTGGTCTCAATGTGTCAAAAATGTCCGACATGTCCGCTGCAATATCAAAGTCCCGATAAATATCGCAGATCGCCGCCATTACCAGTAAAAAAAAAAATAATAATAAAAACGTCATAAATCAATTCCCAGTTTGTAAACGCGATAACTTTTGCGCAAACCAATCAATAAACGCCGATTGCGATTTTTTTTTTTTTTTTTTTTTACCAAAAATATGTAGAATATAAATCGGCCAAACCCAATGAATATTTTTTTTTTTTTTTTGGATATTTATTAGAGCAAAAAGTAAAAAATATTGTTCTTTTTTCAAAATTGTCGCTCTTGGTTTTGTTTATAGTGCAAAAAATAAAAACCACAGAGGTGATCAAATACCACCAAAAGAAAGCTCTATTTGTGGGAAAAAAAGGACATCAATTTTATTTGGGTACAACGTCGCACAACCGCGCAATTGTCATTCAAAATGCGACAGCGCTGAAACCTGAAAATTGGTCTGGGCAGGAGGGGAGTTTAAGTGCCCAGTAAGGAAGTGGTTAAAGGCACAGGGGCACGCTGGATACCCAGCTTATAGCGCCATGGCACTCAGTGCATCCCCTTACCAGTATTCCAACAGTACGAGCAAATGGCCCCTGCCCCCACCTATAACTGGCCTTTGCAGTAAAGAGCACATGGAAGGACAACGCATGCAAAACGAGGAATTTCTTTGGTTTTGTTTTGTCCACCATGGGACCGGAAGATTTTTCCTTTTTTTTTTTGTCCTGGTTAGGACCTTCTCAGCTATGATCAGTGGACTGGACACACTAAAATTCAAATTCATGCCAAAGCATTTGGCAGGTGAAAGCATTGGCCACACCATTTTTTGGCACAGAATGTATTTAGGCATTCAGAAGTTGCACAGAGTTTGTATTGGTTCCAGATAATAATTGTGCTTTCTACAAATCTAGTTACATAAGCTGGGCTCACATCTGTGCAGTGTGCTTTAGGTGCGTTTTACATGTGCTATCATTGAAACATGCATTTTGATGAAAGTGCATCAAAGATGCAGCAAGCATTATTTATTGATTTATTTTTAACACACTGCACCTAAAGCACACATACATGCATGATGCGTATTCTTCCTGGAATCTTGGTGTGCTTTGTGTATTTCCTTCAGATCTGTGCAGTAATCCAGTGTGAGGCTTTTCCGTCCTAAAGACTGCTCACTGCTGCTCTCCTTGTGCAGGGTGACTGTCTTGTCTCCGCCCCCTCCTGTAGTTGTCTGCAGGCAGCCTGTAGTAGGTGGAGCCTGCTGGGCCCCTCCCACAGCTCTGCTCTCCATGTGCAGGGTGACTGGTCTTGTCTCCGCCCCCTCCTGTAGTCTGCAGACAGCCTGTAGTAGGTGGAGCCTGCTGGGCCCCTCCCACAGCTCTGCGCTCACTCCTTGTGCAGGGTGACTGGTCTTGTCTCCGCCCCCTCCTGTAGTTGTCTGCAGGCAGCTTGTAGTAGGTGGAGCCTGCTGGGCCCCTCCCACCGATCTGCTCTCACTCCTTGTGCAGGGTGACTGGTCTTGTCTCCGCCTCCTCCTGTCATTTTCTGCCGGCAGCCTGAAGTAGGTGGAGCCTGCTGGGCCCCTCCCACCGATTCTTCTCTCACTCCTTGTGCAGGGTGACTGGTCTTGTCTCCGACCCCTCCTGTAGTTTTCTGCCGGCAGCCTGTAGTAGGTGGAGCCTGCTGGGCCCCTCCCACAGCTCTGCTCTCACTCCTTGTGCAGGGTGACTGGTCTTGTCTCCGCCCCCTCCTGTCATTTTCTGCAGGCAGCCTGTAGTAGGTGGAGCCTGCTGGGCCCCTCCTACCGATCTGCTCTCACTCCTTGTGCAGGGGGACTGGTCTTGTCTCCGCCCCCTCCTGTCGTTTTCTGCAGGCAGCCTGTAGTAGGTGGAGCCTGCTGGCCCCCTCCCACAGATCTGCTCTCTGCACAGCCTATGTACAGCACAGTGATGTCAGTGAACACAAAGTGGATTTATATCCTTTATGGCTATTAAGGAATATATTTAAATGACATTTTTTGTGGCCAGAGTTTAGCTGTGACTCACAATAATTGATTTGGTAATGCTTCCATGCCCCCTAATGATTCAGGCGAAGAACAAATTTTAATAGCAGGTCTGCTCTAAATTGTCCCTGAATGGTACAGGCGCTTTGTATATAGAGAAGGCAGAGTGAGAGTGCTGCTGTACATGAACAATGGGAAATGAAAGTGAGAGAAACATTCTGTGTGGAGTGAAAAGTATAAAGCGATTATATGTTATGATAAAAATGCATTGTGAGAGTATTGTGCGCTCGTGTGGGAGGTTTCGGAAATGTCTGTTTGGAAAGGTTTGACCGAACGCTATTGCATTAACGCATTGTGTTAGATTAAATCAGCTACCCTTGATCCCTGCACAGTGCAGCCAGCTGATAATACGAGAAATCATTTACTGGCCCTCTCCGGAGGCTGCTGTAAGCTGCATTGTGCACTCCTGGCAGATACAGTCAGTAGCATGATTCCCGCAGCTAATTTCCCTAAATACAGGACTGCACCATGGTCAGTTGATAGCAACTGCCAAAATGTAGAAAAAAAGTGAGGGTGGGATGGTAATCAATGAAAAGGGGAACGAAAGGTGAATTAAAATGAGACCACACCGCAAATACTGTACATGTAGAAAATTATAAAAGGAAATGGTGCTTTAAAGTGGTTCTAAAGGCAGAAGTTTTTTTTTCACCTTTTTTGCATTCTATGCATTAAGGTAAAAAACGTATACTCACCTGAGCCTCATCTCGATCCAGCGATGTGCATGAGAGCAGCGGTTCTCCCAGGTATCTCATTCCTCATTGGCTCATACAATAGCGGAAGCCATTGGCTCCTGCTGCTGTCAATCACAGCCAGTGAACCAATGAGGAGAGAGCAGGGGGCGGGGTCGGGCCACACTCTGTGTGGGTGAATGGGCAATGTCGATTCACAGGAGTGTGGCTCGAGTGCCCTAACAGCAAGAGGCTTGCTGTTGGGGTCACTTGGCAGGGGGGAGGATCCAGGACCGCCGGCGGGGGACTCAAGAAGAAGAAGATTGGACCACTGCACAGAGCAGGTAAGTATAACGTGTTTGTCATTAACAAATAAAAAAAATAAACAACCTTTAGAATCACTTTAAAGTGGTTGTAAACCTTTTCATATACCTAGTGAAGTGACTGGCCTTAGCTGATTCACAGAGATGAAACAAAGCCTCCTACATAAGTTGTACTTGCAGTATTCTCTTCTCTACATCTCTTTAAAGTCCGGAATTTATAAAGCTTGCCTGAGTTGTCAGAGTAAAGGGGGTGGAGAGTTGAACTTAAACTCTGCAGAGCTCAGTGAGACCTGATTGGAAGGAAGGACACACCCCCTTCACACAGCAACAGAGCTGAGGCT
Organism: Glandirana rugosa; assembly: GCA_018402905.1. NCBI lineage: Eukaryota > Metazoa > Chordata > Amphibia > Anura > Ranidae > Glandirana > Glandirana rugosa. The sequence continues at coordinate 2,221,308 of BLSH010282580.1, read as the reverse complement.
GTCAATCACAGGCTGTGTGCTGGCTATCCCTCCCCATGTCACCATTTTTCTCTTGGTGTCAGGAAAACTTCTCAGAAGTGATTCATGCAGATAGCAGAGGAAGGAGACAGCAGCCAGAAACCACACTTGGTGCTCTTAATTGAGACAAGTACACACTATAGAGGGATATGCTTTGTTCATATTTCATTCCTGAGGTTTACAACTTTTAAAGACACACACACACACACACACACACACACACACACACACACACACACACACACACACACTTATTTTGTTCAAACTGAGGGCTGAACAAAAGACCCCTAACAGCTTCCTCCTTCTGCACTATACAGCCCAGATGGAAGGATCTCCACTGCAAGCTATTGTATTCTGACAGCCGGCTCTGTCAGCTGATAGCATACCCAAAGAGAGACAACAGCTGATTGGCTGTTGCCACTGCTTGGCTGAAAATTTTACATCCAGCTCCTTCTGCAAAAGTCGATTTTGTGAGCCAGATTCTTACAGGATTGAGTGGCACTCGCATAATGTGTCAGCAACACTCAACCCTGGAGTACTATGAGCCCAGCCTGTGTAACGACATGGGAGTGGCCCTCAGTCCTGGAGTACTGTAAGCCCAGTCTATGTCCTGGCACGAGTACCCTTTGGTCCTGGAGTACTGTGAGCCCAGTCTACATCATGACATGTGAGTGCCCCTCGTTCATGGAGTACTATGAACCCATCCTGCGTAACAGTATACAGTTGTGCTCATAAGTTTACATAACCTGGCAGAATTTATGATTTCTTGGCCATTTTTCATAGAATATGAATGATAACACAAAAGCCATTTTATTATCAATCAACTGTGTTTACTCTTTTAAATCATAATGACAAAAGTAACTACCCAAATGACCCTGATCAAAAGTTTACATACCCTGGTGATTTTGGTCTGATAACTGATAAACTCTAATCAAGAAATGGAAAATGAGGGGTTCTGTTGAAACTAAACCACAGTCAGGTAGACCAACTAAGATTTCAGCCACAGTTGCCAGGAAAATTGTTTGTGATGCAAAGAAAAACCCACAAATAACTTCAGGTGAAATACAGGACTCTGAAAACATGTGGTGTGGCTGTTTCAAGATGCACAATAAGGAGGCAAGATGGGTTGCATGGTCCAGTCACCAGAAGAAAGCCATTACTACACAAATGCCACAAAGTATCCCACTTACAACACGCCAAACAGCACAGAGACAAGCCTCAAACCTTCTGGCACAAAGTCATTTGAAGTGGTGAGACCAAAATTGACCTTTTTGGCCACAACCATAAACGCTGCATTTGGAGAGGAGTCAACAAGGCCTGTGAAACACGGAGGTGGATCTCTGATGTTTTGGTGTGAGTGTGAGCTACAAAGGCGCAGGAAATTTGGTCAAAATTGATGGCAAGATGAATGCAGTATGTTATAAAAAAATACTGGAGGAACATTTGCATTCATCAGCCAGGAAGCTGCGCATGGGAAGTACTTGGACATTCCAACATGGCAATGATCCAAAACACAAGGCCAAGTCGACCTGTCATTGGCTACAGCAGAATAAAGTGAAGGTTCTGGAGTGGCCGTCTCAGTCTCCTGACCTCAATATCATTGAGCCACTCTGGAGAGATCTCAAGCATGCAGTTCATGCAAGACAGCCCACGAATTTCCAGGAACTGGAGGCTTTTTGCCAAGAGGAATGGGCAGCTTTACCATCTGAGAAGATAAAGAGCCTCATCCACAAATACCACAAAAGAATTCAAGCTGTCATTGATGTTAAAGGGGGCAATACACACTATTAAGACCTGGGGTATGTAAACTTTTGATCAGGGTAATTTGGGTAGTTTCTGTTGTCATTATGATTTAAAAAGAGTAAACACAGTTGATTGATAATAAATGGCTTCAGCCAAACACTACCCATGAGTGAAAGAAAAGTGTGTTATCGTTCATATTCTCTGAAAAATGGTCAAGAAATCATAAATTCTGCCAGGGTATGTAAACTTATGAGCACAACTGTATGAGTACCTCTCCGTCCTGTAGTAGTGTGAGCCCAGCCTATATCATGACATGTGAGTGCCCTTCAGTCCTGGAATACTGTGAGCCCAACCTGCGTAACGATATATGAATACCTCTCTGTCCTGTAGTACTGTGAGCCAGGCCTATATCATGACATGTGAGTGCCCCTCAGTCCTGAAATACTGTGAGCCCAACCTGTGTCACAACGTGTGAGTGCCCCTCAGTCCTGGAGTACGGTGAGCCCAGTCTATGTCCTGGGACAAGTACTCCTTGGTCCTGGAGTACTGTGAGCCCAACCTGTGTCATGACATGTGAGTGCCCCTCAGTCCTGGAGTACTATAAGCCCAGTCTACATCATGACATGTGAGTGCCCCTCAGTCCTGGAGTACTGTGAGCCCAGTCTATGTCATGACATGTGAGTACCCCTCAGTCCTGGAGTACTGTGAGCCTAATCTACGTCATGACATGTGAGTACCCCTCAGTCCTGGAGTACTGTGAGCCTAATCTACGTCATGACATGTGAGTGCCCCTCAGTCCTGGAGCACTGTGAGCCCAACCTGTGTCACGACATGTGAATGCTCCTCAATTCTAGAGTACCGTGAGCAATGTCTATGCCATGACATGTGAGTGCCCCTCAGTCCTGGAGTACTATGAGCCCAGTCTGTCACAACGTGTACGTGCCCTTCTGTCCTGGAGTTCTGTAAGCCCAGGCTGCATCGTGATGCGAGTTCTGCTTTACCTATCTGCGACAATGGAACCTATGCACAGACCACACATTGCGCCTGTCTACAGCAAAATTTGAGAAATTACCAATTGGCGCAGTGGAGAATTCAAGAGCCTGTAAAAAGCATAATGTAACTAGATGGATGATAAATATTATTTACTATTACTTTACTTGTAGTATTAAACTTGCCATAAAATGTATTATATTTTTTTAATACTATTGTCTATCACTCCAGCACCAAAAATGATTTCCACGAGGATGGGGTAGAACAACATTTGTGCATAGGGAGCTTTGTAGGTTCTCTTGGTGTTGTAAGCATAAAGCCATATGTGTCTGTGTATAGAATGTGTGGAAGTCTCAAGTGCACGCTGCGTTTATTTTTAGTTGATTTCGGTAATTAGTCTGTTTAGCAGGGAAACCAGAAGCAGAAGTGAGAGTCTCCCCTGATTAACCTTCTCACTAGACTGGTTATCCCATCACCTCTCGCCCCGCTCGCTTTCACATGCAGCGCTGTGCAGCCGACCACTGAGCAGCTGTTGCTGGATGCAAGGGGATAACACAGGGTGGGCAAAATGACAGAAACGCCTGTTTACTCCCCCCGACCTACAACATGCTAATGACATTTAAAATAAAATCTTTCAGTCTTTATTACATCCCAGTGGTATCATCACTGTGCAGGTGGGGGGTCAGCACTAGGCTTGGCCAAAGGAAGACAGACAGGCTGTGCTCTCAGCACAGCCAGAAAACTGACTATGCGGGGAAGAATGTGCGTCTGTACCTAATGTGGTCAGTTTGAAATAAGATTGTGTAAAAAAAAAAAAAAAAAAATTCAGAGTATGTATGGGCACCAAAAAATGTGGATGCTGCATTGCGTGGGGTTTTTTTTGCCCCCCCCCCCTTCTTTTTTTTTTTTTTTGCCTCTATTTTCACCCGGTGATCCTGCCAGTAACACACTTCCTATTCTAAGGTGACAGCACTCACCCTAGTGCAGGGTTATGCAATTAGCGGACCTCCAGCTGTTGCAAAACTACAAGTCCCATCATGCCTCTGCCACTGGGTGTCATGCTTGTGGCTGTCAGAGTCTTGCTATGCCTCATGGGACTTATAGTTCTGCAACAGCTGGAGGTCCGCTAATTGCATATCCCTGCTCTAGTGGAAAAGACATTTTTTCTTTTTTTTTTTCTAGAGAAAATGGAAGGATTAGAATTTCTGTCCGGTCTTTATTGCTATCTCTTTTCTAGCATTTGCTGGAAACGGAGACGCCACACCAGATGTTGAAAGTCTGACAACGTGCCCACACTGGGAGTTGCACAGCAACGCTGTACGTCCTGTGCGATTCACTTGCAGTTCTGTGCGGCGATTTCATTTTGAAAGTGCTGCAATCGCACCGCACCAAAAGTAGTGCATGCGCTACTTTTGGAAACTCGCTGAAGTCGCATTGCGTGTTACTTCTGTGCCATGCGATCCGATGTGGGCATATGCACTGCATTTGCAACATGCGTTTGGGATGTCAATAACTTAATATTAACACCCGCTGCAGAGCGCAACTGCAGTGTAGTTTGAACATGGCGTGGGAAAAGACGCATGGAACGTGCGTTTCCCACCCTGGTTTCTGGGGTGAACTGGCCATAATAGAATGATTTCCTCATGTTTTGGGGTTCAGGGGGGACTTCACTTTATTTGGGCTACATAAACTTACACACAGCGGGGTTGATTTACTGAAACTGGTGTGCGCAAAATCTGAAGCAGCCCTGCATATTAACCAATCCGCTTCCAGGATTTTTGAACAAGCTGAAGTTAGAAGCTGATTGGCTACCATCCACATCTGCACAAGATTTCCCACTCCCCAGTTTAAAATCAACCCCACAATATATTCAGTTTTTTTAGTTTTGAGTGGAGAAGGATTAGAACACCTGGCAGCTTTTATTGCTGTTTGGGGGGGGGGGGGGGGGGGGGGGGGGGGGGGGGGGGGGGGGGGGGGGGGGGGGGGGGGGGGGGGGGGGGGGG
>BLSH010282580.1:2165822-2195088 GCA_018402905.1 Glandirana rugosa | reverse complement strand
GTTTGCGCAAAAGTGGCCGCGTTTACGGATGATGAGAATTCATTTTTGGGGTTTTTATTTTTTTTTTATTTTTTACTAAAAATGGCGGCGATCTGCGATTTTTAGCGGTACTGCGATATTTCAGCGGACATGTCGGAACATTTTGACACTTTTTTGGGACCATTGGCATTTATACAGCGATCAGTGCTATAAAAATGCACTGATTACTGTGTAAATGCCATTGGCAGTGAAGGGGTTAACCTGCAGGGGGCGCTCTAAGGGTTAACTGTGTTCCCTGGGCGTGTTCTTACTGTAGGGGGACTTGCCTAGCTGGGGAAAGGAAGTGGTCATAGCCTTCATGTACGAGAAGGCTGTGATCACTTCCCTTCCCCCTCACACAGAGCGGAGGTCCGTGTTTACATACACGGACCTCCGCTCATTCGCTACGGGGGGGGCATCGCGAGTGGCCGGCGGCAATCAAAGCCGCCGCACCCGCTCCCTGGCCCCCCCGAACACAGTGAGCGCGCGCGCACGCGCGCTCACAGTATCTCTGTATCGCAGCCGCCGTCGTATGACGGCGTTTTGCGTTACAGAGCCACTTTGCCGCCGTCAATCTCCGATCGGCGGTCGGCAAGTGGTTAAGAACTGGGGTATGCAAACTTTTGATCAGGGTCATTTGCGTAGTTTCTGTTGTCATTATGATTTAAAAAGAGTAAACCCAGTTTATTAATACATGGCTTCAGCCAAACACTAACCACGAGTGAAAGAAAAGTGTTACCATTTATATTCTCTGAAAAATGGCCAAGAAATCATAAATTCTGCCAGGGTATGTAAACTTATGAGCACAACTGTGTGTGTGTGTATATATATATATATATATATATATATATATATATATATATATTGTTTCACAAAGCTACGATAATCATTATTTTCAGCCGGAAGAGCTGGAAATACCAGCCATATGCTTGAAAGTAATCATCGTTATGAAAAAATAGAGCATGCATTGAAGCTCATGTACTGTACTGTAAACCATAGCAAACAATTAATGGCAAATTAACTATGTACTGGAAGAATCTCTTATTTATTACCAGTGTGTGTTTGGGAAACCTCATGCAATCACTGGTAGAATATACAAATTTCACACATATAGTTCCCTGGCTCTGAGCAAAAGCAAGAATGTTCATAATCAAGCCACAGTGCTAAAACTGTAATCTTCACCAAGAACAACATTGCAATCTTCATCAAAGATAGAATTTGTTCAACTTTGATAGGCTCCTGGACCATTTACAGATATTATACTTGATGGTTTTTACTCTTCTGTGCAACTTTGTAGTAACTCTCAATATTGGCATCAAACTATTTGAATACACATCTGTGGTTATCCCAGTTAGTCTCTTATCCATTCTGAGTTATATTGTCTCTGTGTAGATTACAGATGAAGAATGTGGGGAAAGATCCCCGTCTCTCCCTGGCACTCCAGTTCCCCCAACTGCCCCACCTACCCCACAGGCTCCTTCTGCCCCCCAGCAACCGCCTACCTCCCTCCCACAGACACAGCTTCTCCTTGCTGGCAGTCAGCTTGCTGGGGTAAGTACCTGTCCCATTTTCTGCATGCTATGCTTCATTTCGCCTTTACGGGGAGCCTAACATCACATCAGCTGACCACACAATACGTTATTTTTGTCCCGCTGGACCAGAGATATAAATGAACAGTTACAAGTCTGCCCAAGTCTAATGTCATATACTGTATAATTATACCCCCAATCGCTTTATAGGATTGCCCTGTGGCAGATACTATGTCAGTTTTCCCATGATGTCAAGTTGAATATTTGCAATAGGTTTTTTGCTAAAACAGCATTATTGCACTTATATTTGTTATATGTAGCGGGTATTAGTAAAACATTTTATTTTACTCCAACTTTTTAGGTTGCATTCACACTAGCACTTTAACTGGTCCCAGGCAGGGATTCAAAACTTTAGTGAGCTCACTGGCCTAAATAAGCCTACTCCCCTCCCATGGGTACCAAGGCAGTGGTTTAAAGCAGCATATTGCACCAGCAGTGCCAAACCAAAACATACAGTCCAAAATACTCTAATAATTCTTTAGGTATCACTCTAGCTAAAGAACTGTTAAAGTATTTTGGACTTTACTGTATATCTTTTGGCTTGGCACTCTTGGTGTATTCCATATGAGTCAACAGCCTAGTGTCAGACTACTAGCCACCGGGATTCACACTGGTTCATTTGTATAGTGTGAGTGCTCCAAAGCACTCCCAGAATCTATTAAGTGCACCTGGGACCACTTGGAAATGGGACTGCGGGCACGCTTCATTTGTGGTCCAGTGCAGTTTGCTTCACTGTGGGTGCAAACTGTGTCCCGAAGCACATAACTCTCCATAGATAACCATGTACTGAAGCAATGATCACTGTTCTGGTTACCAGTGGAGTGTGCCTGGGAACACTTCCTTATGGTCTAGTGTGAGTTCAGACCAACGTGGAAGGGGAGATTCAAAGTCTGATTCACGTTGGTTAAACTGGCGCCAGTGTGAGTGCAAATTTGCAATATGAATGAGCATCTTTGACTTTATTTAAGAACTTGTCGGGTGCTAATTGACCTGTAGCAAGACCTCGGATATCTAAGACTGCCACTGGCACTTTGTATTGGGAGTGGAGGCAGACTTTGGTGATTTGGGTCACCTTTATATAGGTCACAAGCAGGGCTTGATGTGTCATTCCTAAGAACTGGAATTAATGTCTTATACCCTACATTTCAAGTTTCTCCTGAATATGGCTGGTGGCTGTGAAGAATTAACACTACTTCATAGCACTGATGATGGATAAGTTATTGATCCTGTCCGGGCCTACAAACCTACTGAAATGCAGCACCCTGTAGTGCTGTCCAACCCCTGTTAAAATCTTCAATTCACTCCTGTTGGGACCTCTAGATTTTTGACTGGGTTGTATACTGGGCCTAGGCTTCTGTTGAAGTTGACACTAATCCCCCACCCCTTGAATCTCAGTGGCTAATAGAGTCTCTGACACTTGGCTGTTGACTCATATGGAATACACCAAGAGTACCAAGCCAAAAGATATACAGTAAAGTCCAAAATACTTCAACAGTTCTTTAGCTAGAGTGATACTGAAAGAATTATTAGAGTATTTTGGACTGTATATTTTGGCTTGGCACTGCTGGTGTATTCAATATGCTGCTTTAAACCACTGCCTTGGTACCCATGGGAGGGGAGTAGGCTTATTTAGGCCAGTGAGCTCACTAAAGTTTTGAATCTTCAAGAAAAAAAAAAAATGAAGACCCAGGACCGCTTCTGTGAACTAGGCTGTTAAATGGCATGGGTTGAGCTTAGTGATGGAAAGGGGTAGCGTGTGTGCTGATTTGGGCAGAAGTCAAGGTTAATTGAATAGTAGGTTATCACAGGCACATCATTTCAGCAGTATTGGCACCCCCATTAACTAAAGAACATAGCCTAAAAAAGCATTTCAATCACTTATCCAAGAACCAACTGAAAAGTTGTATTTGGGGTGGGGGTTATAAACAGAGTAGGGTTCTACATAAATCTGTATGATATGCTTGGCTTTGAGTTTATATTTAATGCTGACTGCTTTGCTTTTGTTAATGTTTTCCTTTTCTAATTGCCTTTACTGTCCCTTTTTGAATCTTTCCTGCTCCTAAAACCCTTCTACTTTTTGTCTCCTGCATTTACCCCTCTACCCCTCCCTCCTTTTCCAAACCTCCCACCTTGCCCCTTTTATCTCAATGGCTACAGCTCACTGCCCTGCTCCCTGCACAGCAGCAGCTGCTCCTCCAACAAGCTCAGCTCCTTGCCGCCGCTGTCCAGCAGTCCAATGCTGCCGCTGCCGCCAGCGCCTCCCAGTCAGGGTCTGATGCCCAGACTACCCCCAGCAGCCAACAGCAACCCCCCCAACTTGCTTTATCCCAGCCTATCCACCTTACTGCACAGGTGAGCACTTCTGGACTGCCACGGCACAAGGTGCTGTTTTATCAGGTTCTGTATTCTGTTTTACCAACGTTAAAGGTTTTGCCAATGGCAGTCAAATTCTGTTATTTTTCTATTGAGTCTCTGGTTCCTAGGGGCAACAAAGTGTTCCTTACCTATGTGTTTTTCTAGTCCAGGGACTGCTAAATGCACATTTACACTCTATGTATTTAAAGAAAACCCCTGCAGAGAGGCTATTATTGCAGACCTTCTTCTGAAAGTGCATCAGCTTGCTCTGTCTGTTATCAGTACTTTAAGAGCTAGAACAAGCATGCAGTCAGTGAAGTCAGAATTCCCAATCTTTATACTTGCTCTGGGTCAGTGACTTGTAATAATTGGACATTAAATACTTGAAGCCCAACCCCAGCCAAGCTTCGGATAGAGTTGGAAAGAGTTCAGATTTCTGACAGATTTATATTTCTATCTGTGATCTCTTTTTACCCCCTCCAGTCACATATAGCAATAAGCATTGTCAGAAGTTCTAACCCTTCCTTACTCTACCACAGTTATTTTTTTTATATATTCTTATTGCCAAAATTTCACATCTCTTGTCTTTCCTAAATTTATTGGCTCCCTTTTGGTTATCCAACAAAATGGTTTTCTAGCCTTCATTCCACCAAAATTGCTTCTACTGTATTCACTCCATAAAATGTGTGTCCACTGTTATTATACAATATGGCAGTCTACTACTTGTCCAACAAATAGATTCCTTCTGATATATACTTAAAAAAAAAAAATAAAAAAAAAAAAAGTCCACAATTTACTTCATCAAATGTCTGCTCCAAACTGGTCATACTCTGTAAGGCTGGCCATAGATGCATTGCAGGAAAGAAAATAGCTTGAATCCCCCATCAACCCTGTCAGTGTTGATGGGGTCATCCCTCCCGCGGAGCGTCTGTGTTCTCCCTGGGGGGGGGGGGGGGGCAGAGAAGCCATCCCTGCAGGGAGAACACAGTGATTATTGCTAACGGCTCTAACAACCACTAGCAATAATAGCATGTAAAATCTGACAGGCTGGTTGTACCAAATTTGATCAATCAATCAGTCAACTTGGGTACATTCGGCCTGCCCATACATGGTTCGAATCTTGTCTGGTTTCTGCTGAACTGGCCGAGATTCGAAGCGTCAGTGGCCGGCTTAAGTTTCTGTCCATTTCCTCAACCACGCTCAACAACGTGGAAGAATAAATCTCCACTTCCAGCTATTGTATTGATTTTAACCACTGTTCAACTGACCATTTTGCACCTGGCTGCTTCACTTTTCAGATCAAAGGATGTTGGGGGTGCTGATAGTGCCACCCATGGCTCAATATGCACTCCATGTGTGGTCACCTTAAAGTGATTGTAAAGGCTCACAAAAAAACAAACATGCTATACTTACCTCCTCTATGCAGTTGGATTTGCACAGAGCAGCCCGGCTCCTCCTCTTCTCGGGTCTTTCTTTGCAGCTTCTGGTCCCTCCCTCCTTCGAATGCCCCCTCAGCCAGCAGCTCTCTATGGGGGCACCCAAGCCAAGTCAGAGCTCTGTATCCATTCAGACACTGAGCCCCAACCTGGCCCCGTCCCCTCTCTCCCCTGATTGGCTGACAGACTTTGACAGCCACAGGAGCCAATCGTGCCGATGCTGTGTCTCAGCCAATCAGGAGGAGTGTATTAGATGGCTGAGGGGAACTTGGACATTGCTGGAGAGATAAGGGGCTCAAGGTAAGTATTAGGGGGGGGGGTGCTAGACATATTTTTTTTATCTTAATGCATAGAATGCATTAAGATAAGAAAACTTCTGCCTTTACAACTCCTTTAAGGCTGCCTGCCCTATTTTTGACTAGTCATTTTTAGGGTCTGTATTGATGGTCTTTTGTTCACGTAAGAACTGCTCCACCACCCTTCATCCCATACAGGTCTATGAGGTTGCACAAATAGCCTGAAGCAAGCTAAATACAGGTTAGGAGGTAAACTGCAGGCCAGATGCACCTATCGGTGTAATCTGATTGATCTCAGAAGTGTCTCCAACATTTGACCATCAACACAAGCCCTAAGCTTGTTGACACAGGCTCTTACTGTCCCTTCCCTCTAATATACTTTATTTCCTCTTCACTGTTCAGGATATTCAGCAGTTGTTACAACTCCAGCAGCTTGTTCTTGTTCCTGGGCATCATCTCCAGTCCCCTACACAGTTCCTGCTACCCCAGACAGGACAGGGCCAGCAAGGTGAGTGAAAGTCACTGTTTTTCTCAAATGAACACAAAATGCAGTTATAATTGTATAGACCAGTGGTCTTCAAACTGTGGCCCTTTGCTTGCCTTCATCTTTCCCTTGGGGCACTATTTCATCAACTGACACTAATGATGGGACAACATCACTCCCACTGACACCATCAATAGCACCATTCTTCCCATTGATGCCAACAATTGGGCCTTCTTCATCAGATTAAAACCAACCATGGTGCATTGTTTATGCCCACTGATGCCAGGGCATTTTCTACTTCCAGTGGGCACAGACCCCCCCCCCCCCCCTCATCCTAAAAGCCTGAGGGACAGTGAGCTGGCCCTTTAAGACCCCTGATATAAACGTTACAAGCACACTCAGTTTAAGGCTCATTCACCTGATCTTCTGGTAACACACAGAAGCATGTTATTTGCGTTGGTACAACACACTACTATTGATTTTCATCACCACCCACAATGCATCTTGTGATAAATGTGCTTTGGTGGTGTGCTGCTGAAAATGCTGCAGAGGCGATGTTTTGGATTTATGGTTCCAAATGAATGGGCTGCACCAATGCAAAGCTTTTTTACCTGCAATGCAATGAGCATGCCTTTAACGCATTGCAGTAGGTCAGACTGGCCCTTAGTGCTATTCAGGAAATAACAGATTTGATGCTTCTCTTCTACTGAACATTTTTTTTTGTCATCTCCAGGCCTCCTATCTGCACCAAATCTCTTCCAGCTACCTCAACAAGGCCAGGGGAGTCTCATTCCGGGTCAGCCAAGGCCTGGACTTCCCACTCAGGTGAGGGAATGTTATTGTCAGACCAAATATCTAACTACAAGGTCTGTGTAAGTGAGCAAAACCATGGGTTGCCATTGTTGACCTCACCTGAAAATACTAGTTTCATGTCTTCCATGCTGACCTAATGGCTTTTATGCTTTCTCAGCCATTGATGACCTCTTGTCACATGACCTATGCTTTATAATTATCTTGGAATAGGTGTGTATGCTTGTTCCTGGTCAGTGAATATGTTATAGCCGGGGCAACCAGGTAACTAGTATTCTCTACATGAGTTCTACAATGACAGCCCTGTTTTTCTCTCTGAGCACAGGTCCCTATTTTAGAATGCGGTTTCCCTTTTTCAGGCTGTGCCCCGTCCAGGGCCCCAGGATCCCCCCATACTGTCACACACAGAGCCAGCATCTCATCCCGAGGAGCCCAGTGATTTGGAAGAGCTGGAGCAGTTTGCTCGGACCTTCAAGCAGCGTAGGATCAAGCTGGGATTCACTCAGGTAGGAGACCGCATGTGAATGTAATGTTGCATTGCAACACAATAATCTTGTTTGGTTTGTTACAATATGTTTTTTAGCACACTTCCACTATTGGTGTTACTTAAAGTGGTAGTAAACCCTCCTATCATTTTAAGCCAAGGAAGCTGCCATCTTGGCCTCTGTTTAATCTACAACTGCCATGATGCTGCACATGTGATCAGCTATGACACCAGCCATTGGATGGTTTGACAGTTTGGTTTAGAGCACAACCAATGGGAGTGTTACATTACCGTCACATGCCGGAAATGTAACTGTTTTTTAACCTGTTAAATGCATGGGTTTACTACCGCTTTAAAGCGGAAATAAACCCTCCTATCTTTTACAGCCATGGAAGCTGCCATCTTGGCTTCTGTTTGATTTACAGTTGCCATAGTGCTGCACATGTGATGAGTTGGGACACCAGCCATTTGATAGCTTGGCAGTTTGGTTGAGAGGAAACCCAACTGTCCCTGTTATCATTACCGACATTCCTTGAATGTAACTGTTTTGGGAAATGGTTAAAATTGATGGGTTTAGTTCCACTTTAAAGTGGTTGTAAACCCTTACATATACCCTGTGAAGTAACTATGCTCAGGTGATATATAGAGATTAAACAAATCCTCCTACATAAGTTTTATCTGTTTATCTGCAGTATTCTCTTCTCTAAATCCGTTCAAAGTGCTGAATTCATAAGCTTGTCTGAAACTTAAAAAAAAAAAAAAAAAAAAAAAAAAAAGGGGCGGAGAGCTGATTGGAGGGAAGAAACACCCCCCCCCCCCTTTCACACAGCACACAGGAACAGAGCTGAGGCTGTCAATCAACTGGAGATCCCTCCCCTGTCCCCATTGTTCTCTTGGTGTCAGGAAAACGTGTCAGAAGTGATTCATGCTTATAGCGGAGGAATGAGGCAGCAGGCAGAAATTACACTTGGTGCTTATAATTGAGACAAGTACACACTATAGAGGGGTATGCTTTGTTCATATTTCATGTCTGAGGTTTACACCCACTGTAAGGCGTAGCATGACAATATTAGGAGGACTTGTAGCAAAACAGCAGGTTCACTGTAGAGCTAGCTTCGCTCCAGCAGTACATGCTTACCTTTCCTTCACTCCCCCATTGCTGTTTAGCTACCAGGAGAAAGAAAAAGAGCAATATGGAGGAGCATGGGAGCTTCCCATTTCTCCCATGTAACACTACTGGTGCTTGGCCCAGGGCTCTCACAGGCTTGTGTAAGCTCCCGCTAGAGTATCTCAGTGCTTACACCTACTTGTCAGAAAAGCGAGGGAAAGGGGAGTCTGTTGCTATTATGGGAATAATTTGTTATATAGGTTACAGTAAAAAAAAAAGACATGCAAACCGTATTTTATGACCGGTTTTCCTGACACCACTATGGTGGCCAGTCACCTGTTTAGAGTTCTACTACACTTAAAAGCTAAAATCCAGCATTCCTTTCAGTCTTGCCCAGTTGTACAGGCTCCTCTCCTGTACTGAAGTGGTTTACTCTGATTTCAGTGCATGTTGTAGCGCCCCCCTGGGTCTTCTGAAGACAGGGAGTAACCTCCAGAGGTAAGGGGCGAGCTAGCATTTACCCCAGGACTGAGTCCATGGCTATAATGGGGAGTTTGGAACAGAAATTGGGTGCCAGTCACCAGGCCCTCCTCAGACCAGCCTTCATCCTGGCTCTCTTTAGCAAGGGTCTTTCTCTGGATCTTCTCAGCTTGGCTTCTTCCATGCTGGGCAAAAACAGCCTAAGGACCACCTCAGGATTAGTAGGCCACAGACAGTTATCTGGGCCAACTTGCAGAGCTCACTTCATTAGCATGTCCTCAGGCCAGGAGGGCCTTAGGCAAGAGAGAGCAAGCACATGGCCCAGCCCAAATAAATAAGCTTTCCCCGAATGCACCAGCGGCTAAGAACCTCCTACTGGGCTGGCTGGAAGAAGAATAAATATTCATAGCTCAACCTAGTTGTACTTCTCATGCTGGCCTGAGGCAACTTTTTTTTTTTTTTTTTATTCAGATGATTTACTGTAAGTACCACTACCAGTAGTATAGCTTGTCTAAGTCACTGTCACATTATTATGAAAGATGCAGTTCTCCATTTCTGTTATGATATAGGGGGTGTTTTCCAAGATGCTATGATTTGTGCCTTCCTGCAGTACTTCAGTATGATGTAGGGGGTGCTGTAGTGCAGGTGGTTGATGTTATGCATCGCTATAATGTGATATTGGGAGTGCTATGCTCCAATGAGCTTTTGCCAAGGATAATGATGATTTCAATGATTTACAGGGGGATGTCGGCCTGGCCATGGGCAAACTGTATGGCAACGATTTCTCTCAGACAACCATTTCCCGATTTGAGGCACTTAACTTAAGTTTCAAGAACATGTGCAAGCTTAAACCACTGTTACAGAAGTGGCTGAGCGATGCAGGTAAGGCAGATCAGTCTTGGATGCAACAGCTGATCTATTTTCTAGCCCCATTTATGACCAATCTATCTATTTATCTTTCTTCCTAGAATCCATGTCTGTGGATAGCACTCTGCCTAGTCCCAACCCACTGAGCAGCCCCGGGGGAGGGTATGATGGACTTCCTGGCCGCAGACGCAAGAAACGCACCAGCATCGAGACCAACGTGCGCTTTGCACTGGAGAAAAGTTTTATTGCGGTGAGATGAATATTAGTAATGAGACAACTTACATTTCCACTATAATGAAATAGTATAAGGACTTGGCCATTGAAACACACATGCATCAGCGCAGGTTGTGTTGACATGCATTTTAGATGCGTTGCATTGTATATTAATTACGAGTGACACTGATAGGGGTCAATGCATCAAAAGAAGAATGCAAGCTTCTCGGAGTTGTACTTTATACATAGCTCCCAACTGTCCCTGATTTTGAGGGACTGTCCCTGATTTGGAATAAAGTCCCTTTGTCCCTCCTTCCTCCACATTTGTCCCTCATTTTGCTCTGATCTATATAATTGTATATAAAATGTACTTTTTGTCTTTTACAAAGTGTTTCCCAGTGCTAAACCTTTCATTCAATTTCTAAATTGCTGCATTTGTAAATGTCAAAAGCCAATATGAAGGAATAGTAGTGGTAAAAAAGCACTTGTGGGTTTAACCAATCATTATTTTTTTGTAGAATTCTCCTTTTAAGGGGCAGGGCGGGTGCAAGGATTTTTGACACCCTAGGCAAAACCTCATTTTGCCGCCCCCCCCCTTGACCCCACCATCTCTTCCCTGCCCAGCTTGATCAGCGCAAGTCAATGTCACTGCACCAACCTCGGTTGGTGCGGTGACTCCTCCAGGCTCCACCTGTCACCAAGCCCGGAGGGCTGACGCCAGGCGCCACACTATAGCGTGCTCGGATGATATGCCATGAGGATGTAGAGCGACCTCCACGGGGGAAGGGGGGGGGTGGATGTGCCGTCCAGCCTCTGATCTCCTTGTCCCATGACATGCCAGGATGCATGTGGGGGTGGGGGGAGGCTATGGTGCTGGCCAGTGACTGTAGTGACAGGCATAATGCACAGCAGCTTCTGGGGGGGTGGGGTGGTGGTGGTGCCAGCCATGACTCTCTTCGCCACTTCACTGACACGATCGAGGCAGAGCGGCTGCTGGGGGGGCTGCTCCTCTCCAATTCTCGACTGCACTGATGACATGATCGAGGCAGCTGCCAGCCATGGCTCTCCTCTCTGATGACATGAATCAATGCAGAGCAGCCAGTGACAGATCAACAGTGGCCAGGCGCCCTAGGCGGTATTGCGCCCTAGGCGGCTGCCTACTCTGCCTAGTGGTAGAGCCGGCCCTGTTAAGGGGCGTGGCAGGGGGTGTGTCATATGCCTGCATACTTTTGCTAATAGACATCCCTCATTCCCATCTCAAAAAGTTGGGACTGAGAGGTATGCTGTATATCAGGGATAGGCAATTAGCAGACCTCCAGCTGTTGCAGAACTACAAGTCCCATGAGGCATAGCAAGACCCTGACAGCCACAAGCAGGACACCCAGAAGCAGAGGCATGATGGGACTTGTAGTCCTGCAAAAGCTGGAGGTCCACTAATTGCATCTCCCTGCTGTATATGATCACATCCTATAAAAATAATCATTTTTTTTCTTGTTCATGCATCTTTGGGAAATATGCATCCATTGTGAGTGAGCCCTTAAAGGCTTTTCACTTTTTGGAGCACGTGTCTGCAGGAAACTGACATTGAATCCACAATCTGCTGATCGTGGGTGCAATGTTCTGTGAACCCCCCCCCCCCCCTTTTTTTTTTTCTTTATTAAAAGCACATTTTTAAAAATAAAATTCATAAAGGTGAACTTAACCGTTAGAGAAACAGATGTAGATCAGGATGAAGGACATTAGGACTAGCCTGTGTCAGCTGCTATTAGACTATCAGTTCAGCTTGTCCTGCCGGCATGTGGCATGATCTGGGGACAGTTGCACCCTCGATACTTCCTGCATTATCTCATGCATCCTGTCAAATCCTGCCCATTTCCTTGTGTATAAAAGTGAACTCGTCAAATTATTTACTGTATTAAACCATATTAATAATCCTAATAATAAAGACATTTCCCTATTTTGGTGTGTTAAAGGTAAACTACAAGCTCAATAAAAAATAGAGCATATCAAATTGCTACATTTGCGATTTTAAAAAAGTGGAACTTCCGGCTTAACGCACTCCTTGCCCCCTTACATGCCACAATTGGCGTGTAATTTTATTTTTTTTTGGGGGGGGGGGAGGGGGAGTGGGTACCTGGTTTTGACAGTTACTTCCTGTCCCACTTCCTCCTACCATCACTTGGCCACCTAGGCAACTCGCGCAGTGCGCGCCTGGCTGTAAAGCCGCAAGCTATCACAGCTGGGTGCCCGCAGTAGTAATGACGGCGCTGTGGAGAGGGGGAGAGGAGTGAGGAGGTGAGTGTGTGTTTGTTAAAAGTCAGCAGATATACTTTTTGTAGCTGCTGACTTTTAATACCGTGGAACTCCGCTTTAATGCTTTAATACATTTTTTTTTTTTACATTTTAATCTGCAATTAAAGACTGTCAAAAATGCAACCAATGGTACACAGACAGCAAAAATTAGATGAACAGGGGTTTTAAAGGGTGAGCATACTTTCGTGAGGTAAAAAAATAATATAGCATATAAAATTGCGACACGACCTATTGTAATTGAATGTCATTAAAATTTGCCTTTCCTTTTCAACCTGCGGCTCTATAATTGTCTGTAAAATGCAATATGGCCACCTGGAGGCATTCTGTATACAGATGGTATACAGAACGCCCCCCAGAAATGTCATTTCCTGCTTGTATGATTGGCTTATGATTTTCCCAAAAGTCTGCACGACTGCAAGCCTAATGCCTCGTACACATGTTCAGATTATCGGATGATAAAAATCGCTTTCGGACTAATCGTACGATAGTCTGATCGTTAGTACAGCTTTCGACAGCCGATCACAACAGTCCGTCCAACAATATCCGAAGGGGCAAACCCGAAAACCTTGCCCGGATGATAGCCCAGTGAATGACAATCATTTAATCAATACAGTATGTGCCCGCTAAAAATCGATAGACAAACACTACGCATGATCAGAAACCCGAAAATAAACCGGAAGGAGATGGGAGAACGTAAACCATGTCCGTACCGTGAAAATACTCCAACATACGAACATGGTAATTGGAAGTGCTGGGTCTTGCATTCCTTCTGTACAGTTCTCCGTTCATTACGAGAACGAGCGAAAAACAGACACAAATATAACATGCGGAGAGCAATACACGAATATGCCTCTACCATACGAATGGAAGCCAAAAAGCGTGGCAGGCAAATGGGTCACACGTATTTGACATCATTTCTGATACATAGCTACACAAACAGGATCATTTCAAATATGTAGCTACACAATCAGGATTGTTTCAGATACATAGCTACACAAACAGGATCATTTCAGATACATAGCCACGCAAACCGGATCATTTCAGATACTTAGCTGCACAAACCGGATCATTTCAGATACATAGCTACACAAACCGGATCATTTCAGATACTTAGCTGCACAAACCGGATCATTTCAGATACATAGCTACGCAAACCGGATCATTTCAGATACGCAGCTACGCAAACCGGATCATTTCAGATACGTAGCTACGCAAACCGGATCATTTCAGATACGCAGCTACGCAAACCGGATCATTTCAGATAGGTAGCTACGCAAACCAGATCATTTCAGATACATAGCTACGCAAACCAGATCATTTCAGATACTTAGCTGCACAAACCGGATCATTTCAGATAGGTAGCTACACAAACAGGATCATTTCAGATACGCAGCTACGCAAACCGGATCATTTCAGATACGCAGCTACGCAAACCGGATCATTTCAGATACGTAGCTACGCAAACCGGATCATTTCAGATACATAGCTACGCAAACCGGATCATTTCAGATACATAGCTACGCAAACCGGATCATTTCAGATACATAGCTACACAAACCAGATCATTTCAGATAGGTAGCTACACAAACCGGATCATTTCAGATACATAGCTACACAAACCGGATCATTTCAGATACATAGCTACGCAAACCGGATCATTTCAGATACATAGCCACGCAAACCGGATCATTTCAGATACATAGCTACACAAACCGGATCATTTCAGATAGGTAGCTACACAAACCGGATCATTTCAGATACGTAGCTACACAAACCGGATCATTTCAGATAGGTAGCTACACAAACCGGATCATTTCAGATACGTAGCTACACAAACCGGATCATTTCAGATACATAGCTACGCAAACCGGATCATTTCAGATACATAGCTACACAAACCGGATCATTTCAGATACGTAGCTACACAAACCGGATCATTTCAGATAGGTAGCTACACAAACCGGA
Source organism: Glandirana rugosa (assembly GCA_018402905.1). Taxonomy (NCBI): domain Eukaryota; kingdom Metazoa; phylum Chordata; class Amphibia; order Anura; family Ranidae; genus Glandirana; species Glandirana rugosa. Next base: position 2,180,670 of record BLSH010282580.1, on the reverse strand, counting down.
TCATTTCAGATAGGTAGCTACACAAACCGGATCATTTCAGATACGTAGCTACACAAACCGGATCATTTCAGATACGTAGCTACACAAACCGGATCATTTCAGATACGTAGCTACACAAACAGGAAGGTTTTCCTGAATTGTACGAAAAAAATCGTACTTTTAGTACAGTGCTTAATGCACTATTGCATTCGATAAAAGTATGTCGTACGATAATCTGAACATGTGTACGAGGCATACGTTCGACTTTGGACATCCCGTGCAATATCATTTTTGGTTAGACACTCCTAAAGGGAAATCACATCCAAAGGAATGCAGACTCCTTCAGAATAACAAAAGGTAGGAATCCGCAACAAAGTTTGTTAAAAATCCCTGTAATGTATATAGATCACTGGAGGGGCATGTATTATTATTTATTATTTTTTTATTTTTTTTAATTTATTTTATTTATTTATTTATTTTCTCTCTCAACAAAAGTGGAGTTACTCTTTAACCTTTTTTCTACTCAATCCAAAACTAAAAAGAAAAAAAAGTTTTGGTTATACATACTACTGAAACTGTTGCCAGGAACAGAAATCAGGCAGCTGCACATCTGTAAACATCTGCTCAAGCTCCCGGGGTATCTGAAAACTGGAACACTCCAATATGGAAAATGGGATGTTGGTGGGAAAAAGTTGAGATCTGTCCTCTTCCCTTCCCCAGCACCTCCCTATTGGTCTTATAGAGTGATGGGCAGTCTTGCTGCCCAGTAGTGAAATGCTGGGGGTGGGAGAGGGAGGGCCAAAGCTTGACTTTTTCCACTATCATTGAGCAGCTGGCTAGTGATGTGCGCAGCCTCCGGCAGGTGCTTCCTTTCACTACCTGGTGAGAGTATAATACGTTTAGCAACAAAGCGTGTCAACTAGGAAAACCAGTCATCCTGCATTAAAAATAAAACTATATATATTACACTGAACATGCTTTGTTGTGGTTATCTATTCATTATTCAGGTGTATTCTGTGCCAGGGGTAGGCAACCTGTAGCCCTCCAGCTGTTGCAAAACTACAAAGTCCCATCATGCCTCTGGGAGTAATTGTACCCGTCCAGCCTTACAATGCCTCATGGGAAATGTAGTTCTACAACAGCTGGAGGGCTGCAGGTTGCCCACCCCTGAACCATGTGGGGTTTTTTTTTCTGTTTTGCCCCACGATTGCTGCACCTCATACAGTAAATTCTGCAGGTCAAATTTATAAAACTTCCTTCCCCCTTCACATAATCTTTATCTTTCCATCTGGCCGTTTCCAGTTTCTCATTTTACTAAATGCCATCAATGATTTTCTACAGATACTTTAGCCTGATTCTAACACTCTATTACCCACATTGCAGCTCACAGCAGCCTCTGGAAATTCTTTATAATGTTACATCTCGCCCCCATAAAGAATATTCAAGATTTAGGCCTCATGCACACAGACATATGAAAAAAAAATAAGCAAAATGTCGGGGCGGACATCAGGGAAAAATCAGCGTTTTGCGTCGGTGTCTATAGGCATTTTTAAAAAAAAAAAACAGTCCTCTGCTATTTTTTAACCTGAAAATGCCGATGTCAAAACGCCGGTTAACGTCGGTTCGGCATTAGTGAGCGTTTTTGCTGCGTCGGTGTCAAAAATGCCAAAACGTTACAGCCTCAGAATGCGCTGGCCGTGGGTTTTACTTTCAACTCTCTAATTTTTTATGGGGCCCTTGAATAACATGGAGAGCTGTATAAAACGTGGATGTAAAAAATGCCCGTGTGTATGAAGCATTAGAATCCAGTAACTAAAATGATGAAATCCAAAGGTCTTTTCATTAAAAATAATGAATATAGTGGATGACCCCAAGGTATTTTTTTAATTATTGTGAAAGAAAGAGCACAGTAATGCTAGCTATACACTATTCGAAAAATTAAAAAACACTCGGTCGCGAGAGCAAATGACAGTGCCTTGATGTAACAGCCGAATTTTGAGTACTTGCTCAGTGGACATTAAGGAATGAGTTTTTCATCTGTTTTGTCACATATGTGCAGTATGAACAATTTTGAATGGGCGAGAAACCCGTTCAATTTATCATATCGTATAGCAGAAGTTTTCCAAACTGTTCCTTCGATTTTTTTTTTTTTTTTTTTTTGGCTTTGTTTTTGTTTGTGTCCATTAACTGGACAAAAAATTAACAAACAGTCCAAATGACAGAGATTTTCAAACAGTTTTTTATCTAGTATATGGGAACCATTAGTCACATGCACCTACTTATTTGGAAGTATTGGGTGCTAGCCAGTATGGCAGTGTATTAAAGAGCAGTATGTGCTGCTGGGGAGGGGGACCACAATACTTTCATTGCCTTTGAAATGTATACCACGAGCAGTGGCGGCCCGTCCATTAGGGGTGCATGGGCGCTGCCCCCCCTATCCGTGCATCCGGCTCCCTGATCTATATACAGGGTGCCAGACAATGAATTCCAATTGGGGGGGGGGGTTGTTTTTTGAAGCACGTGATTAGAGCCAGATAATAAGCTCTAATAGGCTTCAAAAAAGGGAGCTCTGTGCCCCGATCCCACCCAGTTGTGTGACGATAGCAAAGGAATATTCGCTATTTTCACACTAAATTTCCTCCCCTCCAATCAGGAAGCGGGTCGTGAGACCTGTTTCCTGTTTGACCAAAACGTCAGGCGATCCTATTGGATCTTAGGAGGAGGAGAGAGGAGACGCACGGCGGAAGCTATGGAGGAAGCCGCTGGAGGAGAGGACAACGGAGGCGCCGCCCGCCACCTAGATGGGGTCCGCCTTGCTGAAGGACCCTGGAGCTGCTGTCAGCAGCCCACCACCTGCCAGCTAGATGGGGTCGGGCAAGATCGTGACAATGCAGTCGGGATCCACCCACATGCCTGGACCGGCACCCGGCTCAGCCTCTCAGCGGCTCCCTGAGAGTATCCGGCCGCTCCCGCCCCCTCCACAGCCCAGTGCTCCAGTGAGGGGGGGGGCAGAGCAGAGCGCTGTGAGGACCGAGTGGTGTTTGATCGCTTGGTTCTCAGTATTGGAGGTGCCTGGGACATTCACCTAGGTAAGTGTGATCCTTGAAAAATAAAAAAATATACTTCCCTTTTAATGTTTTCCTGAATTTTTCTTGCTATACTCTTGTTGCATTCTCTTATGTCTCATCTGTTCTTCACTGTGCCATCCAGAACCAGAAACCTACCTCCGAGGAGATCCTTGTGATTGCTGAGCAGCTGAACATGGAGAAGGAAGTGATCCGTGTGTGGTTCTGTAACCGTCGGCAGAAGGAGAAGCGCATCAACCCATGTAGCAGTATGCCACTCATCCCCACCAGCCAGGGCAAAGCGCAGATGTATGGGACACATCTGGTAATGAGCCGTTCTGTCTTCTCAGCATGACACGGGGAAGCTGTATGGGGCACATGTGGTGACCACAGTCTCAGTTCAAACACTAAGAACCATTCGTAGTTACGGAATCCAGGCAGTGCCTATACATAGTGGCCCAGAAAATAGATCCCCCACTCTTGCAGCAGAAGTGGGCCCACCCTGTCCATCTGCATGTAGTTTTTTTTTTAGTTTTTTTTGTAGACAAGACATGCCATACTAACTCCACTTTCACACCTTATTTGCACATAAATAACCCAACTCCAGACAACACTGTTGTTTGTTTTAGTTTTGGAGAGGTTGGAACGACTTTTGACTTTTGATTGCAGTCCTCATTTGGGAGCTTTCACCTCACTTCCTGTCTAATTGATAAAATAGGAAGCGAGGAAAAAAAGTCACCCCGCTTCCTGGTACTGGACAGGGGTTTCTATTTTCTGGCCGCTAAGGTCATGGCAAATACAGTGATGGAATATTTTGACTAGCATACTGGGTTCATAGTCAGAGAAAGACTAGATCTTCTAATCAGCCCTTAGGACTTATCAGCATTAGGACCATCTTTTATATGTGGGTGATCTCAGTACACCATCCTGTTTCAGAAGGACCATGCCAATTTGAAAATACATTTGCTATTGTAATTGGGTAATGTTCTCCATCTCCTTGGACAAAGTCTGGACTGGACAAGGTTGTTTTCTTTCTTAAAGCCCAACTCCGGCAAATCTGAAAAATTCTCCTTGCAGTGGATCTGTGCCTACACTGCAAGGGTTAACTGTTCCTTTAGTTCCTGGGAGTGAGCAAAAGCTATTTTACTTACCCGATCCTTCACTCTCCTGGCAGACAGCGGTTCCTATGCTCCAGCAGTGGGCTGTCCCTCACCATCATCACATCCAATGCAGGGCTAAAAACCCAGCATCAGTCTTGATATGAGGACCTTAGACCACCGGAGCATAGGAGACAAGATGCTGAAGGGTCCACTCTAGCAACGCACAGGCTTGGGTAAGTAAATCTTCTATGCCCCCTAGACTTAAACCAGTTAACCCTTGTAGTGCGGGTGCAGCTAGGATTTCCACCTCATCTCTTTAAACCCGAACACATATTCATTACACAGGTTCTGTGGCTGATTAAGGTGGTAATTAAACTCACTTGGTGCCTTATCTGCATTAAATTAGCCCCAGAACCTGTGTAATTCATATGTGTTCAGGTTTAAAGGGATGAGGTGGCAACCCTAGGCACAGCCCCACTGCAAGGGAGAATTTCCAAGTTTCCTGGAGTTGGGCTTTAAGCCACTGTTGCCTTTCATTGTATTCTGAAAAAGAAGATGGAGAATACTTTACAGTACTTGTCCAGTAGGTGGTTAGTCTTGTCTTCACCCTCTAGAAGAGGTACAGAACCCAAAGAATCTTCTGCATCTGACACACTTATGGGAGTGTCCGATGCTTAGTGCCCCCTGCTGGACAAAGTGGTTCCACCCGCTAGCCGCTATGTCCCCACTGTGCTTTGTTGTGATACGAAGGCTGGTGGTTGAAACCACACCGTGCAGTGGGGGATGCAGGCAACCAGCACTTCTGTGGCACAGATACTAAAGATTCTGTTGGTGAATACTGGCCAGAGAGATGAGTATTAGGAGGCCTATTTTATAGATGTTTTCACACATTTCTAACTGGATAAATATGTGAATCCTGGGTGAAAGTTGTGTGAATGTTGTAAAATACATTTATAAATAGACCCCTTAGACTTAGAGCCTTCTTTTGAAGACATTTTAGATTTTTTTTTTTTTTTTTTTTTTTTTTTTTTTTAGTGACAGTCGCCTTAAAGTGTATGGAAACCCTAAATCTATTTTTTCAGTATTTTTGGCATCATTCCTCACTGTATACAATGTTCTTAAGCAAATATGTTGCAAAGTTTTTTACCTGGAGATCCTGCACTTCTTGTTTCACCCTGACAATGCTAAGGCACTAGGGGTAATGTTGTCAGCCTGTCGTGTGCACTTGATCTATCAGGTAGACAGGCCAATGGCCTACTGAAGGAGCGTGCACGGCAGGCTAACAAAGCTAGAAAGGTGATTACCGCTGCTCCAGGTGAATGGGTTCTGGCAGGACGGACCCCAATGAGTGCTAGCCACAGCTCGTCTCCGTCTGGCAATGTAGAAAAAGGAACGACTGCACCTCAAAAGGAAGTCTGAAAAAATATCTTTGTTTATTGAAGCATCAAATTAGCATGGTACAGGATGAACCAGCTCAAAGGCAGACACGTATCACACTTAACAGCAGTGCTTATTCATTGCCAAATTAAATTAATGCAATGAATAAGCACTCTTGTTTAGTGTGAAACGCGTCTGCCTTTGACCTGGTTCATCCTGTACCATGCTAATTTGATGCTTCGATAAACAAAGATATTTTTTCAGACTTCCTTTTGAGGTGCAGTCGTTCCTTTTTCTACAGGCTAACAAAGCTGTCAGTCGGATCAGCGTGTGAATAGACCGGTGCAAGACACAGGATCAGCTTGTCAGGCTCTAGTAGACTTCAACAAAATGGTGACCGTCTGCACACAGACACCAACTCCCCTGTTGCATAAATGTGTTCTTCACCTACGATTAGGCCCCAAAAAGGGCAAAACTCATCTGAGGAGCTCTCTACCGGTGGAAAACAGGAGCTGAAGGCATCTTATACTTGTCTCATTACATTTATGCAACAGAGAGTTGGTGTCTGTGCGCTGATGGGCACCATTTTGTTGAAGGCTGACAATGCTGTTGCTCATTGAAAGGTGCTAGCATTCTCAGCCTGTGACAGGAAGTGCGGATAGATTTTAGGTTTGCATACACTTTATTGTTGGGAGAATGCTTTTTTGCATTGTGTACATTCTGTGTGTATATATATTTATTACTGAAGGGGAAGAATTTTTTTTTTTTTTTTTAAATTGCACAGACTCTTAATAAATTCATGCTAGGCGTGGATATTCACAGTACAGACGCTGGCAGTGATCCACATGTCCTGCACCATACAGCAACCCCAATTTATACCTCCTGTCTCTCCTCTGTTTTCCTCATCCACCCTTCACAGTCTCATATCTCCTCCTTTCCTTGATCTGCTCCAGGTGCCCCCCCCGGTGTCTGCCCCCACGCTCACTTCCCAGGCTTCCAGTACTCTCAGCACAACAGGTAACCGGCCACCCATTCTCCTTGCACCGTATAACCCTCCATGCTCACTTCATTTTCTGCTGTTTTTTATTTAAAGGTCAGTTCCACCCAAACCTGATATGTCTGTTTTTTTGGGTAGGCATCTAAAGGTTAAATCACTCTCTGACTTCTCAGACACTCCAGTGGTGAGAGATCCCCACTAAGCCGTAGCAAAGGTGTCCCCACTAATATGTATGTTCTAAATTTTAAGGAATCCATTTGGAGAGATGAAAGATGACAGTATGTGATTTAGCTTTCCATCTACTCAACAGTTTTCATTTTTGGGCAGGAGTGACCTTTAAAGTTGAAGTTTATTCTGCTTATTTTTTGCCTTTCCTAGTTCCTCCTTTACCCCCACATTTAACATGCTAATGCAAATTGTAATAAAAAAACCTTTCCGTTTTTCATTACATACCATATGTTAGACGCAGTGATGTCATCACTTGAAATGATGACTAAATCATTTCACAAGTAGAGCAGTTTGGTTGGGAGGTGTGATGAATCATCTTTTAATTGTTTCTGATTTGGTCTATATCCACTTACCAACCGGAAGGTTTTCCAGCTTTAGGACCAGAGCACTTTTTGCGATTCGGCGCTGCGTAGCTTTAACTGACAATTGCGCGGTCGTGCGACGTTGCACCCAAACAAAATTTGCATCCTTTTTTTCCCCACAAATAGAGCTTTCTTTTGGTGGTATTTGATCGCCTCTGTGTCATTTCTGATCGCCGCTATAAACAAAAGAAGAGCGACCATTTTGCAAAACCCAAATTTCTTACTTTTTGCTAAAATTCAAATCCAAAAAAAAAATATAAAAAAACATTTTTTTTCACCGTTTTTGGTTGATTTATATAATTCCTCATATTTGTGATAAAAAAAATCGCAATCTGCGTTTATTGATTGCTTTGCGCAAAAGTGGCCGCGTTTACGGATGGTGAGAATTCATTTCTGGGGTTTTTATTTTTTTTTTAATTTTTTACTAGTAATGGCGGCGATTTGCGATTTTTAGTAATGCGATATTTCAGCGGACATGTCGGACATTTTTGACACTTTTTTTGGGACCAATGACATTTATTCAGCGATCAGAAATTTAAATGTCCACTGATTACTGTATAAATGTCATTGGCAGTGAAGGGGTTAACCTGGGGGGGAGCTAGGGGTTAACTGTGTTCCCTGGGTGTGTTCTTACTGTGGGGGGGTTGGGCTACCATGGGCATGAGAGATCTAACTGATCCCAGTGACAGGGATCAGTAGATCACTCATGCCCCTACTAACAGAGCGGGGAACTGCCGTGTTTGCATCGGCGGTTCCCCGTTCTTTCCCTGTGGCCGCTCATCGCGGCTCGCCGGCGGACATCGGGTCCGCCCGAGCCGCGGGCACACTCCTCCCCTAGTGGCTGATTGCAGATCGCCGTCTTTTTACGGCAATTCGCGCTCAGCATCCCGACTGCCGCCGTGAAAACACGGCGCGTGGTCGGGAACGTGATATACATGAATTAAAGTGGTAGTAAACCCCCCACTACTGTTTTTACCTACAGGTAAGCCTATAATAAGGGTTACCTGTAGGTAAAATAAATATCTCCTAAACCTACATGGTTTAGTAGATATTCGCCCTGCATGCAGCCGCTGACATTAGCGGCGCATGCGCTCTCATGATCCGGCCGGCAAATTAGAGCTGGCTGCCGGAACAAAGAGCGCATGCGCAGGAGTGACGTTACGCGGCTCCGGCCACTCACAGCACCGGAGCCGCGTACCCGGAAGAAAGAAGAGGACCAACATGTCAGCGTCCTTAGCACTGAATGACTCGGGGCATCAGGGGCCTTGTTCTAAGGTAAGTATTTCATAATATGTTAGTATGCGATGCATATTAACATATTATGCTATTGTCTTGCAGGATTTTTTTTTGTTTTTTTAGCAGGCGGGTTTACTACCGCGTTAAATAAACTTGTCGGCCGTTGAAATGTTTTAATCTGAACTCCAGGCAAACAGCTAAATACGCACAAAAAATAGATACGTGGTAGCTGCTTTACCTACCAAAGGAGTCATAAGGTTTACACAACTCTGCCACACAACACAGCCATGTCTAGCAGGGGAGGGAACCTGATTTTCTCTGCTGCAGTTTAACTTTCATTAATGGCTTCCCTCCCCATCCTGTTTCTGGACAGTAAAAGGAGAAGTAGCACACTGATGAGCGCATCTCCCTGTCACTCTGCTCTCTCCTCCTGTCAGCATGTTTCTTTCACTGCAGCACACCTGATTAGCTCCTTGTGCTGCTTCTCCCTCTTTCATTCTAAGGCAGCGGTTCTCAACTCCTGTCCTCGGGACCCACTAACAGGCCAGGTTTGCAGGATAACTGAAATGCATCACAGGTGATATCATTTACTGCTCAGTGATTGCAGTATTCTGGTCTGCATCTCCCCAAGGTAATACTTAAAATCTGGCCTGTTGGTGGGCCCTGAGGGCCGGAGTTGAGAACCACTGTTTTAAGCTCTGCTGCTCTACCAAGTCAAATTCAGGTCCTTATGCTTGCACTCCATATAGAACCAAGTTAAAGTGATTGTAAAGTCATTTTTTTTCTTTTATAAATAACAACAATGAATTGCACAGTGCAGCCCAATCCTCCTCTTCTCGGGTACCCTGCCAGTGCTCCTCCTTCTCGGTGTGCCTAGGAAGTCTCTTCCTATTGTAATACACCAGCAGGCACTGCCTATGCCCATAGACACAGACAGCACGGCTTGACCCCACCCCCTGCTCCCTCATCACAGGATTTGACTGACATCAGCAGGAGCCACTGACTCAGCAAAGCCTGTGAGAGCAGGGAGAGCCACTACTGACGGGCACAGTGCTGGATCAAGAAAGAGCTCAGGTAAGTATAAGGGAGGGATGAGGGGGCGATACTGTTACCTAAATCTCTTTTTTTACCTTGGTGCAGGGAATGCATTAAGATAAAAAATATTTAGGCTTTACAACCACTTAATAGATTTTAATGTAGAATCTAAAAAAATGATCTATTGTATTTATATTTTAACACACAAAAAGTATGCATTTCATTAATTAACCACTTGACAACCACACGCCGACGTCATTGACTTTGAGTGGTGATGTCTGAATGGTGGCTGCAGCTACAGGCATCATCCAAATATCATTCTTTCCGGTGTAGCATCATTAATGACCCCCACAAAAAAGGAAACCGAAAGTGAAGTTTCCAGAAAAAAGAGCAACTGCGCATGCGTCCCTCCTCGCACATTAGGAAAAAAAAAAACATATAGTCCGCCAACGTAGACACGGGGAAAGTGGTTGGTCGGCCTCAAGTCCTTGCTTCGCTTGGACGGCTCGCTTGGCCTCCCAACATTTTTAATAACAAACTGTCTATGTGGACATTGGGGAGTGAAATTGGACACACATTGGAGTTTTTTTACAGAACGTCACTTCCGGTATCCATTTGTGCGGGGTATCCACTGATGACGCTACACCGGCCGGCGATTCTGTGCACCATAAGAACGATCATAGCGGCAGTTTGCTTGATCGTTCTTGTAGGCGGGGGGAGGGGACAGCCCTCCGGTGCTTTTCCAGGCCCGCCCGTACGATCATCAGCCTGGAGAATGAATCCGTCCCTGCCAGAAGTTGATCAGGGAGCTGACTGGTGACCATCTGGTCATCGGTCATCTCTATGATCCTCGGAGACCCGGGTGCGGCGTTATGACGTCACGTCCGGACCGATTTTAGTAAACAAAGCCATGAACGCGGCTGGAAAGACCGAGCAAGTTCTTCTTTTTTTTTTTTTTCTTTGATCTCTGTCTTTCCAGCCTGGAGGAGAGATGAGGGGTCTTATTAACCCCACATCTCTCCTAAAAGAGGACCTGTCATGTACTATTCCCATTATAAGGGATGTTTACATTCCTTGTAATAGGAATAAAAGTGATAAAAAAAATTAAAGACACAGTGTAAAAATAAAAAAAAGGTAAAATAAACAAAAAAAAAAAATTTAAAGAACCTCCGTCTCCATGAGCTCGTACGCAGAAGCGAACGCATAACTAAGTCGCGACCACATATGTAAACTGCATTCAAACCACACATGTGAGGTATTGCCGCGAATGTTGGAGCGAGAGAAATTATTCTAGCCCAAGACCTTCTCTCTAACTCTAAACTGGTAACCTGAAAATTTTTTTTTAAAGCGTTGCCTATGGCCTTAAGTACCAAAGTTTGGCACCATTCTACGTGTGTGCGCAATTTTAAAGTGTAACATGTAAGGTATCTATTTACTCGGCGTAGCATCATCATCTTTCACATTATACAAAAAAAATGGGGCTAATGTTACTGTTCTGTTTTTTCTTTAATTCATGAAAGTTTTTTTTTTCCAAAAAAAAATTGCATTTGAAAAATTGCTGCGCAAATACCGTGTGCCAAAAAAAGTTGCAATGACCGCCATTTTATTCCCCAGGGTCTCTGCTAAAAAAATACATATAATGTTTGGGGTTGTGAGATATTTTCTAGCAAAAAAATTATGATTTTTACATGTAGGAGAGGAGTGCTGGAATTTGCTCGGTTGTCAAGTGGTTAAGGTAAATATGGACTAAAGCTCGGTTCACATAAGTGTGATGCGGGAACCCTGCAAATCCACTTCGGGTTCCCGCATCACAACTGACTCGCAAGGCAGTTCACCCTGCCATAATGCGAACCACTGGGAGTGTCAATCGAAAATTAATGACCCCCCCCAGATCGGTTCGCATATTGCAGTGCCAACTGTCAATTTGGACAGGAATCGGATCACATGCAATCCGATTCTGGTGCAAACCAAAAAAAGGATCCTACACGAGTTTGGTCCAAATGCAAAGTGAATTCAACCATACAATCTGCATGGCTGAATTTGCATTGCACAGACATCACATGTGATTTGCACAGCAGTGCGGTGCAAATCACATGCAATGTCGCACAGCGCACTAATGTGAACCAAGCCTTAAGCCAATAAAAATGCATTAATTACCATTTGCAGCTAGCAGGTGGCGCTCTAAGCAAGTCTAAAGTCTCACATAGCAGCTGTTATGCTGCATAGAGACACCTGAATGACTCAGAGGAGAACCCTTCCCCTCTGCTAGAAGAGACAGTAATATTCCTATTGGTGGATTGGTGTTTAAAATAAAAGATTTTCTACAAATACTAATAAACATGAATACATTATCAAAACCATTATCACTTCCCTTTTAAAGGTAACCTCTTGATTTATTGCATCTTGTTGTAACCCAATCAATGGGTCTGTGCCTCACTCGCTTTCTCTGTGTTTCAGTGACTACCTTACCTTCCGCTTTGGGGTCTCTTATTCATCCTCGTCCACCTTCCAACACAGCACCCCCCTCTGCCACACCCCCGCCAAGCAACAGCACAAGCACCAGCCCCCAAAGCAGCACTCATTCTGGGCTTAGCCTGACAGGACTTAGCCCCAGTACAGGGTAAGTGATGGCAACCAGCATGGGGACCGATATCCATGCAACAACCACAAGATGCTTTGAAGTTAGTTAATGGAAACTTGGACTCTCCTGTAATTTCTGCAGAAAGTGGGCGGAGCTGGGAACCCGGGGGCAGGGGTTATGATAAGATACAAGGAGCCACTGAGGAATCCAGTTTGTAGCCGGTTGACCTCTTAATACACTTTTCTTAAAGTGTTATTAAACCCAGCACCCTGCATTCACTATATCTGGTCTCCCACAGTACACAAAACATGGAAATGCCATTATTTTAGTAAATATAAACTGCTAAATACCTTTTCTCATCAGCAGTATATAGCAGTCTTGTGACTTCTATCAGTGTCTGGTTAAAGTTTGTAGGAGGAGTTTTCATTCTCATCTGACTGTCCTATGAGGTTGCAGGACCCCCGACCCTCTGTCTGGACAGTGCTGATCACATGCACTCTCCCAAGAAAAAAAAACTCTCTAGCAATACATACCAAACTGAGCATGTGCAGAGTGCTTCCAATGTTCTGTACTATCAGCAGATGGATTATTAACAGTAAAAGAAGTGGAATATCACTGAAGACAGGATCAAACAGCCTTTCTACACAATGTGCAGGATTAACCCCTTAGGTTCCACAGTGAGTAAAAAATTGGAATGGTCATCATTTGTTGCACATAGCAGCAAGTACCTTTCCAAATGATCGAATAAGGATTCTGATTGTCTATCGGCAACAAGGAAAATAACTTCTCAGCATATCCCAATTTAAGTCCTTTTATGTTGCAGGCTTGTCATTATAATACATTCCAGGTATGGTATATTGTTACATTGGTCCAGTTTGGACCAATGTAGCTGTGTGTATACCATACATGGCTGATGCTACAATGCAGGCACCACCAGCAATCTCCACTTGTTTCCGGGTCCTGTGCTGAGTGGCCAGCCTGATGCATTGTGAACACAGGAGGTCTGCCTCTCAGCATGGGCACCATTCAGAAACTGCTTTGCATTTGTCTAACTGAATGCAAACCGTTCTCTGATTGGACAAAGTGAAGACCACTGCTCCCCACCTCTTTGCCTCGTCCAGTCAGAGAAAAATATTCTGTGAATGGCACCCATCCTGTAATTACAATCCATATTCACAATGTTTCTCTCTGGTTGGACAAGGCGGAGAGGCCTGGGAAGGTAGAAATTGCAGAAGCAGACGCCGCTACTTCAGCGATCTCCACTTGCTTCGTGGTTTTGTACTGAGTGGTCCGCCTGATGCATTGTGAATACAGGCAGTCAGCTGCTCATCAGGAGAACCATTCAGAAACTGCTTTGCATTCACTGAATTAATGCAAACCGTTCTCTGATTGGACGAGGTGGAGAGCATGACTTCACTGTACCCACCTCTCCACCTTGTCCAATCAGAGAAAAACTTTCTATGGTGCCCATACTGATCGGCCCGACCCCCTGTATTCATAATGCAGGTTAACCATGTTTCTCTGATTGGACAAAGCGGAGAGGCAAGGTGTTGACTTCATGTTCTCCACCTCGTCCAATCAGAGAATGATTTGCATTCATTCAGAAAATGCAAAGCAGTTTCACAATAGCACAGGACCCAAAGTAAGTGGAAATTGACGGAATAGTGGCGTCTACTTCAGTGATTTCCCCCTTCCCTCATCCACAGGAGACAGTCAGAGACTGCAGACATAGCACAGGAGACAGTCAGAGACTGTGGACATGGTACTGGAAATGGTCAGAGACTGCATACATGGCCCAAGAGACTGTCAGAAACTGCATACATGGCTCAAGAGGATAAGGACCTAGTGGGGAACCCAGGATCTGATCCCGGATTCCAGGGGGGGGGGGGGCAATTGCCCCCCCTTGCCCCTACCTGCGGACGCCCATGATTGTAACTATGTACAAATATACTGTGCATGGAATTCTTCTTTAAATTTAGCACAGTAAGGTGTTTTTTTTTTTTGTTTAATGACAGCCCCGAAGGGAGATTGTGTTCCAGGTGAGCAGAGGACAGGAACTGAAGGTGGCATCCAACAATTATTTGTTATGCGTAGATCTGTGTGATAAATATACCAAAAAGTACAGATTTTTATTAAACCAGAAACACAGATCCGGTACAGTGATCTCTGTTCCAAGTTTATGTAAAATGCTCTATACTTTCCTCTGCTATAGTAATTGTTTGTTTAAGATGGAACAGAAGACAAATTTGTATTGTTCCCGTAAGCAAGAACCTTCTCTCTGCGCCATGCTGCTTCTCAGTTTGCGTTACATGGATGCTGGCAGCAGCTGGAGAGGATCACATAGATGCCTTGTAATGTGTCTGACAGCATGGGTAGCTGCGAGCGGTGATCTTATTAGTGGCATGTCATAGTACTGCTACATAATCACCTTAGACAGCTGCTTCACTTCACTACATGGAGCAGCCTCTGCAAACGAGAGGATTTTTTTAAAAGCATGTACAATTTAGGAAAAAAAAAAAAAGTTCTACAGCGGGTTTATTAACTGTTCTTTCTGGTAAAAAAGGGACTGCTAGTCCCATCAATCCTTCCTTTAAATCGGTCAAAATGTTCTTCCAGATATGGTGAAGTGTATGCATCATCCATCAGTTAAATAAAAGGATCTCTGCAGTCTGATGAAGCATTGAGATCCTCTAGCACAGAGGTCGACGAAGGGTAACCGGTGTCAAGCGGGAGGAGGGGGGGTTTGACCGAAAAACACACTTTTCAAACCTCTGGGGACACGATCTCCTAGAGTTACGAAGTAGTCTGACGTCTCTAGGAAAATAAATTGACTACCTACTACGTATGTGAAGTGGTATAGACCTTCTTGTAAAACTGGCTAAATTTCC
>BLSH010282580.1:2139306-2165546 GCA_018402905.1 Glandirana rugosa | reverse complement strand
ATAGTGCCCCATCATTGGTGTCAGTGGGAGCAATAGTGCCCCATCATTGGTGTCAGTGGGAGCAATAGTGCCCCATCACTGGTGTCAGTGGGAAGAATAGTGTCCCATTATTGGTGTCAGGGGGAGGAATAGTGCTCCATCATCGGTGTCAGTGGGATGAATGGTGCTCCATTATTGGTGTCAATGGGAGAAATAGTGCCCCATCATTGGTGTCAGTGGGAAGAAGTGTCCCATTATTGGTGTCAGTGGGAGGAATAGTGCTCCATCATTGGTGTCAGTGGTTGGAATAGTGTGCCCCATCATTGGGGTCAGTGGGAGCAATAGTGCCCTATCATTGGTGTCAGTGGGAAGAATAGTGTCCCATTATTGGTGTCAGTGGGAGGAATAGTGCCCCATAATTGGTGTCAGTGGGAGGATTGTGTCCCATAATTGGTGTCAATGGGAGGAATGGTGCCCCATAATTGGTGTCAGTGGGAGGAATAGTCCCCCATAATTGGTGTCAGTGGAAGAATTTGTTCCCCTGCTCTGGTGTCAATGGGAGGATTGATTCCCCATATTTCATGGGAGAAATGGTTTCCCATCTCTGGTGTCCCCCATTCTCTGGTGTCGGTGAGAGGAATAGTTCCCTATCTCTGGCGTCATTGAGAGGAATGGTGCCCCCTCTTTGGTGTCAGTGGAAGGAATAGCGCCCCATCATTGGTGTCAGTGGGAGAATTAGTTCCTCATCTCTTTT
The DNA here is from genome assembly GCA_018402905.1 of Glandirana rugosa. NCBI lineage: Eukaryota > Metazoa > Chordata > Amphibia > Anura > Ranidae > Glandirana > Glandirana rugosa. The sequence goes on along the minus strand of BLSH010282580.1, from coordinate 2,164,813 downwards.
GTCAGTGGGAGTAATGGTGCCCCATAATTTGTGTCCGTGTGAGAGAGAGTTCCATATATCTGGTGTCAGTGGAAGGAATAGTGCCAAAAGGGCCAGATAAAGGCAAGCAAAGGGCCACGTTCGGCCTGTGTGCCATAGTTTGGAGACCCCTGGTTTGGCATATTATTAACTTATAGCCCATCTTTGGGCTCCAGGCTCTCCTTCCCAGTGGCACTCCATCCCTCAGAAATCTTCACTGTTATAGTTTAATCTTTCTATTTTTTTATACTTGCCACTTTCCAAAGCCTTCAGACTGGTCACACGACATGTGGGGCCTACTCCACCTCTTGTCATCTTTAATGGTGGGTGGTCTTCGATAATACAGAGGTATGCTCAGTGTCGAAACAAGGTCCTTTAGCACCCAAGGCAAAAAGTCCACAGATTCCTTTTTTCATTTGGGTTGGGTGCCCCTCCTCTCCCCTCCGTGAGCTGTGAACTACCTTGGGAGCATAGGTTGCAGGTCCTGCCCTTTTTGCATCCCACTCCTGCTGAAGAATCCAAGGTGACCGCCTCTTTTGCCTACCTGTTAGCCTGTCCCTTGATATGCTCTATGTATTACACGCTGAGTGCATGGAACCATGATCACACCCCCTTAGGAAGAGGATCCATAATGCCCTGTACTCGTAGTATGTCCTTAGTTGGAGTTGAATGAGGCCAAGCGTCATTCATTCTGGAAAACTGAGTATAACTTGTGGCAGAGAAAAGGTACTGCGGAAAAACGCACTGGAAAGGAGGTCAGTAATGTAACCAGAGATTTTTTTCCTTTTAAATACTGGCTGGGGCTCCTTTTAAAAAAAAAAAAAAAAAAATCTTTTTTTTTGGCCTTTGAATCGGACCTATACTTTATATATTTTTGGCAGAGTAATAAATTCACTTGCTAGCACACACCTTTTACTGCCAATAATTGTTCAACCCCACAATGCCCCATTAAATAGCCGGTGCTTGTAGGGAAGCATATGACTCTATTCCTTGTTTACCATGATGTACCCCTGGGGCACCCAATCGCCAGGCCCAGACATTGCTGCGGGGGAGTAGGGCCTAAGCTTCAACCCAGAACTTGTATAGGGATTTTTCTCAAGGCTCTGTTGGAAAGTACTGGGCAGGGAGGGTAAAGACAGTAACAGCAGCTAAATGTACAGGTTTTCGCAAAAAGGGAATTCTATTATCATAGAAGAAAAATATAAATATATCAAATGTTACATTTAATACAGAGATCACTTTATCATATGTGCATATTTTATTACAAAGTCTGTACTTGCTGGTCTAGTTATCATATCGATCTAAAAAGGATAGTGTACATTATTGGCTTCATTCCCATTCTTTGTTCTGTTTGGTGTTTCTTTGAAAGTCAGTTATACTTGCCTGCTCTGTGCTACGATATTGCACATAGCAGTCCCTTGCCTCCTCTTTGGCAGTTCCCCACAAGTGCTGTCTGCTGCTCCTCCTACTCTCCTGGAAAGGCGCCCCCTCAGCAAGTGTGGTGCTAAGGGATCTGGGCTGTGTGTCTCCTTAGATGCACACAGCCCTGGTAAGCCCCACCTCATTTTACTTCTCACAGGAGTTTGACTGACAGAACCAAGAGCCTATGGCTCCAGCTGCCCTCCATCTTTTAGAGTAAAACCACTTAGACTTTAGAACACTCTTTCTACAAGTTGGAATATTAGAAGCTTATAACGAGAGGCCTGGGCTTTGAGTGACGGTATGTGCGCCCATGCTCCTACTTGCAGAAAATGGCTTGATAGACCTAGACCTCAGTGTAAGATATGATCCAGGTCTCCTGACCTCCCATCCTAGAACTCCTTATGTTGCTAATGTCCACCCCAGTGCCTCCTGCACCTCTCAACACCTCCAACTAATCCTTTTACCACTTCCATCAGCTCATTCCCCACAGTTACAACCTTTTATACCACCTGCCCCATCCTATTAGATTGTAAGCTCTTCTGAGCAGGCCCTTCTTAACCCTCTTGTATTTTATTGTATTATAACTGTATTGTCTCCCTTTTAAACTGTAAAGCGCTGCGTAAATTGCTGGTGCTATATAAATCTTGTATACTAATAATAATTACCTCTCCTCTGCACCAAGCCTACCCAATCCCTACACCAACCTCGCCCTTGTATTGTGCCCCCTTTACTTCAGAAGAGGTGATTAAACCACCACACTTGCTTAAGTTGAAGAATCCATTTTCATGTCGCTAGGTTGGCCATATGTGCCCCATTGCAATCACAACCTCCGCTGCCCCTGTTCCTATGCTGCAGACAGTACTTGCATCTCTTTCTGCCTGCACTTGTAGGTCAGTGTAGCTTTGTACTCATTAGTATAGACAGGTTTACTGCAGAATTAAATTCCTTACCTGGTATGTAAATCTGTCAAAAACCTATGCCTACAAATGAAGGCTGTACACATAACTGAAGAATGGTAAGTAAGGTTTGCAACATTTGTACAAGTGTGATTTGATAACCTGCTTAAAGAACACTGGTGTTCTATTATTATTATTATACAGGATTTATATAGCGCAAACCGTTTATGCAGAGCTTTACAATATGAAAGGGGGATAATACAGGCACAATACGATAGAATAAAAAAGGATTACTCAGCACAACCAACTGAAAGAGTAGATTGTTAAACCCTTGGTTGTTATGAGTTACAGCACAAAATTGTTCATTGCAATGTGTGAATATAAAAGCCTGTGTTCAAAAAATTGAACTTTTATTTGCCAGGTAATTTTGTTTTCAAACCTTCCCATCTTCTCCATGTTCTTGGTCTTACAGGGGCACAGTGCTCGGGGTCAGTCCGGGGTTGAACCCGGCCCTCATGGCTGGAAACCCACTGGCCACCATACAAGGTTTGTAGGACAGGACGAGTCACATGATGAATCATGGCATGCTTCATCCCATTACCCATTGTCATGATGCCTGTGACATTTCCACCACCACATTTCATGTCACTGTGGGCACAAGTCCATTCACCAGGTGAACTGTTTGGCAGTTGCCATAGGCTGTGTTAACTAAAACACCCATTATTTTTTAGCTGGAGCTTTGGAAAACCTAACTGATAATTAGTACAATAAGTCAGGGGCCTTAAAAATAGAATGGCAGCAACAACCGAAAACTATTAAAGGTAGCCATAAAATCAGACTAATACTTATTTGGTTTGGCAGCAAAGCTAACTATCTACATCTGATAACCCCGTGGCCTGCTTGTGAAGTCCGAAGATATGGACCACAGTAGTCAATTCTTTGTCACTAACCAATGTGATCTGAGCCAAGAGTAGACCCTTGGGGCTGGAGGTGCAGGTGTGCCAAACGTCAGTGCAAAAATTTGTGGAGCTTGCGTCTAAAAATAATGATAAAAAAAAAAACCCATAAATCTGTAGATTAATTGCTAGGAAATTGGTTAAAGGTCAGCATAATGACTAATAAATATCAGGCTATGACATCTTAACTTAATTAGTTGCTTAACATTTTTCCTCATCCAAGCCGTTAAGGGTGGGTTTTTTTTTTTTTTTTTTTTAAACCCTGCACCCAAAGCAAAAAGCAGACGCTGCTAAATAACTATTCCCTGCACATACCCACTTGTGAATTTGGTGTTTTTCATGAAGTCTACTTAAACAATGGAAAATGCATAAGTGTCTTCAATGATGTTGATACCTTTTTGGGCCCATTCATGCAAAGTGTTTCTTTGCATGAATGCCCACATGCTAAAGCGAGCTGCATTAAGGCAAGCAATTCTTTTTGCATCGGCTGGCAGTGCACATTAATGCATGGAACATGCACTATTTCAGTGCAGGTCAGTAGAAGTACAAGATGGTTCACATGTGTCCATTGCAGTGCGTTGCATTGCAATTGTGTTGCACTAGCTGAGTGTGTTAGGTTGTCATTCAGAATGAATGGCACCACAACTCTCCATAATGTAATGTGTTGCAGTAGCGTGTTTTACACAACATAAGGTACAAGGGCCTTTAGTCTGACTTTTATCCTAGGTTGGTAATATACTGTGCATTTATTAAATAAAATGCATCTAATGCCCTCTAGTGTCAACTGTAGGTACTTTAAAATAAGCATATCAAGAAGAAATATGTAGTATGTTATTGTCGACTTCCTTTTAAAAGTGGCCTCTACAGACTGCTGTACATTATGCCTTATCTGCAAGAACTTTGAAGTGTCAGAATTCTTGAACTGCACATTTAACTCCATGATCCATAAGTCCAACCAGCAACAAGAATTGTCTTAAGGAGATTAGCAAAGATACCCTACATAGCTCTCAATACTGGTTCCTTTGATGTCTCCAAAAGGCTGATGTTGCAGAGAGCCAACGCCAGGACTTGGGTCCCAAAAATGTCACCCACAGTAGGGGATAAAAATCTCTCTCCGTCTACTGCTGACATACAACTGTGCCATGTACTATGGGAGTTGTAGTTAAGTTACAACTGGGGTTTGAAAGTTGCCAGTCCTGGTAATTCTACTCATCCATATTTCAACCAAATGGTGTCTTTCACTTCATGATGGGGGTGTATTCTATAAAAGTTTTAGACTTTATTCTGGTATGTTGCACTTTTTAAGTTGCTCTTCAAAATGGCTGGCAAAATGAATAGAACAAAATGGCCAGCTTAAAAAAAAAACCAAGAAAACCAAAAAAAAACGAAAACCTTGTTTTTAAAAGCTGCGTCAAACACTTGAAAAGAAGGCAGTACAAGCCCAAATTCCATCATTTCGGACATTCTAGTGGCCATGGTATGAAGGCACTGTAGAAAAACATTTTATAGGAACTATTTATAGGACATTTTAGAAACCACTTTTTTTGTCGCAGAAGCTTTTAAAGAATACCACCTCCAAATCTGTACACTTTGCTATATTGCTATATTGCTATAATGCTATATTCTCCTGCCCTAATTCACCTCTCTTTTCTTTTAGCTCTGACCAGTGGTGGCTCTCTGCCACTCTCCGGTCTTGATGCCAGCGGTAACCTCATCCTTGCCAGCGGTTCCTGCATTTCCAACTCACATAGCTTGGTGAGTCCTCCGCTCTTCCTGAACCCTGGAGGTCTCCCCCTCATCGGCCCTGGCATGGGACGCATTGCATCTGTTGGTGGTACTCCAAGCCTCTCTCCGACCTCCTCCACTTCGTCTGGAGACGCTGCCATGACCTCCTTCCAGCACAGCCCAGGAGGCTCCCAACACAGTGGGGAGAGCGATTGAGAGAGGAGCCCTCTCTCTCCCCTTTAACCTCCACCAGCACCCATGCTGAGTCTCTACGTACCTGGGGGCTCCTGGATACCACAAGGGGTTAGAGGCAAGAGCGTGTTTCAGAAGGCGCTGCCTCTGGCCCCTTATTCCTCCCAGCAAAGAAGTGATATGCGTGGAGGGGGGGATTGGAACTCAAAAGAACATCCTAAAAAACAAGCCCAGAAACCTAAACCAAATAAGAACCAAAACCAAAAACCCAAACCTCGGAAATACTTCAGAGAAACCAAAAATATGCTGCACCCCCAGTGGGGGTGTACAGAGCTCCCCGACCAAAGGAATTTCCAAAGACTGAACCTCTCTGCTCTATCTTGTTTGTCATGTTGAGCTTTGTGCCATTTTTTTTTCAGTTACAGATGAGTATGAGCTAATCACAGGGGGCAGGGATTACCTCCATCCACCTTCCTCCTCGTGCTCTACATTCTCCTATTATGGGGAATGAATGTTATACATTTTAAGAGGGAGCGGCTGAAGCCTCACCGTGAGAGTATCCACTCAATGAGGTGGGCTGTATGGGTGACATATAGGGGCTAAGGTGAATTGCACCCTTTTTAATATGGCCACCACTGCCCCCCTTTCTACACCAAATACCAAAACGACAGCTTTATCCAAAGCCTAACGTACCTAGAACCTCAGAGTAACTCTGTGTATATGTGTGATTGTCCATATTCAAAAAGACACACATAGATTTATTTATAACTTTTTATGTTTAGCCAGCACTGAAACCCTTTCCCTTTGCCAACCCATTTATAATTAATTTATTTATAAAACCAACCCTTCCCCACAAAAACTATCCAAACGAAGAGTTTTCAAAAGTATTTACAGAAACCCTGTTTTCCAGTGTTTTTTTTTTTTCAATATTTTTTTTATCTTTTTATTTTTTAATTATTATTTTTTGGTAGTAACAAGACTACTATTAGAATTTTACAGATCAAACCAAAATAGCTTGTCCTTTTTCCCTAGTTATTTTCCATTGACATTTTTTTTAAATGACTACTTTTGTAAAAATGACTACTTTACGTTCTCCATATTGTATTAATTCCTTCCCTCCCTGCCAAATAGTCCTTTTTTTAAAAAGAAAAATCTATTTATGTATTTTAACCCTCTCTGTGCACAATAGCATTTTAAGCTTGATGTATACTAGCAGCATTGCTTTTTGCCCCTATCTTTTGCTCTTTTATTTGTATTTATTTATTTATAACAATGCCAAATTTTAGTTTTTTTTTAACCTGTGTCTCATGGGATAAAAATCCAGGATCATGTTTCCGCGGATGGACAAAAAAAAATACCAAAAAAAAACAAAAAAACATACAAAGCAAACCAAAAACGAAACCAAAATAAACACAACCAAGATACCAAAAAAAAAAACAAAAATTCAACCAAACAAGAACTTGATCTTTGCCGACGCTGTGCCAAAGTACAGACTCTTGAGCGTTGGCAGAGTGAGGATATATACCAAGAAATAGTGTTACCAAAAATTTTTACGTTCCCCCTCCTTCTGTGCCCTGACACCCGTGGATGATGATAAAATGGGGGTCAAAGGGTGAGGGCTGCAGGGGCGCGTCTTTCTCTGTCTTATATACCTCATCTGAAGAAGCCGATCTTATTGAAATGAAACTCAAGGAGGGAATGTTGTTGAAACCAAAAAAAAAACTTTAAATTTCGGTGAGGTGCGAGGAGCTTAGATTGTCCCTCCTGCATCCACGTCAACAAAAGCTTTAACGGCCTCTTTAAAGACTTCTTGTTTTATTTTTCCATTTAATTTTTATTTGTGGGTTTTACAAAGAAAGTTCTTCTCTTGTTTTTCTCTGTGCCAAAGTGTTTTTGAAAAAAAAAACCAAAAAAACCTATAGACTTATTGAACCTTCAGAGAAAGCGCCATGTAAAGAGAGGGGGAACAAACCGCATACCAAAAATTTCCACGACAGGTGGAGGACTTATCAGAAAGATGGATTAAAGAAAAAAAAAAGAGGAATCAAACAAGACCAAAAAAGAAACACTCTTTTTTTCCTTGTTCTTTATCCTTTTTTTACATTTTTTTTTTTTTTTTTAGTTTTTTTATTTCTTTTTTTCTTTATGAAAAGTGAACTTGGAACTTTCTTAAAGGGACATGGGCCTCATTCTAGCTTTAGCTTTAGACGTGATGGAAAAAAAAAAGTGAAGATTTGTAATCAGGGGTTAAACGAAAGATTATACTGTGAAAGGGGATGCTTACCAAATTACGTTGTTTGGCCCGTTAGCTGCCAAGGAAGATTGCCTTGTAATGTCTTGCAGAATTGCTTGCAGTGAAAAGGGTTAACCAAACTTTGCTTTTTTTTTCCTTTGCTTTATCTCTTTAACTGTTTTTGAGAAGGGCAGTAAGAGTGAAATCAATGGGAGTAAATTAACCAAAAATGGGACTGTATGCAGGTCTAATTTTGTATCTACTCCTATGTGGCAGCAGTGGGTTTAAATATTGGTGGCTTGGTACAGATATTGTTCATTCTAGACACCTGTCTAATACCACAACCTGCTGTGTAAATCATTACCTCTCTTTTCTAACCATATAGCGCATGCTCACATTTAAAGAACCAGTGGACTTTAAAGGGTCAGTCCATCCAGGTCATAGTTTGGGCCTGACCAGCTGAGTCGTTTCCTGAGGTTGTAAATCATTTGGGAACTGTAGTGGTGAAATCTGCCTGCCATCGGTTTGGCTGTGATTCAGAAGTAGGAAAAAATTCCAAGCGAGGGAGCAACTCTGTACTCCTCAGGGCAAATATGCAGACCTGAGAAACCAAATGCAGAGATCTCATCACTGTCGTCTCTAGACCAGCCATTCTCAACCAGGATTCTGTGGAACCCAAGGATCCTCAAGAAGTTGCTGGGGGTTCCTTGAGCTGTGGCTGATTTGACCTTTGATCTGATGGTGCCTGGATAGTTCCGCACCTAGTGCACTTGGCAGAGCCAGCAACTTGACACCAATGCTCTTTTAGGCTATCTTGGAGGTTGGCATTCTGACTACCACTGTACGGTGGGCATTCTTCCCTGACCACCAGGTGTAAGTATTTTCACACTGAGCCATGATGACTTCATTTTAGCAGTGGTTACATTACTTTTTTTTCCAAGGGTTCCTACAGGGTAAGAAGGTTGAGAAAGGCTGCTCTAGACATTATGGGGTTGGTTAACTACAACTAGAGGGTGCCAAATCCTGGTGCAGTTCTGCAGAGAAACCAATCAGCTTCCAGTTTTTTTTTTTTTTGTCAAAGCTTAATTGGACAAGCTGAAGTTAGAAGCTGATTGGCTACCATGCACAGCTGAACCAGACTTTGCCCTCTCCAGTTTTAGTAATCAAAACTAAATATAATCAACCCCTATGTGCTCTACAGCATCTTCCCGATACTGTAAAAATAGTTTTAGTTCAGATCTGCTGTAAGAACTACAACATGGATAATTCAGCTGATTGTGTTTCCATTGGAATACCAGCTTTGGATACGCCAGTTTTTCTTTAAAGTGGTAGTAAACCCTCCTATCATTTTCAGCCAAGGAAGCTGCCATCTTGGCCTCTGTTTAATCTACAACTGCCATGATGCTGCACATGTGATCAGCTATGACACCAGCCATTGGATGGTTTGACAGTTTGGTTTAGAGCACAACCAATGGGAGAATTACATTTCCGGCACATGCCGGAAATGTGACTGGTTTTTAACCTGTTAAATGCATGGGTTTACTACCACTTTAAGCTAACTAAACAAGCTCTTTCAAATAAGTTATCTTCCATGTGACAGCTTTTTGTTCCATTCACAGTTATGTATGTTAGACTTGCCATACCTTTCCCTTGTCAGTGTGTCTGATTAATGCAGCTCTTGTGATAACTGTGCCATGCAAAGCGTATGGTGTGACTAACCTAACTCAACCTTGGTTTGGTAGAAGTGAAGTTCCAACATGCTAGTGGTGCTCCATGATTGTTTCTAGGGACAGATAGCATCTGGAAGGACTACCAGTCTATGGCTGCCCTCATAGAGAACTTGAGCTAATGGAACTAACCTTTTAACTTTCGAACAGGAGTGGCTGACAGCATGTCCTGAATTCTGACACCAAGGCAGTTCTGGAAGATGTATTCTTTCAGGATTAGAGCATTTATCTCATATCTAACTGCTATGGAGCTCATATACAAAATCTGAGCACAGGCCCCTCATATCACTTATAAAAATCTCTAACCATCATCTAACCTACCAGCTCAAACAGCACATAAATGAATTGAAAAAGAAGCTCTACTTTTATTTTGTAGAGTTGATACATTTACATATTTGGGTTGCAGGATGTCGTGGATTTGGGGGCAGTTGCAAGGGCTGCTTGCCCTCTAGTTATGCCTTAGTGTGAAATTTATTTGGTCCCTGTTTGGTCCTGAATATATTACTTTTATACCATGTGTGAATGCTATTATATGATATGGCATAGGAACTAAAATCCATGTCCAAATGTTTTTCATTTTGAGGGTGAAACCAAAATCGCATTAATATTTAGAAGCACATAATGGCAAACTTGCCAAGCATTTTAAAAGTTCTCTCTAAGGGCAGGCATTGCAAGGAACCCGATGTTACCTCTCTAAGCCAGAAAACTCTTTCCAGTGTTCCCCTCTGAAGCTGGCTCTACTTGGTTCATAAGGGAATTCCAGTCCTTGGTAACAAAGGCCCTCGTACACATCTTCCTCCTGTCCATTTAAATTGCTCCTATTGACCAAAGAGACAGGGGATAGCAGGTGGTTGGGGCTTAGTCATACCAAATCCTCATCGTTCTTTTTAGCCTAACACAATATAATAAATATTTCTTAGTAAACTCTTTGTTACATTTCTTACCCCGGCACTTTGTTTACAACTTTCAGTGCTGCAGACCCAGTCATTCCAGTGAGGAGTTAACTAACTCTGCCAGCTTGGAGAAGGGAGCAATTGGAAGGAGCAGGGGAGTGTCTTGCCATCCTAAGCTATTGGGCTGTGTGTTTTTATTGATGCACACAGTGTAGGGAGACACAACTCTAGTCCCTGCATGCAAGGGTGGCTCTGTAGTACACTGAAAGAGAAAAGAGCCATCCTGAAACAGGAAAACCTGGGACAGCAGGCATGGCACCAGCAAACCTGGGACAGCAGGCATGGCACCAGCAAACCTGGGACAGCAGCCATGGCACCAGCAAACCTGGGACAGCAGGCATGGCACCAGCAAACCCGGGACAGCAGGCATGGCACCAGCAAACCCGGGACAGCAGGCATGGCACCAGCAAACCTGGAACAGCAGCCATGGCACCAGCCTAAACAGGAACATGGGCAAGGATTAAAAGATAAAGTAGCTGCATACTTGTTACATAATTAAATCAGTCAATAAGTGCATATTCTATGGGTTGGGGAGGTGAGGGGTAGGTGGGGCTGAAGGGAATACATTTACTATTTAAAGTTGATCATTGCTAACAGTTTCACTTTAAGTCAGATCAGTAAAAGTGTAACTTTTCTTTAGTTTTGGATAGTGTGGGGAAGGGTTAGGACCTTTTTCAGATTTTAAATGCAGTCTATGTTCCCATTAAGGAGATTGTTTTCCACTTGCCGTTCAGTCTGGCATCCATCATCTGCACAGGAAGTGGGGGAAATCTAGCCAATTGGGATACAAACTCTGTTTTAATCCATCCCAACTCAACTGAAAAACTGTTTTTATTTTATTATTTTTATTTTCTCCTCACTTCCTGTACAAAATAGTCAAATATGCAGAAAGTGAGGGGAAATCTGAGAGCACAAACAGCAATAGCAACCTGATAAAGGTCCTAATTCTTCTCTGCAAGCCAGTTTTATTGCTGTCCGTGTCCAAATTATGGAGATTTTCCATCATATCCAACCTCAAATAGACAGGAAGTGATGGAAAATCTCTCACACAGGACAGTAATAATACTTTGCAGAGACTCTGACCCTTCTACACTATCCAAAGCTACAAAAAAAAAAAAGTTTGACAGGAGTTAGGATTTGAAACCCAATGCTGGCTATGCATATTGTTTTCATTCTGCTTGCTAATAGCATGGATTGATACATCACCTGTCGGCTATTGTATTCTGACAGATTTAAGATCTGATTGGACTCAAGCCCCGTTTGGAGATAAGAGAAATAATTCTAATATCTAGCATTGTGTAAATGATTGGGCATTCCCATCTGTAGGGTGGATAATAAATGCTGGCCACTGTGCATGTTGTATACTTCTACTTCTACTAAAAGTTCTGTAATCTTACTGCTGAAGAGCAAAGGTTGGTTCTGTTACACATGGAACTCTCATTTGAGAACTGAAGGGAATTGAATGATAACAAAATGTTCTGTAGACACTTCGATTGTAACTGTGAATGTTTCAACTTAAGCAAAAAAACAAAACGTATCTATGTGATCAAATATATGAACTTATGTAAGGCCTTGACAATGGGTTTTGCATGGTCATGTAGCGGCAGTTGACAATAGAATTGTCACCATCCAGTTTGATTGAATCTGATTGAAGCTTTCTGTAGTTGTATTGCTTTAGGATGGATGCATGGTGTAAACTAGGCCAATTTGATCTTAAAGACCAAGCTATATGCATTTAACTTACATCCTCCCACAACAGACGTCCAAACTCTTACAGTTCATTCTTTAGAATGTGGCCAAAGTCTGAGCAGAAAAGCATGCTATAGAGAAGGACCCTTGCTCTGCGTGAAAGCTGTGGTCTCTCTGCAGGGGTCCAACACACTACCAATCAGCGAAGCTCATGTTCCCTGCTGACTGATGAGCTCTAATTCTGAATCAGCAGAGGTGTGTTGGACCTCTGCAGAGAAACCACTGATTCTACACGGAGAACAAGGGTCCTTTTCTACAGCATGCTGGCAAGGGACAGGTCTACTTAAAATGATACTAAAGTCTCTTTTTGTTAAAAATAACAAACCTGTTATACTTATTGCTCTGTGCAGTGGTTTTGCACAAGGCAGCCCCGATCCTCCTCTTCTAGGGTCCTTCTTCGGTGCTCCTCCCTCCTGTTGATTGCCCCCACAGCAAGCAGCTTGCTATGGGGGCACCTGAGCTGAGCCGCAGCTCCATGTGTCCATTCAGACACAGAGCTGCAGCCTGGCCCCGTCCCTCTCTCTCCTCATTGCCTCACTGACTTTTACTGACCGCAGCTGGAGCCAATGAGGGGGGAGAGTCCTGGACAGCCGAGTGCAACATCGCTGGATCGTGATGGGGCTCAGGTGGGGGGCTGCTGCACATAGAAGGCTTTTTAGCTTAATACATTTAATGCATTAAGATACACTTTCTGCTTTTACAACCACTTTAAGCTTTGGCTGTTTTCTAAAGAGAACAAACTGTAAAAGTTTGTACACTTTGTTTAGATGTTCGTGGAATGCATTTGGCTGACTTGGACTGAATGTTCAAATGCGCTTTAGGAATATCAATACGTCTTGCGTTATCAGTGATGCAATTTCTATACATGTCCGGAACATAGTAATTGGCATTTTTTATTAGCTTGGTTCAGTGACCTCAATCACAGCTCAGCTTTCATATCTAACTACAGGTCCTTGCCAGGTGTTGATTAATACCTGGTTATAGCCTCTCTGTTATCCACCCTTACAGGCATAGTTCTAATATCGTAAAACCTGAAATGGCCACATTTTAAGCTCTACCCCCCCCCCCCCCATATCATTATCCAAATGTGACCTGCCCACTTTGCCAAATACCTTTTTGTTAACTTCAGGATGGTCGCAGAATGTCACAACCTTCACTGCACCTAGTGCGCCTTTGTTGTTTCAGTAGACATGTATATGAATATAAGCCCTGTGATGGTATTGCATCTATCAGATTGTACATATTATAATGACTACTACAGCATCTGTCTGTATAACTTGTGCCAAACAAGTAATAAACGGTACCTGTCACTATTACATGGTAAAGGCAAACAAGCAAGAGAAACATATTTTATACAATGCAGCTTATCCATTCCTTAGATATCAGTGAATGTATTGGTTAAATGATGGATAAGCCTAAAAAATATCTGCCGTCATGGGATATAATGACACACTCTTAATTAGTCACGCCACCTCGAACTGAAATTACCAGTTGATATTTAACAACCTATTCACCCCACTGGCTACTGCAGAAAGAATGATACCCTCTTATGGTGGCCATGCATGGTGACTGGAGGAGCTCTGTTGGAAAGGTCTAGCTAATGGAGTCTCAAATAAGGGACTAATGTGTGATTGGACCCACCAGCATCTACCTAGAACTGAAATACCAATGTTGGGCAAAAATGTAAGCCTATAAATGGGCACTAAACAATTAGGTGAAAGAGTTCAAAAAGATTTTATTTGTTAACAGTTTGACAATATAAGAAATATTCAATGCATTTTGGCCGCCAAAACACTCCATCTTCATCAGGGCTTAGAATAAATGAAGGAAGATCTAAAAGGACTCAGAACATCAAATTAAAATAAGAGGAATCTGTTTTAAGGGATCTATATTTGCTCTGATTTTCATTTTAAAGCAGAACTAATCGTAAAATCTATAAAACTGCAACCAGACGGGATCTTTATTGCACCAAGAAACGCGCTATGTCTCTTTTGCAATAATACAAACTTGCCTGTTTGTTCAGTCTCATTTAGAATGTACACTGAGCTGCGCATGCAAATCAAATTGTACATTTTTGGCATGGATCCTTGGTGTTAGGATGAAAGAACACTTGCGCATGCATGGGAGTTATGCAATCCTGCACTGGCCAGCCAAAGACCCGCAACTTAGAAGAAGCCAGAGAGAGAACGGCACCGGTGAGGGAGCTTGATGACAGATTATTGAAGTGGAAGTGTTTTGGACATTAGTTCTGCTTTAAAGCTAGTTGCACACTATTAGTTTTTTTTCATTTTCAACCTAGTGTGCTGAATGAAAAAAAAAAAAACTGAAGAGCCCCACGCTAAGCTATTGTGTTCTGACAGGGGGAGTGCTCCCGCATGAGAACACACCAGTCAGTGCTCTCAGCCATTGGCTGAAAACGATGATCGGATTCCGATCGCCAGATCTTTTTCGGTAATGCCCCTTCGACGGAAGCCAGACCGGATGCCGTACGTTGGCTGGTTTCTGTTGAATGGTCCGCTATTCAGCCCATGTGTACGAGGCTTTAGTGACTGACCACAGTGTATATCCACAGTGTTAAAAGGGCAATGAGAGAAGATCTAGATCCCTTAAGGCCCAATTCACTTTAAGCGATTCTAAACAATGGCAAAATGCATGTCGTGCATTTGGGTGCTATTATTCCTAATGGAAACCCAAACATAGTGCACTAAGCTTGTCGCCCAAAAAGTACCCGGAGCTTCTTTTGGATGACAAACTCGCATAGGGCAGCCCATTGAAGTGGATAGGCTGCCCTATGCATGACTCGTGGAAACGCGTTTATATTGCGCTTTCAGAAGCGCAAGCTGGAATGCTTGTTGCCACAATGTGAAATCTGAACAGGACCTAACACAGGTTCTTCTGGTTTTAATTTAAAGTTGAATTATTTCAGATCTTCATTCCTTTTTTCTAAGCCCAGCTGAAGAAGTGTTTATGCCCCTGCCTCCAAAATATATTGGCTGTTTTTTTTTTACATGGTTATGATGTGAATAATAAAAACCTTCATGGGCTTTCACTTTATGGTTTGGTGCCTATTTGTGTACGGTCACCCCATTTGTGAGAGGCTCTTTATTTTGGGAGCTACCTTACCAAATCCAGCAAGCTTATTTCAAAGATTCCTTACGTTTGATCATTTGTACAAGCATTGAAATCTCAGCATCTCCCAAATACTTCTTCATGGAATACCGGTAGCAGGTGGCCCGCTATTTAATTGATGCAAGAACAGATGTAGAACGGTCTAGGTTAGAATGTATATGTGGCGGTCCTAAAACCTAAAGAAAAAGTATTACAAAAATGCCCAAACCATAAAATACTGTGTGTTTGGCCATTTATGACTGTTAAATTGTGTGCATTATGCATGTCTGTTTCTACATCTATGGCATTTTAGGATGTATTTGCCTGGTCTAAAGAATTGTGCTGCACTGTCATCCTTAGCAACCAATTAACTTTGTGCAGTGCTGTCCTATAAAGAAACTATTGTGATCAAATGCCATGGATAACAGAGCACAGGATTAAATAAAGCTTTGTTATGCTTGTTTGGTCAGCCCAAATAATTATGAAATCATGTTCAGGCATCAATAACCAATCAGATTTCACTTTACTGAATTCACTTCAGTTAAAGATAGTTGCTGATAGGTGACTCTGGGTTGTAGCTTTTGTACGTTCCTCTTGGCCATCATTTGTAAGCCTGTTGGTGTTCTGTAGAAGGATCGGCGTCCCAAAAAAAAAAAGGCAAGCTTTGTTCTGAAAGTAGCATCAGACTATTGAGATCAATAGAGCAATGACGATTGTACAATAATGCACCACCAGCATTCATGGGATTTACAAAGAATCCTTAAGGAGACCGCCTGTGCTAAGTATATACATTTTGCTTGATTATACTGAAAATGAACAATAACTGTTGTCGCTGTAAATTGTGTGAATACAAAACAGCACTGTGAATTTGCCACCACTGCTAAACGTCAAGCAAATCGCAGGAAAAGCCAGTGAGCGTTTATCTTAACCAGGGGCCTCAATACAAAAAGGAAGGTGATAGGAAGTGTTAAGATCGTAATCACTTAAAAATCTGCTTTCCTTTTTGAAGCTACACTAGAAACTGGGCTTTTGGGCTCTCTTTAGGCAAATATACCCCTTTTTTTATATACATTTGTATGTGAGGCCCAGATTCTAATATTATAACTAAATCCAAGGATATATGAATTTAAAGTATAACTAAAGGCAAAACTTTTTTTTATTTTTGGATAGCGTAGAGAAGGCTTAGAACCCCTGTCAGTTTTTATTGCTGTCTGTGTCCCCGTTATGGAAATTCACCCTATTTGTCCTGTTTGCCATTATCATTGAAAGGGAAAGTAAAAGAAAATCCCAAATTTTGGGTTTTCCCCCAGGAAAGTAATAGTGGGGAAATCTTCCAACGGGGACACTAGTTCTGGTGACCTGTGAGACCCCAAGGAATTCTCTTAATTTGCAGGGATTTCCTCGAACGTCCTGTTCGGTCATGGGACAGGAAGTGAAGGGAAATCTCCCCAATGGGACACAGATGGCAAAAAGGAAAAAAATGACAGGGGTTATATCCCACCCTTGCCCTATCCAAAATGAAAAAAAAAATGTTGCTATAGTTCTCCTTTAATAGTATACTGTGTATATACAAAGTGAATGATGCTTCACACATCTGTGTTAAAGTGTATGTATACTCAAAATCGTTTTCATTATGTTTGCCATCATGACATTTGTAATTAGTTGTCTTAAAGTGGAAGTAAACCCATGAATGTAACAGTTTCAAAAAACAGTTACATTTCTGGCACATGCTGGGAAAGTAACTGTCACAGTGGTTGTGCTCTCCAACAAACTGTCAAACCATCCATTGGCTGGGGTCATAGCTGATCACATGTGCAGCATCATGGCAGTTGAAGATTAAACAGAGGTCAAGATGGCCACTTCCTTGGCTTAAAATTAATTGAGGATTTGCTTCCAATTTAACCAAAGGTTTTATAAATCTGTTGCAAATTTTCTTAGCTAGAGGTCCTGCCATTACCAGCATCTCTTGTAGCAGAGTGATAGCGCTAAGCTACTGCCTTGCAATTGCCGACAGTATTGTCATCCTATTGCGTATGCTCCTTTGGTTGCTGCTAATTGCACAGCAGTCTGCAACAGGAAGTGCTGGATCTCCAGGTAAGAGTTTCACAAAAGGCTTACAAAAAATATATTGCTTAAAGCTGAACTCCAGTTGCTTTCTAAAATGTGCTGGCTTCCTATGGATTAAGTCCAACAAGGTGCATGCTCTCCAACGCTTATTATTATTTTTTTTAACTATCCTCTACTTTCTTGGCTGTGGGTCCTGCCCAGTTACTTGCCCAGGGGATTCAGTGTTGTCCTGCTAAGATCCTCTTCCCTCCTGCCCCCCCATTCAGTCCCGCGCCTCCATCTTCTTCCGTGACGTCATTGGGAAGCTGCTGGCTCTCCCAAAGATGCACCTCTAGGCCCGCCTCCCTCCTTCTTTTTCAATGGACTATGCCTTCTGGGATATGTGATATGTATCCCAGGAGGCACAGTGGGCACAGTGCATGTCCTTTGCCCTGGTGAGTGATGTGCATGGGGGGGGGGGGCAGGCCTGGAAAAAAAAAAAAAGGCTATCTAAACAGCAAAGGGGAGGGGGGGAAGTTAAAATTGAGGGTGGAGGTCCTCTTTATTTATGGCACATGCTCCCGAAGGTGAACTAAATCTTTAAAGCGGTAGTACACCCATCCTGTGCTATTCCCACTATATAAAGGATCCCTGCCTAGTGAACTTGTTTATCTGTGTAAATCACTTCCTACCTTATCCCTTTATGTGTAATCCATCTTTTTCTAACCAATGACGTAGCCCGCGCATGTGCAGTTAATCACATTTTTCCGGCAGGCTCTTCTTGCTGGAAAAATGGTGTTTACATGCCGGGGCAACATCATTTCCTTTGCCTGACGTCAGCTCCAAGATCCCGCGTGACTTTCATATTCACAAGCTGAGCCTCTACCCGCTTGGCTTGATGAGTACTGCGCACGTGCGAGATTAGGGACATGGGAACGAAGTAAGGGCGGAAGTAAGATCAGTACAGAACACGGAAGACAGAAGTAGAACTTACCGTAAAATCCTTTTTTCTGAGTTCACTGACAGACGCAGCACCCACCCCTCTGTGTTACGTTTGTACGGCTTGTTACGAACTGATATGCTATGCAGAGCAGGGGGATTATATGCTGGAGTGAGGACGGCCCCCTGGGAGGGGTTAGCTTTCTTTTTTTCTATTTGCCTAGTCTACTCCTAGTAGGATGTGCATAAACCCACTTGTCAATGAAGGGCTGTGTCTGTCAGTGAACTCAGAGAAAAGGATTTTACGGTAAGTTCTTAATAAAATCCCTTTTTATCAAATGCAATGATATTTTACAAGTAAGAAGCCTTCATAGATTTTCCCTATGCGGCGATTTCACTTAAAGTAACTTAAGAAATTTCATTCTGTGTATTTTTGGGTAAACGTATGAGAGTTTACTACCGCTTTAAGAAAACTGTACATACATAATGCCAAACATATTAAAAAAAAAAAAAAAAGATTTTGGGTATATATACACTATTAGCATAATGCTTGTGTTTTATTATAGAAATGTAGCCTCAGCCTGTTGACTGGTTTTAGGTGCATTCCAGTATTATGAAACCGAGGGAAGTGCTGAATTTAGACCAAAATGATTGACTCAGAAGATGGGCAGATGAACCGATTACTGCAAAGGGTTGTTTATGAGGCAATATTTAACCAGATCTGCCGATGGGCCGAGATGTTCAGTTGTACCAAAGTCAACAAATAAATGTAGCCACTTGCCAAATGAACTCTTGACTTTCTGCTCCCGAGTCCTGTCGCACTTTGCAAAGCACAGCCTTGGTTGCGGAGGCAAGGTTAAAGTGTGCCTGTAGGCCAAACACAGTGAAGGCCGCCATCTCCCGAGCTGGCAGAGAAACGCTTTGACCCCACCAACAATGGCGGCCTCCACTGGGTCTGTAGGCCTCATGTACACTTTAATGGTGCTGCCTGGCCGCTGTCTGTTTTTGTATAAATACCTTCTCTTGACTTAATTGATAAAATGTTCATTTTAACAAAAAATGATGTAAAACATTTTTTTTCAGTTTTTTTTTTGGAGGGGTGGGATTTATTTTTTTCTTTTTATAACCCAAGAGCTGCTTCTTGCCATCACGATCCTGGTCGCCATGCCAAGGAAATCGACGCAGCACCTGTTCCTCAGTGAATGTTCTAGCCCCTAAAGAAAGCAATGTGTATTGTATATTCTGTGGTATTTGTCGTTGTTCTGTTATGAGTTAGGCCTGTGTGGCCTACATTTGAAAAAGTTATTAAACATATCTTAAATCATGAAATGGGAGGTCAATCTCCAGCCGCAAGCCGCCTCTTGACTCGAGTCCTTTTATTGTGTCTGTGGAAACGGGAATGACTGCGGATAAGGAATGAAATACGCTAACTGCCTGACCTTGCTGCTTCAAAATTGCTAATACTGTTAACAAAGATCTAAATTTATCACCAGCTGAGAAAATTCACTCACCTAATCTCACAAATGACTTGCTGACTGAATGGAGATTCGCGCTTCTCCAAAGCGCTGAGGCTGGGGAACATTAAGATGAGGTGATAGTATTTTTATTGCGCTCACGGTAAGACATTGCGCTAAAATATTATTTTGAAAACAATACAGATTTAAAGATCCATTTTCGGTGACAGATTTAATATATCCTACCACTTCCCTGTCAACAAAACTGTAACCCATCAACAGTTGAGGAAGCCATTTTGGCCTTCATGTGAAAAAATCCTTAAGGGCCAGTTCACACCATAGAAACGCAGTCTGGATGCGATCCGGATGCTTTTCTGCATACTCGTTTTTGACGCGTTTCCGGTGCGTTTTTGATGCAGTCCAGTGCAGTTCCCCCCCCCTTTTTTTTTCTTAGGACATGTGCGTTCCAGTGCATTTTTGGTGCATGTAGGTGCGTTCCATTGCGTTTTTGATGTGTTATAGCGCGTTCCAGTACAGTTCAGTGCATGAAAAATGCAGCATGTTCTACTTTTTTTTTCTGGAGCTGGAACGCACTGGAACTGACTGCACTGGTGTGAACTAAGCCATTGAAAGCCATATAACCTACTTTCCATGCGGTTTTGATCCAGAAAAAAACGCACTGGACTGCATGTGGTGTGAACTGGCCCTTAAGCCGTATTAAACCCAAAACCAAAAATGTAATATGTTGCAGCTTACCAATCATTCGATGTGGTGGCTGCATTTGTTTTCTTTTTTTTTATCCCCCCCCCTCAGTTACACACCTCCTGTATAAGGCTCCTTTCACACAGACGGTCAGCCCGGTGGACTTCGCTATGCTCAGCAGGCATAGGTGTGCGCACATAGGGTGGAAGGTGTGCCTGGGCACACCCTAATCACCCTGTACTGTGCAGATTCCCCCTGCTGCCTGGCTGCAGAGAAAGGGACTGAGGAATCTATGTCCTCAGTCTCTTTTCTCTGTCTCAAAAGTGAGACATCAGGGTTCTGTTTGGACCCTTAATATTTCACCAAAGCCCCCCAGCAAGACTCCTAAATAAAATTGTAAAAAAAAAAAATAAAATAAAATATAATGTAAAAAATAATAAAAAAAAATTGTAAAAAAAATAAAAATCAACTACTGACACCGATCTCTGCCTTACCAACACTGTCCTCTGCCTTTCTGACACATATATATATATATATATATATATATACAGTATATATATATATATACACACATACACACACACACACGCATGTTTGTTTGCACTTTGTGGTGCACACCCTAATCCAATAGGCTGCGCTCACCTATGTCAGCAGGGGATCGCTCCACTGAGCAGATGGTTGACAGGTCTGTTTCTGCTCACTGTCCTGAGATGGACCAGTCAGAGCCCCACTCTCCTCTATGGGGAGATTGGATTAAAATGGACCGCCTGTCTGTTTTCATCCGCCAGATGGATGGAAAATAGGGTCACCATCCATCTGGATTTCACAGACCAGATCAGACAGCAGCGGGTGTCAGCGGACATGTCACCGCTGACATCTGCCCCTCCATAGGAGTGAATGGAGGCTCCGATCAAAAACTGGCAGACGGACCTGATCGGAAAGCCCATGTGAAAGGGTCCTTAGGCCTCATACACACAGGACATTTATTTAGGCCGGGTTCACATAGCCTGAGGCTGCAGCTCACAGCAAGGGGGTCCGGTGCATCCCTGCTCAGCGATTCAGGAGCGAATCAGGTCCGAATTTTTGCCTGATTCTCACATGAATCGGAACCAAAGATTTACAGGACCCTTTCCAAACGCGGAACATGCCCGCCCCAGAGATGTGTGAACTGGCTCCATTGAGAGCTGGCCGTACTCTCCTGTCATGCAAATTGTATGCAAAAAAACCTGCATCCAATTTGCATATATGTGTACCCAGCCTTTACTAAACCCTGGACCCTGCATTTACTATATCTGGTCTCCCACAGTATACAGAACATGGAAATGCAATTATTTTAGTAAATATAAACTGCTAAATACCTTTCCTCACCAGCAGTATATAGCAATTTTGTGACTTCTATCAGTGTCTGGTTAAAGCTTGTAGGATGAGTTTTTATTCTTCTCTGACTGTCCTATGGGGCTGCAGGACCCCTGACCCTCTGTCTGGACAGTGCTGATTGGCACTGTGCTGATCACATGCACCCTCCCAAGAAAAAAAAACCTCTCTAGAATTACACACCTAGGAGATGGATTGGCGACTGTGGAAGAAGGAGAGGATCAGAGAAGACAGGATCAAACAGCCTTTTTACACAATGCGCAGGGCTAAGCCATTAGGTTCCACAGTGAGTATAACAAGCATGATTTACTGCATATACACACTGATTTTACTGTTGTGGGTTTAGTAACACTTTAAGGGATAGTTTACACTTGCTTCAAAACAGGGCTTCAGACAAGCTTTGTTAAAGCTCTCTTAACGCCAGTCAAAGCTCCTGTCACTAAATAAATTGGTTAGCTTACAGTCCTGTTTACACCTTTGCTTCAAAAATGATACCCCATGTAACTTTAAGGCCTCATACACACGGACGTTTTTTGACGCCGGCGTTTTCTGGCGTTTTTTGCAGCTCTCCATGTTAGTCAATGGCCCCATAAAAACGTCGGCGTTTCTGAGCTGTAGGTGGCGTCGGCGTTAGTGAGCAGAAAGTAGAACCCATGGCCATCGCGTTCTGAGGCTGTAACATTTTGACGTTTTTTGACGCCGACGCCACAATATGCCAAGAAACGCCAACATATGCCACCATATGCCACCTATTATTATACCAGAAAACGTTTTTTGACGCCGACGTTTTTAGGTTGAAAAATAGCAGAGGAATGATTTTGTTTTAAAAAACGTCTATTGACGCCGACGCTCACTAGCGCTCAAAAACGCCAATGCATAACGCCGAAAAACGTCGACTTTTTTTCCTTGACGTCGGGCCCGACGTTTTGTTTATTATTTTATATACGCCCGTGTGTATGAGGCCTAATGGTGCTTCAAAGCCTCCATAGAAGTATATGACAAAGCTTGTTTGAAGCACCTGTGACTTTTGAGAGGCTTTAAATCAGCTTTAATTTCACTTTGTTTGGGAGAAATTGCAGATGGGAGATATCAACAAACACACAGGGCATCTGCCAAGCTTCAACGAAGCTTCAAAAGAGCATCACTGAAGCACCACCGGAAATTCATCGAAGCATCAAAAACACATCATAAAAGCTTGTTGTAGCAGTAGGAGCTTTAATGTGCGTTGAAGCCGAAGCAAGTGTTAATACGCGCTAACTCTCCTAGAAGCCAGCAGCGTTTTTGTAGAAAAATGCCTGACGCTTGTGAAAATGTCTAAAGCTTTTTAGGAGCTTTTACAGGCGTCAAGCTCTTGGGTGTAAATTAATTTCATTGGTCAGAATAAATTTATTCTGCCCATTGAAATGAATTAATGCTCAAGCGCTAAATGCACATTTAACCCCCTTGATCGCCCCTGAAGTTAACCCCTTTGCCAGTGTCATTAGTACAGTGACAGTGTATATTTTTAGTAAAACCAAGAAAAATGTTTTGCCTATAGGACATTGCTGAGTGATCACCAGGTTAAAAAAAAATACAAAATTGATGTCAAAATCCATAAAAACAAGCAGAATTCAATACTGATTGTATCATCATAAAAAACATATCAACAATGTACATACCGTACATAATACTAATATTGATGCATAAACATAATTGCTAGAGCATTTGATTCCTAATTCGCAGGAGCTGTAATCTCTACGCATTTCGCAGGACAGCGCCCACTTCCTCAGGAGACAGCCAAGGATGACTTTTGTGTACATTTGTGTATATTTTTAGCACTGATCACAATATTAGTGTCAGTGGCAGGCAATCACTTCCCCCAGTGCTAGAATCAGATTGCCCCCGCCCCCCCACTATTGTAGTCCCACTATAAGTCACTGATCGCCACCATTAGTAGTATAAAAGAAAAATTCCAGTATACAGTATCTCACAAAAGTGAGTACACCCCTCACATTTTTGTAAATATTTTATTCTATCTTTTCATGTGACAACACTGAGGAAATTACACTTTGCTACAATGTAAAGTAGTGAGTGTACAGCTTGTATAACGGTGTAAATTTGCTGTCCCCTCAAAATAACTCAACACACAGCCATTAATGTCTAAACCGCTGGCAAAAAAGTAAGTACACCCCTAAGTGAAAATGCCCAAATTGGGCCCAATTAGCCATTTTTCCTCCCCGCTGTCATGTGACTTGTTAGTGTCACAAGGTCTTAGGTGTGAATGCGGAGCAGGTGTGTTAAATTTGGTGTTATCGCTCTCACTCCCTCATACTGGTCACTGGAAGTTCAACATGGCACCTCATGAACTCTCTGAGGATCTGAAAAAAAGAATTGTTGCTTTACATAAAGATGGCCTAGGCTATAAGAAGATTGCCAAGACCCTGAAACTGAGCTGCAGCACAGTGGCCAAGACTATACAGCGGTTTAACAGGACAGGTTCCACACAGACATCGCCATGGTTGACCAAAGAAGTTGAGTGCACGTGCTCAGCGTCATAACCAGAGGTTGTCTTTGGGAAATAGAGTGCTGCCAGCATTGCTGCAGAGGTTGAAGGGGTGAGGGGTCAGCCAGTCAGTGCTCAGACCATACGCCACACACTGCGTCAAATTGGTCTGCATGTCTGTCATCCCAGAAGGAAGCCTCTTCTAAAGATGATGCACAAGAAAGCCCACAAACAGTTTGCTGAAGACAAGCAGACTAAGGACATGGATTACTGGAACCATGTCCTGTGGTCTGATGAGACCAAGATAAACTTATTTGGTTCAGATGATGTCAAGCGTGTGTGGCAGCAACCAGGTGAGGAGTACAAAGACAAGTGTGTCTTGCCTACAGTCAAGCATGGTGGTGGGAGTGTCATGGTCTGGGCTGCATGAGTGCTGCCGGCACTGGGGTGCTACAGTTCATTGAGGGAACCATGAATGCCAACATGTACTGTGACATACTGAAGCACAGTAGACTGGGCCGCAGGGCAGTATTCCAACTTGATAATGACCCCAAACACAACTCCAAGAAAACCACTGACTTGCTAAAGAAGCTTAGGGTAAAAGTGATGGACTGGCCAAGCATGTCTCCATGGAGGAGTGGAAGAGGACTCCAGTGGCAACCTGTGAAGCTGTGGTGAACTCCATGCCCAAGAGGGTTAAGGCAGTGCTGGAAAATAATGGTGGCCACACAAAATATTGACACTTTGGGCCCAATTTGGACATTTTCATTAAGGGGTGTACTCAATTTTGTTGCCAGCGGTTTAGACATTAATGGCTGTGTGTTGAGTTATTTTGAGGGGACAGCAAATTTTACGCAGGGGTCTTTTGTAATAATGGGGGTAGTATGGGGGAGGGGGCTCCTGTGTAATGATGGGGGTAGTATGGGGGAGGTCTATTTGTATGTGCGTGTGTTTGTTTTTTTGGGATGTTGGGGTGGAGTGCAAAATTATATGGGGGGAGGGGGGTTGGGGAGCAAAACAATGTTTGACTAGAGCCCAATCAATATTAACCGCTTAACAACCGCCCCATAGACAATTGACGTCTACAGGGCGGTTGCTTAATTCTGGGAGGACGTCTATTGACCTCCTCCCAGAATCGCGGTTCCCGCGCGCCCCCTGGGGCGCGCACACGGGAACATCCGTGACCGTCGGGTCCGGGGGACCAACAATGATCCGTCGCGACACCCGTAATGTGTAGCGGGTGTCGCGACGACGTGCAGAAGAGAGGGGGGAGAGAGGAGAGTGTGACGTGGCTAGCCACGCCTCTCCTCTCTGTTCGGCCGCGAAGGCGGCCGAACAAATGTACACTAGTGCGGTAGTAAACTGCCGCGCTAGTGCACCACTTTCCGGCGCGTGTCGCCGGTAAGTGGGGCTAGGCACTAGTCAGTCCAGGGGGCCTGGGCTGCCAGTGCCTACAAGGGCACACGCGCGGGGTCCCCCGCGCGCCCTTGGCGCTAAGACCCTCCTCCAGTTATCTGCAGGAGGGTCTTAA
>BLSH010282580.1:2103494-2127520 GCA_018402905.1 Glandirana rugosa | reverse complement strand
ACACCCCAATCCTGGCCCGCCTCCTGAAAACACTGCCGTCCTGGCCCGCCTCCTGAGCACGCCCCAATCTTGGCCCGCCCCCTGAACACACCGCCGCCCCTGGCCCGCCTCCTGAACACATTGCCGGCCCGCCTTCTGAGCATGCCCCAATCTTGGCCCCCCTCCCGAACACACCGCCCGCCTGCCTCCCGAGCACACCCCAATCCTGGCCCGCCTCCTGAAAACACTGCCGTCCTGGCCCGCCTCCTGAGCACGCCCCAATCTCAGCCCGCCTCCTGAGCACGCCCCAATCTTGGCCCGCCCCCTGAACACACCGCCGCCCCTGGCCCGCCTCCTGAACACATTGCCGGCCCGCCTTCTGAGCATGCCCCAATCTTGGCCCCCCTCCCGAACACACCGCCCGCCTGCCTCCCGAGCACACCCCAATCCTGGCCCGCCTCCTGAAAACACTGCCGTCCTGGCCCGCCTCCTGAGCACGCCCCAATTTCTGAACAACTGAAGGACCATAGTTTGAAGACCCTGTAGGGTATTGAGCACAGCTATATCTTCTGCTGTGATTGGCTGTCACATAATGGGAGGCTCCTATCATAAACAATGATCTGTCTGTGATGGCATAGTCCCTGTGCTGGGAGTATGCAGTGAGCACGCTCAGTACACAGAGCTGTCCCACCTGCATGAACACATAAGTGCAGCAGCTCGGAGTAAAAGCCCACAGGGGTTTGACATCCCTGCTCCTCTCCCTTTTCTCTGTGCAGTGCTTCTGGGACAGATTCAATCAATTCTGATTGGTCAGCGACTCAGCGCCTGTACATTGACTTGCTGTGATCCGTTCTGAAACCACTGCGCAGGGAAGAGCGGGGATTTTAATTCCCTGGCACTGATTGCTCAGCATCACTGGAAGTAAGTACAGCGGGGATCGGGGAAATGGAGGGGCGGGGCTGTTCATTTTACCTTTTAATTTTTTTCTGACAAAAGGTGAACTAACACTTTGACCCCTTGCTGACCAGGTAATGCATATTTGCATACATACCACACAACAAACGCATCCATGGCATCTGAGGTTTCAGTGATGGAAGCACACATACAGCTCTGTCTATGAACGGGAAGAGCTCCCATTCACTTGACCACTGTGACATCCAGTCACAGAGATTGGGAAGTCCGTCCTGGTGTTAGGAGCCCTGTAGAGAGAAGCCATCATTAGGGCCCTCATCTGCTGCAGTTAACACTTCTATCCAGAAATGGATTGAGGCAGAATGGTGCCCTAGGCAACATAGCATCTTTGCCCCCCCCCCCCCCCCCCATTTCTTCGATTGGCATTGAGTACATCTTGCACAGAGAAGCCGGTACACAGGTGTGACCAATTGTGCTTTCTTCTGGTTTACTGCGGGAACATGAAGGTTGTAGCTGGGCCCCCTGAACATCCATTAAGCCTGAGATTCCTGCTTATGTTGCCATGTGGATGATCCGGCTGTGGTGCCGATTCCACTCACACTGACACATCCACCCCCAGAATTAATACCTCCCCTGGATGCTGCCTTGGGAATTAATCCCTTTCCCATGCGGAGGGAGTAAACCCCATTTATTTTATAAGAAGATTAAGCAACCCAGCAAGGACTTAAAGCAGAGCCAAAAATATGACTAAAAAAAAAAATAGCCTATTAAAAGTAAAAATAATAAAATGTGCTTTTTGCTGCAATATTACCCTTTAGTCCAGTAATGCCACTTCAGTACTTTTTTTTCAGCCACTAGATGTCTTCAGTCTCATAGCCAGCATCATTCAATCCACTTCCTCTGAGCCCAGCCAGTCCTGGACCCAGCCAAGCATGTGACTGGGCATTGAAAGTAGAAGCAGCACGGTGTTGAGCTCATCCCCCTGTCACTCAGCTCTCCTCTTAGTATGCTTCTTGTCAGCATATGAAGCGATCAGCTCATTATACTGCTTCTTCCTGACACACTCCAGCCTTGCTGTCCAGGGACTGTAAGAGGCTGATACAAGGTACAAAATTGATGATTTCCCAACAACTGTGCAGTTCAAGGGTCTGCCTGATTGGATATTATTATTATTATTATACAGGATTTATATAGTGCCAACAATTTGTGCAGCACTTTACAACATGTAGGCAGTCAATACGGTTACATTACAATTCAATACAGGAGGAATCGGAGAGCCCCGCTCGTTAGAGCTTACAATCTAGGAGCCTATGTGGTCAGATTTGACTACAAAGTTTTTGTCTGTTAAAGAGAACCTGCTGGAACAGAAATCTAGGAGCTTCCAGAGGTTCAGTCCTGGAGAGGTCATTCTCAGCCTGGCTTTACAACCAGTAAGTCACTTGTCTCCCGTCCTGCTTGTTCCAGGTCAGTGACTCACTAGGTCAGTTAAAAGATAAGTTCTCCTAAATCCCCCCCCCCCCCCCCCCATGTGACAGCAATACAGGGAGAAGTTTCCTGTACTAGTTGTCTGTTTTTGAAATCAGCGGCTATGTGGGGCTCTGCCCATGCAACTGCGTTACTCATTCACACAGCTGTGTGTGTGAATGAGCTACAAGTCCCAACATCCTTTGCGGCTACCGGCTTGTATTTCTCAATGAACTACCATGGTGCTCTGGAGTGCCGTGGTAGTTCATAGATTCTTTTTGTCGGTGTATCTGCTTGCCCACACGGGATGTATGAGCACACAGATACACTGACAGATCTGCAGTAGACCTGCATGGCACCAGCGATCAGCAATGCTTTACAGGCTCCAAATAAAATAAATGCACATTTTTTTTTTTTTTTTTACCTGCAGAAAAAAAAATGTGCATTTATTTTTTTAAGTGAACTTTTCCTTTAAACCCCTGAGGACGTTCCCGGAGACTGCACTTCATAAATCACTAGTGGTTTGCTTTGACCCAAACATAGACTTTTTGGCTGAATAAACCAAAGCAGACTCCCCATTTCCCCCCCTTCCTTCCAGTAGGAATTGCTATAGGTTTGCCATCTGTATGGGCGTATTAGTAGTTGAAGATGATTGTGCTGATGTAAGGACGCTTGACACCAGATGTCAGACTACCATTATTATACAACATCCATCTAACCTGAAGTTATTTTTTATTTTTTTTTGTAGGTTACTTTCATGAACACACCTAAGCCACTTTGATCAGCTCGCTGTGAAGTCGGGTAGGTGATGCTCTCATGTCTGCATTAGCTAGCTAGAGTTAGAAGATATATATATATATATATATATATATATATTATATATATGACAAATATATGGTTCAGTGGGTGAATCCAGCTTTACTTTTATCCCATTACACAGTATAGGGAGTCCTAAAACACATCACTGGGATACGTAGTATGTAATACAGTTAAATCGGAACTTAAGCAGCAACAGCATAAGGGAGAGGTCCAGCCAAAGCTTGTTTGGCTGTACTTCTGTGGTTCACAGGAGTTCAGTTCGTTTTGCACTCCTGTGACCCATTTTCAGCAGAGAGCGGGCTGAAGTCTGCTGTCTTCTGACATCACGGATGTCCGTCCAGGCACCGTGTCATCCTGACCACGGAGTCTGGATCCACCACATGCCTGGACTGACACCCTGCTCAGCCTCTCAGCGAGTCACTGAGAGACTGAGCTGGCCGCCCCCTCCACAGCTCAGCGCTCCTTTGAGCAAGGAGGGGGAAGAGCAGAGAGCTGCGACTGACAGTCAAGGATTGATTGGCAGTGTTCGATCGCTTGGTTCTCAGTGTAGAGGCGCCGGGGGACAGATGCAGCCACCGAGGTAAGTATTAATCTGCAAAAGAAAAAAAAAAAAAAAGCTTTACTTCTCTTTTAATAAAAAAAATAATGTTCTTTAGCAAGGCACATGCATTCCACATTAATAATTGTGCTACCAAAATTAGTGTGTGCTGTATATTGCTTCCAGCACTGTTCCTGTTTCTTCTTCATGAAGGCTGCCATTTTGCTGAAGCCCAGAGCCCCTGAGCAGCCATAAAACTTTAGGCTCTTAGTAGATTGAATTATTCTACATTTTTGACGCAGTGCCATAAAATAGAGAGAAACTGAGCATGTGCGGATCAGGGTGAGACAGTGCATTACTGGATTTTAAACAGTATTGGCCCTTATTTTTAAAGAGGTTGTAAACTCTGAAGATAAAAAAAAAACCCTGAAAGACAAAGGCATAATGAGCTAGTATGCATCACATACAAGCTCATTATGAAATACCTTAGAACGAAGCTGTTCCAGCGGCGCCCGCACACCGCTGACGCTGCCAACATTTTCCCTGGAGTTTCTTACGGATTTGCAGGCTTCGGTGATGTGGTTGGCCGTAGACGCGATGACGTCTCTCCCGCACATGCACGTGGGAGCTGTTCACAGCACAGGGCTTGGAAGGAACGGCACCCGTGGCCGTTCCTTCAGAGCGTATGCACCAGTGATGTCACTGGCTGCATGTAATTTAAATATCTCCTAAATGGTGCAAGTTTAGAAGACATATTCACTACCTATAGGTAAGCCTTATTATAGGCTTACCTAAAGGTAAATGTAAGTGAGGAAGTTTATGTCCTATGTAGTTAACTCCTTGGAGCCGGCGGGTGCCGGCTCTTTAAGGGGTTTCACATGCTGGGAGGCAGGGTGGGGTTTAAGGTCATGTGCCCGCCTTAATTGGCTGTCACAGCGGTCACATAATCATGAAGTTATCAGGCGCACGCTTTCGTCAGAGCGCTGTTTGCACTAATGCATGCAAATATGTGGCCGCTCTGTGCCAAGGCCCGGCTGCCGAGAGGCTGCATATTTTCGTGCTGCTGGCACCAAGGAGTCATACCTGCAAAAGTAAAGTGATCTAGTAGGACTTTTCTGACTAAAGTAATATTACGTGTATAGTTCTGTCATGCTTGGTTTTCTTAACGGGTAGAAGAAACTAAAAGCTTCATCTAGAACTGGTTTTCATTTGAGTGGTCACTGACCAGTGGAATAACCTGCCCATTCTATGTTTCAGTGGTAGTGGTTCCCTGCTGGGGAGTATTGCTTTGCTGAAACTGTTAAGTGAATATTTACAAAACAGGATGCTGAGGCTTTTTGGTGCTCCAATTGTTATCTGAAGGAGTGTGCAGGTGCCAGATTACACTAGTACAGTTTGTTAAAAGGAATTTCCTGCTGATTGATATCAAAATTGTCTGTTACCTCAACGTCTTGCACCCTGCTTGGTGCATTACTGTGTGTTGCTGCAACTCGTTAAGTCTAAGAGATGAGGAATAAGGCCCCTTCACGCGAGCAATACGATCGGGTACGCCTGTCAGTTTTTCAGGCAGACCTGATCAGATGATCTATGTATCCCTATGGACTGGTGGGTATAAATGGAACTGTTTTACACCTGCCTACCTCCACTCTGATCCGGTCCACTAAAAAAATGTAAGGGCATCCATTCCACTTCATCTAGGCAGATCAGACTGCAGTCGGCTATAAAGTCCATTTACACCAGACCACCCATAAAGCAGAGTGAGCTGTGTCTGTGTACACTCTGCAGAAACTGAGTGAACATGGACTTGTCACCTGCCCGCTCTGCTCAGCAGGGGATCAGTGGACAGATCCCCTGCTGAGCGAATCGGATTCCACCCCATTGAAAGTGGCCTGGGGTGTAACACATCACTCCTTGCTGCCGCAGGCATCTGTGCGACTGCTCCCCCAAAGCCTTTTGTCTAAGATGCTCCAACCAGTGGTTCCTTGCTTATGTCATCATATACACTGCGGGATCAATAGCCCTGCATTGTATATGAGGACAGCAAGGGGGACCCCCATTACCCAGAGTTTCCATAAGAGGGGAGTGCGGAAGCCACCAGAACGAAAAAAATAAGGTATTTAGTGAATACTTCTCTTTACCTGTTGATGCAGCAAGATCTCCCTGCTGTACTTGTATCTGATTTCCGGTCCACCTGGGAGTCTTGGTTATTTCCGCCTCTATTCTGTGTTCCAGCTTTTCATGTTACATCCTCCATAGCATCAAATAAATCGAAAGGCCAGCAAGGAGAACTGGAACCCCTCATAATGGCCACAGTATATATACAGACCTGGAAGCTCATTATAGAGAGTACAGCAATCAATAGGGTCCCTGAGAGAGAATTCACTTTTGGGAAGGACTGATACAGCAACACTGTATATTTGTTATTTTTGTGTGTGACTTTGTCCAGATGTGTTGAAATGACAATTCTTTTCTCTTGGCAGTTTAGTCTCTGGTCTGGATGAGTGGAGATGCTGCAATGTCGGAGTCAGAAGAGACTGTCATGTTTATAGAGCACCGCTATGTGTGCTCAGAGTGTGGAGTGGAGTTCCCCAACTTGGAAGATGCCGTTGTGCACCAACAAAGCCATACAGGCACTGCCCAAGAAGCCCAGTATCAAGTCCTGGATCTTGGCTCCCATGAGAACCAGTACCAGTGCCTGGAATGTGGACAGCTGCTGATGACGCCTGGTGACTTACTTGCCCACCAGGAGCTGCATATTAGATTACTCCAAAATCCTCCAAAGCCAGAAAGTCTGAAGGTCAAGCGCCTGTCTCACAGTGAAATCCACTATGAATGCCAGGAATGCAAAGCCTTGTTTAACAGCCAGGATATGTGGATGGCCCATAGATACACTCACATGGAACCTAAAAATGTGCCACAGTCCAAGGTGCTATTACAGACCGAGGACCACGTTGTGGAGGACTCTCTACAGCTCATGTGTGACCCCTCTACACCTGGCGAGGTCCACCTTGTTGCTGGTCAGCAACATTTTCACGTCCC
Source organism: Glandirana rugosa (assembly GCA_018402905.1). Lineage (NCBI taxonomy): Eukaryota > Metazoa > Chordata > Amphibia > Anura > Ranidae > Glandirana > Glandirana rugosa. The sequence goes on along the minus strand of BLSH010282580.1, from coordinate 2,120,769 downwards.
AACCTCCTCATCCGCTGGAGTTTCCCATACTCAAGTGTTAGTGGACCTGGAGCACTCCTATAAAAAGAATGAGGATGTAGCGGAGGAGTGTGCAGTGGAAGTTTTATTTTATAAATGTTCTGAGTGCACTCAGCTTTTCCAAACTCCTGGGGAGTTCCTGGAGCACCAATCCACCCATTTCCAAGGCCAGGAAAATGCTGTAGAAGCTAGCAGTCAGTCAGGTGAGGCAGCACAGCCTATGGCTAATGAACAGATAGTTGAACAGCTAGTGAAAGAGACTGCTCCCCCTGACCGTCCTGGACAGGCGAGTGGAGGTGTCTCGGCTCCACCAGTAAGAGAACAAGTTTTGGCTCTGAACAATGTTACACGGTCTTGTGCTATATGCAAAGCATCTTTTAAGACTGAGAGAGAACTTAAAGTACACTTATTCTCTCATAGGACCGGCCCCTTTAACTGTCCTCTATGTAGTAAAGTGTTCCCTACACACCCAGATGTAGAAGAGCACCTTAAGTCACATCAAGGTGAACATCATTATCTTTGTGTGGAATGCGGCCTGGGCTTTGCCAGTGAATCTGTCCTGGTTAATCATCGCCGATCTCACCAGGCTAATCCTCTGTACTCTTGTGAATGCGGCCAGACCTTTGTCAACATGACTAAATTTCTTTACCACCGACGATTGCACAGCACTAAAACTCGAGAACCTGTCCAAGTAGAAAAGAAATCGGACTGCACCTTCCCGCCTCCTGCCGGGGGTTATGTGTGCTCAACTTGCGGTAAAGCATTTCCCCTGATGTCTCAGCTGTTGCGCCACCAGCGTTTTGTGCACGCAATGGAAAAAAGGCATAAGTGCCCAACTTGCAGTAAGCCATTCAAGAAGCGCTCGCATCTTCGTAACCACATGCTGACTCATACAGGGGAGCGGCCGTATTCTTGCAGCGTCTGCAGTAAATCGTTCAACGCCCAGGCCAATCTGCTCCGGCACAAGCTTACACATACCGGAGAGAAGCCGCACAAGTGTCAGCTGTGTGGCAAGGCATTCAGCCAGTCTTCAACACTCCAGCAGCATCTGGTTGTGCACAGCCAAACCTACCCGTACAAGTGCACAGAGTGCGGGGTTAGCTTTCACCGGCCTTACCGCCTCCTCATGCACCAGTATCACCATACTGGGGAATACCCGTACAAGTGCCAAGCTTGTGGCCTTTCTTTCCTGCTCAAGAGATTACTGGAGGTCCATGAACTTGGCCACCGTGGTGAAGAGCCTTTCAGATGTGCAGACTGCGGTGCCAGCTACCCATCTTCTCAGCGTTTAAAAGATCATCGTTGTAACCGGACTGGAGCTGGATCGGGAGACAAGTTAGAATGCCCAGTTTGCGGCAAGAAGGTAAATTCTGATGTTGGGCTCAATGCGCACATTTCAACTCAGCACGCTGGCACAAGAAGTGATGCTGGGTGCCCAGGGAAAAATAAACAACCCCTGCCAGCACGGAACAAGCCGAAAGTAGGCTCCAGAAGCCTGGAATGCCCCGAGTGCCATAAGACCTTCAGCACAGAAACGTCATTGCAAGTTCACCGCCGAATTCATACTGGGGAGCGGCCTTACCCGTGCCAAATTTGCGGCAAAGCTTTCCGCCAGTCTACCCACCTCAAGGACCACGTTCGCCTTCACACAGGCGAGAAGCCCTTCAAATGCGAGGTTTGTGGCAAAGCTTTTACCATTGCAGTGCGTCTAGCTGAGCACAAGCGTATTCATACAGGTGAACGGCCCCACGCCTGCCCAGAATGTGGGCGTGCGTACCGTTCCTTTTCCAACCTGTGGAAGCACAGGAAACTGCACCGAGAGCAGGCTATACCACTGCAGGATCATGAGGCCCATGCTGGGGATCTCTCTAGCGCTGTGGCAATAGTAGAGACTGTTGAAACCATTCCCATTATAGAGACTGTGGAAATTTTCCCCGAAGGCAGCGCCATAAATGTACAGGATATCCAGTTTGAGACTTTGCAGGTGGAGAATATACACTTGGGGAACATTCAGATCGGTACTTTGTGAGTCAAGTCTACTTAAAAGGTGGGAACCAGCATATGCTCTACTGAAGCTTCAGAACAGAGTTATCTATTCGGAGCAGTGTGGTGCGTTACCCGCTTTGCTGATACCACAGGGATACACCTTTGCTGTTGAAATCTGCTTTAATTGTGTCCTTCCAGTTTAACAGGTTGTTTGAAATGTATATTTTAATTAAACCCTCTAGTTATTTACCTTTTACTAGTGAATGTAGACAGTCCTATGTTTGTTCTTTTTGTTTTTTATATGTGCTGTAGCTGGTAAAAAAAAATGTGCGAATTTGGTGACATCTGCAAGTCAAGACACTATCTGTTGTGTTTTTTTATTTCCTGTGCACACTTCATGATGACAACAACAACAGAAGTCTCTTAAAACAGTGGTTCTCAACCCTGTCCTCATGTACCCACAACAGGCTACGTTTGCAGATTTTCCTTGAACGGGTGCTTTAAATCAGAGTCAATGGCTTGGTATTTTGGACAGCTATTTTATCTAAGAGAAATTCCCAAAACATGGCCTGTTGGGGGTACTTGAGGACAGGGTTGAGAACCACTGACTTAAAGCAAACCTGTCCTATAATCTGAAAGCCAAACCTATACTCTTATCTGTGCTTACAGTGGAAGACAAACTTAAGTTGCTTAACTATTGCTGAAAAAGATCTGTAAACGTACAAATTTTTAATCAGCTGTGGTCTGGTCACGTGCCCCTGCCGCTCTGTTAGGGAGTGCTCAACTGGTTGGGAATTCTGAGAGCTTTGATGTTAGCAATAGGCTCCCATAACCCAGCCATTGTCTGTGCTCCCTCCTCTCCTCTGCAGCAGCTGTCCACTGATGCAGGGGAGCCAGACCTGCAGGATTAAAAATGGGTAAGTACACCCAATCCTGTGGGGGTTTTTTTGGATAGATGGGAGGGAACATTCTTAAAAATAGTTACTGTCTTTTCCTCCACTTTAAACCTACCTCTAGTGCCACTCCAATTCACACCACCACTTTTGAAATGTTACCTGCAATTACACTTGGGGGAAACACAATCTGGGGGAAACACAATCTCCCTTAAGGGTGTCTGCCATACAACCTGTGACAATCCTCCTGCTGCAGAAAAACTCACCTAATCTGATTGATCCCCTCACACAATAAGGTCAAACAGCACCTTCCTCCAATGTCGCTCCCCCACAGGCATCCGTGATGTAGAAGCAGAAAGAGAAGATTACATAGCATAAAATGTAACGTTTAAAAAAATGTAAACAAATCAGTGCTGCTTACCGTTAAAGGCCCCATGTATGTTTACGCTCTGGAGGGAGTGAAACGCATTAGTACTGTACGATCAGGTGGAACGGTTTGTGCATCGGACTTGGGGATAACCATACAATGTGGCTTTTAATGAAGAGTGTCTCCTTTCTCTTTTCTTTAGTTTAAAATTCGAACTTATGGAGCAGGAAGCCTGTGTCCAGAGCTGGAGGAGATAAGGGGATGTGTGCCCGGAGAGGGACTAAATATTTTGTTGTGCATCACAGAAATACTGCTCAGTTCAGCGAGCAGGCTCAAAACTAGTATAGGATATGCACCATCTGTGTATCCATTTCAGTACATGAAGGCCGCCCCTCACTGATTCGACCTATAGACTTGTTTCACACAGGCTTTAGCTTGTATAAGAGCAGTGTGAACAGCAAGTATTTACTACAAAGCATTTACAGGACTTTCAGCAAGCTTTGTTGAAGCTTTAAAAGCACCCTTCAGTTGAACCACAGATCCTAATAGGAATGCTGATTGTCACTTTAACCACTTCAGCCCCGGAAGGATTTCCAGCTTTAGGACCGGAGCCCTTTTTGCGATTCGGCGCTGCGTCGCTTTAACTGACAATTGCGCGGTCGTGCGACGTTGTACCCAAACAAAATTTGCGTCCTTTTTTTTCCCACAAATAGAGCTTTCTTTTGGTGGCATTTGATCACCGCTGCGTCATTTCTGATCGCCGCTATAAACAAAAGAAGAGCGACAATTTTGCAAAAAAAACCCCAAATTTCTCACTTTTTGCTAAAATACAAATAAAAAAAAAATATAAAAACATTTTTTTTCACCGTTTTTGGCCGATTTATATTCTTTCTCATATTTGGGATAAAAAAAATCGCAATCGGCGTTTATTGATTGGTTTGCGCAAAAGTGGTCGCGTTTACGGATGATGAGAATTAATTTTTGGGGTTTTTATTTTTTTTTTTTATTTTTTACTAGTAATGGCGGCGATCTGCGATTTTTAGCGGTACTGCGATATTTCAGCGGACATGTCGGAACATTTTGACACTTTTTTGGGACCATTGGCATTTATACAGCGATCAGTGCTATAAAAATGCACTGATTACTGAGTAAATGCCATTGGCAGCGAAGGGGTTAACCTGCAGGGGGCGCTCTAAGGGTTAACTATGTTCCCTGGGCGTGTTCTTACTGTGGGGGGACTGCCCTAGCTGGGGAAGGGAAGTGGTCACAGCCTCCATGTACAGGAAGGCTGTGATCACAGCCCTTCCCCCTTCACAGAACGGAGGTCCGTGTTTACTTACACGGACCTCCGTTCTTACACTCCGGGGGGGGGGGCATCGTGGGTGGCCGGCGGAGATCGACTCCGCCGCACCCGCTCCCTGGCCTTCCCCGAACACAGTGAGCGCCCGGGCGCGCCTCCGGCGGCGCGCACTCACTAGGCTCGATCCCGCAGCTGCCGTCATATGACGGCGTTTTGCAGGAAAGAGCCACCTTGTCGCCGTCAATTGCCGACCATCGGTCGGCAAGCGGTTAAACAGGCTGCTAGCAGACTTCCACACTACTTGAAGCTTTTTGAAAGCCTGCTAGCAGCTTGTTCAAAGTGGCAATCAGCACTCCCATTTAAGATCTGTGTTCAACATTTACAAATGTGAGTTTTAAAGGAAAAGCTGCTAGAAGCTTGCTGAAAGTTTTGCAAAAGCTTCATAAATGCTTGCTGTTCACATTGCTCTTATACAAGCTGAGGCCTGTGTGAAACATGCCTTATAGTGTCTATTTTCTTCTAATGAAGGAATATGTTTACTGAAAAAGCAGAGGCTTTGCAAAAGTACAAATTAAGTTGAAGGTGCATTTACCAACAGCAGCCAGCAGGTTTCAGTTAAAGCTGAATTCCAGGAATTTTGCAACTTTGTAAAAAAAAGTGCAGGCACACTATGAGTTAAGTCCAATGTCACCTCTGGGACTTAGCTCTATTACTTATTATGACAGGGTTATTGCAGTCCTGAAGGACACAATCCGGCTGTGGGAGGAGAGAGGCGCACACAACAGCTATGCCTCTGCCCATTTACGGGAGCCTTTGTATTTTGAATGAGTTCACATAATGCAAAGGCTTCTGTGAATGGGCGGGAGGGGAAGGGTTAATCTAGCAGTTCCAGCGATACTGCTCTTAAAGGTACTGAGACCACAGTAAATTTATCTTCCTGGAGCTCAATAAACCTGTTGGATGTGAATAACAGAGATAAGTCTACCGGCGGAAGGCACCTCATTAGACTTAAAGAGTTGTACACAGAATGTGTGCTGACCGCTCCCCAGAAACATAATTTCCTGCTTGTGTGATTGGCTCACCAATTTTCCTAGAAATCTACACTAAGATACAAGTCAGATTTCAGGCATCCCCTGCAACAAAAATGTCATTTTTGGAGAGATACTTTCAATAGGAACACATCTAAATGGATGCAGGCCCAGCGGTTTTCCTCATTAGTGCTCTGCAGCTGCACACGGGACAGTTAATTATGAAACCACTCCCATTAGACTCACTTAGCACAGAGGCACAGACAAACGCACAGGGATTTCTTCAGAATAATAAAAGGTAGGAATCTGCAACGTTTGTTATAATCCTTGCAATATACATAGATCACCCAGAGGGGAATGTTTTCTTTTCTCAACAAAAGTGGAGTTACACTTTTTAACGTGTGGTATGCCTGCAGTTTTTACAAAGTAGCTGAATTCCTGGAATTCAGCTTTAACCAAATACAGATTGGTGTAAGAATTCTAATTGGGTGCTATGTTTTACATCGCTTTGTCCAGGTTATTTTTTAGGGGTTGACTGATTATTGGGGGGGTTGATATTCACATTTTTCAAATCAATATTGGTCAGACACTTACAGATGTTGTCGGTATTGATCAGACCTCCTTCCCCTGTCCCCACACGGCACTCGCTGCAGTCTCTGCCAATCTCTTTCAATGGTGCGGTGGGCAGCAGAGAGATAACATTATCTCTCACTGCCCGCCTCGCATCACCACTGTTCCACCCCTACAGCAGGGCCATGAAGGCTGCTCTTGACAGAGCTGCGGGCGAGCAGAGAGATAGTTACATCATCTCTCACCATCTGCCCACATGTGGAATTTTAACTGCTCAGGCGCAGCTGGGGAGAGGCTGCCAAAGTAGAGTAAGTAGTGACAAGCTGCATATGGGTGGCAGGAGACAGTGGCAAGTGATACGCTGCATCTGGCGGCAGGCGACAGTGATGTACAGAATATCGGCCTGAAAGGCGGCTGAAAAATCGGTATCAGCCCCGAAAAAACTATATCGGTCGACCCTTAGTATTTTTACATAGGGCAGAGTCCCTGCCCTCAAGGAGCTCAACATCTCGGCTTCCCATCTCACATGCATACATTCTGTACATACTAGGGCCAGGGTAGATGAGGGCCAAACCTACCAGTATGTCTATGGAGGGTGGATGTAAACATGTACCCAGAGGAAACCCACGCAAGCTCCGTGCTGGTTGTGTCCTGGGCCAGGATTCACATTGATGGCCCCAGTGCTGCAAGGCAGTAGTGCTAACCACTAAACTACCGTGCTGCCCGGTGTGTTTACTACCCGAATAACAGATTTGTCCTGTAGAGGCTGTCTACAGCAGTATAGGATGTACATGTGATGGCTGCATAATTCTGTATACAGGTTAGCTTCTGTCACAATGCAAGGCTTAATCTAAAAACCCATCGGCAGCATGAAGAGCTGTGACACAAGTCATCAATGTGTGGGAAAAAGGCGAGGGTAGGGAGGGCTGCAGCACAAAGAGAGGGAGGAAGACATGACCTTAGGCGAGGAGTACTTAAAAGCTTTTTTCATTTAGGGGTGGGGGGAGGAGCCATTTCTGTCTCATGACTCCCCTTGTATGGATGACATCCATACATGTAACGTATGCTTTTCAAAGGAAATCCTCAAAGCCCATCAACATGCCTCTCTGTACACTCTATATGTGGTTTGCATGGTGGCGGGCCTTATGCCATGTTATGTTTATGCTTTTCCCGGCATTGCTGTATTGTGCTGGGAGTGCAGTTAAAGCGGAGTTCCACCTTTCCTTAGGTTTATTAAAAGTCAGCAGCTACAAAAAGTCTAGCTGCTGACTTTTAATAAACCGACACTTACCTGTCTCCCGGTCCAACGATGGAGCCGCACGGAGCCTCGCTCCTCTCCCCCTCGCCTCCGCGGCGCCGGCATTGCTACTGTGGGCACCCGGCCGCGGCTTCACGGCCGGGCGCACACTGCGCATGCGCGAGCGGCGCTGCGCATTGTGATTGGTCCTGAAGTCTTCTAGGACCTGTCCTGTGTCCCAGAAGACTTCGGGAGGGAGGGGGAAGGAGTCCTTCCACTTCCGATCGCCTAAGGCGACCGGGGCGGAAGTACCCCTAAAAATAGGGTATCCCCACCCCCCCTCCTCCCCAAAAGCTCCGTTTCAGCATCTGGAGCTGGGGAGGAGGACTTAAAGCGGAAGTTCCACTTTTGGGTGGAACTCCGCTTTAATTGGCGCCCCCAGCACTGTGTCCATGCTATCAGCACCCATTCAACTAGCAACAATTGGAAGCTGATAGATATACAGTATCTCACAAAAGTGAGTACATCCCTCACATTTTTGTAAATTTTTGATTCTACCTTTTCATGTGACAACACTGAAGAAATGACACTTTGCTACAATGTAAAGTAGTGAGTGTTCAGCTTGTAAAATGTAAATTTGCTGTCCCCACAAAATAACTCAACACACAGCCATTAATGTCTAAACCGCTGGCAACAAAAGTGAGTACACCCCTAAGTGAAAATGTCCAAAGTGTCAATATTTTGTGTGGCCACCATTATTTTCCAGCACTGCCCTAACCCTTTTGGACATGGAGTTCACCAGAGCTTCACAGGTTGCCACTGGAGTCCTCTTCCATGACGACATCTTGGAGCTGCTGAATGTTAGAGACTTTGCTCTCTTCTACCTCCCGTTTGAGGTGTGAGAGGTGTACTCACTTTTGTGAGATACTGTACCTGTGCTCAGATCCCAATAGCTTGTACATGTATCTTTCCTCAGCCAATCACAATGCTCATGAGATTGGGAAGCCCATGTAACGCCTCCCATTAAAGGGCTGGCTCCCGATAGCGGGAAGAAATTAAAGCTGATCTCCATGTTTAATGTCCCTTTAAATAGTTCATTTGGGTCAAGCTGTCTCAAACAAACTATTTACTGCAATAGCAGGTGTGCCTGGTGTACTGGCCGGGCCAGCTGTATTCATTGTTTGTAGCCTCCGCTACATACAGTACAATGTACATCGCTGTGTTCAGGCAGAGTGAAAGGGACTTCTCGTTTCCAAGAACAAAATGGAGCACTGCTCAGCCATTCACTGGAAGCTCTGTATTTTATGAATGAATAAAAGGCTTTCTTTGATTGGCTGAGACAAATGTAACTTAAAGGGGTTGTAAAGGCAGAAGGGTTTTTTTTTATCTTAATGCATTAAGATAAAAAAAACTTTGTAGCAGCCCCCCCCCAGCACCGCCTAATACCTGGGCCCCTTCTCTCCCCAGCAATGTCCACGAATGTATAAGCCGTCCGGAGCACTCCTCCTGATTGGCTGAGACAGAGCAGCGGTGTCGTCTCCCGCTACTGTCAATCAAAGTCAGTCAGCCAATCAGGGGAAAAAGGGGGATGGGGCTCTGTCTGAATGGATACATGGAGCCCTGACTCGGCTCGAGTGCCCCCATAGGAAGCTGCTGGCTATGGGGGCACTCGATAGGAAGAAGGGGTCAGGAGCAACGAAGAGGGACCCGAGAAGAGGAGGATCCAGGCTGCTCTGTGCAAATCCAACTGCACAGAGGAAGTAAGTATAACATGTTTGTTATTATTATTATTATTTTTTAAACAGGCTTTACAATCACTTTAACTGTATCTGAGCACCACAAACTAAAAACACTATTTCATTCAATTTTAATATTCAAAGCAAACTTCCCCATCCATCCATGTCTCCATGCTTTTTGTTTAGAAATCACTTTGAACATCCCCCCAATATTTCTAGCTGTGGCCATCTTGAGTAAGGGCAGAAGATTCATGTAGCATTTACTTCCTGGAATCCATCTGCCCTTAGCCCAGGCATGCAGGCAGAAGGGGGTTCTTAGCTGAGAAAACCCCTCCAGATAAAGGAAAATGTCCACGAAGACTGCGGGGATGTATGACATCATTTTGGCCTAGGCCAGAAACAAGCAACTGATAAAATGTAAAAAAAAATAAGTAAAACAAGTAAATATAATATATCTTCCTATTTATTTACTAATGCTAGCAGCTAAAGGATTAAAAATAGTTAATGTTGATTGAGAGAGATTAGTTCTGCTTTATGCTAACCATAGCTGAATAGTCTTCAGATCTTCTTCACAAACAAGGCGGATGGAGGTAGATTGTAAGTCAGGTGACATAGCGACACAATATATGTCAGCACCTCATCCCGTATATGTCATGTTTAACTTTTGAAGGGAAAAGGGGAAGGAAAAAGTGGGTGGGATTATGACGGCGCCTTGATTCAATTCACAACCATTGTTTATATAAAAACATCTTTTTTATTGGTACAATTTTTTAAAGTACATTGATACAATACCAGTTCAATACAGTACAGTCAATAAACCCTCCATCATGTTATCCAATGTGTCCATGCACACATAGGCTATTATCAGCTGTTTTTAGCAGTGACGTTTTTGAGCTGTAAAAAAAACCCAAGACCAGAGGGTTCTGAGAGACGTTTTTCAGCTGTAAAAACGTTCAAAAACTAAAAAAAAAAAAAAACAGTAATATAACGCTGGTAAAAGCTGAAAAAAAAATCACTGATAAGCTACTGATGTTTTTTGGACGTTTTTTTAAAGTCCTGTGTGCATGAAGCCTAAAAAGTCATAATCCTTCCTTGGAGTACTGTGAAAAGCCTGCTGAATACAGATGAAATGTAGAACGTTTGCACTGACTTTAGCACAGTTGCAGTATTTCCTTACCAGTTACACTTGCCCAAACTAGGAGAACTAGTGCCAGGACAAAGTCATCTAGAGCTCAGGGCTAACATGCCAAATTTCGCCCCCCCCAAGATGAATGATTATGTGTCAGCAAATATCCCCCCTCCCCAAAAAAAAGAACAATTCTTACCCTCTGCCACCCCCTCCCCCAAATTTCCCCTCAACATAAATTCCCTCCCTCCAATCTCCTTGTGGTGCCCCCCCCCCCCCCAACCTCACATAATATCATAGTGCCCAGGGCAGATTCCCCTCCTGCCCAGCCCTGATGGCAACACTAACACTTTTATCCAAACAAGAGCTGACCCATTACTAAAATGCTTGTTCTTAAATGAACCATTTTTAAATTGTTTGCTGACGTGAATTCACAATGAATTTAGGAGATATTACTGACATCTATGCTTATAAGTTTAACAACAGGCGTGCTCTCCAAAAACAAGTTCCAGGGCGTCTGACTGGCCGGTAATGTGCTGTGCACTATTAACTCTACTTTCTGCAAACAGGGCATCTTCTGCAGCAGTGAAGTGTATCCAAGTTTTGGCATCTTGGCCGTGTCTTGCTGTTTCTGGCTCTGCTCCAGCACTGAGCTGCTCTTTTCTCTGTGAAACACATTGTCGCTTCAGACCGGGTCAATAAGATTTCACGTGATGACAACCCTGACCAAGGCATAGTGTTTAATTAATAACCCGTTTGCTGCTACGACAATTAGAAAGCAATCAGGCATCATACCTGCCTATTACCAGAGGCCAGCAAAGTTCTGTTGATTGACATTTCATTTTCACCACTGAGACCGACCTGCATCTTTAAGTCCGCTTTGTAGCCATAACAATAAAGAAGAAAACTCACGTGCATTAAAAAGTAAAATACAGATCCCTGTAATCATGTCTATGTATCTGAATTAGCTTCTCCAATGAAAGAGTATTGAAATGTGAAGAAAACCCCTTAATTACTCTAATGCCCCCCCCCCCCCCATGGAAGCTGGATTTGTGGGTGAACTCAGGCAGAACTTGGTTACCATCCCCTGTTCAGTAGACATGCCTGGGGTAGGGCAGTGTTGGAACTACCAGGGTCGCAAAGGTCTCACTTGCAACTGGGCCCTGGGTATTCCGCAACCATCAGGGGGCCCCAAGATAGCAGGGAGGGGGCCTGCTGCAGAACATGTGAAATGGTCCCACTGTGGGGCCGTAAGGCTCAGTTCACACTGCTGCCACCCCAAAGTCGTGCAACTTGCTTGCAATTTTTCTTGTGGCTTGATTGCTACTTTTGTGATTTAATATTGCAGTCTAAGGCACTCAAATCACACCAAAGTGGCAGAAAGTAGTGATAATCTTTTTTTTGTTGTTGTCGTGACTTGAGTCCCATTGATTAAAATTGTGCATATTCAATGATCGTGTTTTGACTTGTCATACGACTGTGTCACAATTTTCTCAATAATTCGCAGCAGTGTGATCCAGGGCTTATAAAAGGGTCTGTCATGGGAGTAAAGGGTCTCTGGATGAGTGGAAAGGGCCCCAGGCGTGAGAAAAAGAGCCCCAGGACCAGAGGAAAGGGCCCTGGCGGTTAGGGGGGCCCTTCCTGGTTTCTTGCACTGGGGGCCCTGAAGGTTCTAATCACACCTCTGGGTAGGGAGCATGTCAGCTGGGGGCTTCCACCCAGTTCCGTCCTGTTTTCATTGGTTGCTAGAATGAAGGTGGCCCTTACTGCCTAGCATTCTTGGTTGCTAGGATGCAGGTGGTCCTTGCTGCTTAGTGCTTTCGGTTGTTAGGATGCAAGCGACCCCTGCTGCCTAGTGCCTTTGTTTCCTAGGATGCAAATGCCCCTGCCACCTAGCTATCTTGGTTGCTAAGCTACAGGCAGATCCTGCTATCTAGTGTCCTTGGTTGCTGGGATGCAGGTGGCCCTTGCCATGCTTCTGAACTGCACAGTGTCATTGGTTGTTATGGTACATGTTGCTGCCTGCATCATACCAACCAAGGACGCTGTGCAGCAGGGGCTGCTTGTGTCCCAGTGACCAATAAAAAGACAAAGTAGGTGGAAAAAGGGGAACTGACATGTCCTCTCCCCCTGGTAGGGGCACAATGGGAGGCTAACCTATACATTGCACTTATTTGTTTAGTAAATCCTTGAATAGAGACTTCGTGTGTGGGCTGCTCCTTCCTTTAACCTATATGGGAGCATCTCCTGGAAACAGCTCTTAGTGGGGTCTGTTGGTGGGCAATGCCTGCAGTAGGTTGGAATAGGACACTGGGGCCCTGGTCATGCCAGGCTGGGTTGTTGTCAGGGTGGTGGCCCTAAGCTGGAAAACTCCAGTGTGCCAAATGGCTCAGTGAGCCAGGCCTCAACAGCTTAAGGAGCAGACGTTCTCAATTATTGGGGTCGCGGTGCACCTTTAACTGTTATGTAGACAAGCAATTCATCTCAGGTGTAGCTGAGCCCTGGGGGCCCTTGACACACTTTGCCATTTTCTATGGTTAAAGCAAAAAGGCTTCAGCGGCGATCATTAGATTTTAGGAAGGAGACTGGAACATTTTGTGCCCGGTAATTTTCTTTGTACTCGACATACAAAATGAGGAAGTTACAATCACAGAACTCCATTATTCAGACATCAATTGCACCTTATTGATTTCCGACTCGGCCCCTACCAGGATTTCGCCGTAACAAAATGTATTTTGAATAGTTTGGATGAAGAAATTGCTCGTTTAGCTTAGATTATTCTGGAGATGATTGCAACTCAGCAACGCCAAGACCTCTGGGCTAACGGAAAGTGGAGTATTAAATAAAAATGTAATCTGATCAGTAATCGCCCCAATAAAGTGGTATTTCTTTTTCTGATCTTTGGTTATGTTGTGAAATGTGTCAATCCCAGGGCTCGGTGTCAGAAATCACTTGCAGTCTCCACTATTGACAGCCCATGGCATGCTAGCAGGGAATAACCACTGTGTCCAAAAGCCCCCTGTGAGCTAGAATAGTGCAGTCACCAACGTGGCCCCATCTCTCATCCGCAGCAACATTACACTCACAGAGCATGCAGAAAGTAGTAGCGTGGGCAGAGAATGTTGTTTTTTTTTTATATCACTCCCTCTATTACCACCCCTCAGAAAGACATCTTGGCTAAAGGCTAAACTTACATAGAAACTGAAGCCTTTAAAAACAGTGTTGGTCAACTTGAAAATGATAGAGGATCCCAGACACTTCCATAGGGCTATACAGTAGCAGCACGTTTTCCTGTGTTGAGGTGCATTGTGTCAAGTTAGGCAGCCCATTCAAAATGAATGGGAGGTAACATGCCACATACCCTGAATATTTCAATTTTGCTGCCTTTTTTATCACAATTCACACGGAAGAGAGTGCTGGAGCCATTATTGGTGTCATTGGCCGCTAAAAAAGCCCAGTGCATTGGTGTCAGTGAACACAGTAATAATCTCCAGCAATTGATTTCAGTGCCTGCAATATTAACATCCAGCATTGCTGTCAGTGACTGCAAAAATGACCCCCTGCATCGGTGTAAGTGACTTCAATAATAACGCCCAACATTGGTATCAGTGACTGCAATAATAAGCCCCAGCTCTGCAAAGTCCACAGGTACCCAACAGATGGCGGACCCAGCCCAGGACATGATGGGCTGCACAGAGAGAGCCAGAGGGCAGCACATGTCCTGCAGGCGGCATGTTGGGCACCAGGGCTTTAGACCCAAGGGAATATACATATATCAATATCTGCAGCAACTGCAATAATAACCCCCAGCATTGGTGTCAGTGACTGCAATAACCCCCAGCATTGGTGTCAGTGACTGCAAAAAAAAAAACAATATTGGTGTCAGTGACTGCAGTAAAACCCCCCAGCATTGGTGTCAGTGAATACAAAAATAACCCCAAATATTGGTGTCAGTGACTGCAATAACCGCTAGCATTGTTGTCAGTGACTGCAAAAATGACCCCCAATATTGGTGTCAGTGACACCACCACTGGTGTCAGTAACCGCAATAATAATTCCCAGCATCACTGCAAAAAATAACCCCCAACATTAAAGTCGGTGACTGCAATAATAACCCCCAATATTGGTGTCTGTGACTGCTATAAGAACATTCAGCACTGGTGTCAGTGACTGCAATAATAACCCTCAGCATCACTGCAAAAAGTAACTCCCAACATTGGTGTCAGTGTCTGCAATAATAACCCCTAGCACTTGTGTCAGTGACTGCAAAAATAGCCCCCAGCATTACTGCAAAAAATAACCCCCAACATTGGTGTCAGTGACTGCAATAATAAGCCCCAGCTCTGAAAAGCCCACAGGTACCCAACAGATGGCAGACCAAGGCCCAGAGGAAACCCACGCAGGCACAGGGAGAACATGAAAACGCCAAGCAGGTAGTGTCGTGGTTGGGATTTGAACCAGCGACCCTTTTGCTGCCAGGCAAAAGTGCTAACCACTACACCACTGTGCCACCCATTCTGTGTTAGTAAATTTGTATACACTAACAAATTGAAGCCAAACTCCAGCTCACACTTTATACTCAGTTACACTGTTTTTTTTTCTTTTGGGATAAAGGTTTTACATGAATAAATAAAAGCTAATCATTTCAGTCACCCCTGCCAGTATTAAGTTGTTTGTCTTATTCATGTAAACTGATTCTGTAAAACATTCTGCTGGAGAGCTTCTGCTTTTGAAAAACAACAGACTTGGTAGATAGATCAAGATCATAGATGAAAATAGAAGAAAGAAAGCCTAAAAAAGGAAACAAATGCAGCCATCACATCTAAGAATTTGTAAGCTGCAATATAATCAATGTTTGCTTTTGGGTTTAATATTGCTTTAACCAGTCCCACACTGCCTACCGCATGTTTACGGCAGCTGTGTGGACGCTGGCCGCGAATCGCTGTAAAGAGACGGCGATCTGCGAATGGCCATTAGGGGGGGCGTGCGCGATGAGCTGCCACAGACAAAGAACGGGGAACCGCCGATGTAAACACGGCGGTTCCCCATTCTGACAGTGCAGGCATGGGAGATCTACTGATCCCTGTCACTGGGATCAGTTAGATCTCTCATGCCCATGGTAGCCCAACCCCCCCACAGTAAGAACACACCCAGGGAACACAGTTAACCCCTAGATCTCCCCCTGCAGGTTAACCCCATTCACTGCCAATGACATTTATACAGTAATCAGTGAACATTTCAATTTCTGATCGCTGAATAAATGTCATTGGTCCCAAAAAAGTGTCAAAAATGTCCGACATGTCGGCCGCAATATCGCAGTACCGCTAAAAACTGCAGATCGCCGCCATTACTAGTAAAAAAAAAAACCCCAGAAATGAATTCTCACCATCCGTAAACGTGGCCATTTTTGCGCAAACCAATCAATAAACGGCGATTGCGATTTTTTTTTTTATCACAAATCGAGGAAGAATATAAATTGCCCAAAACCGATGAAAAAAAATGTCTTTTTATATTTTTTTTTTGGATTTGAATTTTAGCAAAAAGTAAGAAATTTGGGTTTTTTTGCAAAATGGTCGCTCTTCTTTTGTTTATAGCGGTGATCAGAAATGACGCAGAGGTGATCAAATACCACCAAAAGAAAGCTCTATTTGTGGGAAAAAAAAGGATGCAAATTTTGTCTGGGTAGAATGTCGCACGACCGCGTAATTGTCAGTTAAAACGACGCAGCGCCGTATCGCAAAAAGTGCTCTGGTCCTAACCTGGGAAATTCTTCCAGAGGTGAAGTGGTTAAACAATACCCAAAGCCACTCTCTCCATTCTATTAATAATATAGAAGTGAATGGTTTAAACTAGGGTTACACCCATACCGTTTTTTTTTTGTGGCCAGTACGAGTAACGATACTTTCGGTCAAGTACTTACCCTGACCTGTGTGATTTGCGCCAATACAAAATGAATGGGCGCAAATCGCACTGCAAAGAATCACATGCAATTTGAACAGGAATGCCGTGTGATAGGTGTCCCAGTCCGGCGATGGTAGCAAATCAGGACTGGAGGAGAAGTTCTGGGACCCCATGGGTATAGGGTGGAAGTGATGTCAGCTTGGGGGCGGACCACCTTTACGTCTCCTCCAGCCCTTTGAACACCTCCAGTGGCCAGGATTTGCTACCATCGGCAGACCAGGACACCTATGTAGATTATTTTGCATGTGTCCAGATATGTATTGTGAGTTCTAACATTGTTTAAACTGCCCACTAGATGGCACTTTATTCCCTTTCTATACACACCACATCACACCGCATTCCTGTTCAAATCGCATGCAATTCTTTGCAGTGCGATTTGTGCTCATTTTTGTATTGATGCAAATCACACTGCAAAGTATCGGTTTCGGCATTGGGAGCATTTGGGCGAGTACCGTTACTCACGCAAATGCTTGGTATCGCCTCCAATACAAGTATCAGTGCATCCCTAGTAAAAACTCTTGTTAGGTTTTCTCTTTGGCTGTCTGTGTCCTATTGGGCTTTCCCTTCACTTCCAGTCCTGTAGAGGCAAGAGAAGGAAGGAGAGAAAGAAAGGGAAGGAAGGAAAAGAAGGGAATGAAAGAGGGAATAGACGAAAGGAAAGGAGACGGAGGAAGGAAGGAAAGAAAGAGAGGAATTGAAGGAAGGACAGAAGAGACTGAAGAAAGGAAGGAATTGGGGAAAGGAAGAAAGGGAAGGAAGGAAGTAAAAAGGAGGGAGGAAGGAAGGTAAGGAAGAAAGGAAAGGGAAGAAAAGGAAAGCAGGAGAAGGAAGGAAGGAAAGGAAGGAAGGAGGGGATGAAAAAAGGAAAGGAGGCAGAGGAAAGGAAAGCAGATAAGGGAGAAAGTAAGGGAAGAAAAGGAAGGAAGGGAAAGAAAGAGAGGAAGGAAGAGAACGGAGATGTCCTGACCTTCACTTCCCTTTCGGGTTATCCTGTGTCTGTCGGTTTCTCTTTTGGATTGTTCTCAAAAATGATCCCTACGTGACTATGAACAT
>BLSH010282580.1:2084946-2103484 GCA_018402905.1 Glandirana rugosa | reverse complement strand
GGGGTGAAAAAAGGAGAGAAGGGAGGGAGGAAAGGAAGAGAATGAAGGAAGGGAAGAAAGGAGAGGAGGTAAAGGAAGGAAGAGAAGGGAGGAATGAAAGGAAGAGAGGGAAGAAAGGAAGGAGAGAAGGGCGGGAGGAAAGGAAGAGAGGGAAAGAAGGAGAGAAATAAGGGAAGGAAAGAAAGGAGGGAAAGCAGGAGAAGGAAGGAAGGAAAGGAAGAAAGGAGGGGTGAAAAAAGGAGAGAAGGGAGGGAGGAAAGGAAGAGAATGAAGGAAGGGAAGAAAGGAGAGGAGGTAAAGGAAGGAAGAGAAGGGAGGAATGAAAGAAAGAGAGGGAAGGAAGGAAGGAGAGAAGGGCGGGAGGAAAGGAAGAGAGGGAAAGAAGGAGAGAAATAAGGGAAGGAAAGAAAGGAGGGAAAGCAGGAGAAGGAAGAAAGCAGAGAAAGGAGGGAGGAAAGGAAGGGATGAGGCAAGAAGAGAGGGAAGGGAGGAAAGTAAGGAAGAGAGGGGGTAAGGAGAGAAAGGAGGGAGGAAAGGAAGAGAGGAAGGAAGAAGAGTAAGAGA
Source organism: Glandirana rugosa (assembly GCA_018402905.1). Classification (NCBI taxonomy): domain Eukaryota; kingdom Metazoa; phylum Chordata; class Amphibia; order Anura; family Ranidae; genus Glandirana; species Glandirana rugosa. The sequence continues at coordinate 2,102,920 of BLSH010282580.1, read as the reverse complement.
AGGGATGGAAAAAAGGAAGAGTGGAAGAAAGGAGAGCAGGGAGGGAGGAAAGGAAGAGAGGAAGGAAGAAGAGTAAGAGAAGGGATGGAGGAAAGGAAGAGTGGAAGAAAGGAGAGCAGGTAGGGAGGAAAGGAAGAGAGGAAGGAAGAAGAGTAAGAGAAGGGATGGAAGAAAGGAAGAGTGGAAGAAAGGAGAGCAGGGAGGGAGGAAAGGAAGAGAGGAAGGAAGAAGAGTAAGAGAAGGGATGGAGGAAAGGAAGAGTGGAAGAAAGGAGAGCAGGTAGGGAGGAAAGGAAGAGAGGAAGGAAGAAGAGTAAGAGAAGGGATGGAAGAAAGGAAGAGTGGAAGAAAAGAGAGCAGGGAGGGAGAAAAGGAAGAGAGGAAGAAGGGAGGAAGGAAGTAAGAGGAGAGCAGGAAGAGATGAAGGAAAGAGAGAAGGGAAGAAGGAAGGAGCAAGAGAAGGGAAGAAGGAAGGACTAGAAATTGACTTACTGATTAAAAATATTCGAGTCACTGGTAACAGACTGCCGTATTCTAGCAGCCTACAGAAATAGTCAAATATTAGATTCTTCCTCACATCTGGGGATAACCATGGGGGACAGTGTGTACACATTAATCACTGTGATGACTTTCATAATCATATCTCACATACCTTGTCTGTCCCAGCATGGTGAAACTTCTCGATAGGTACCAGGGAGAACAAATTGGTGTGTTTCAGAAGAAGACACACATTTTATTGTTGAGTAAGAAGGATAGAGAGTTACATGCATACATTAGATGAAAGGTAGTAATCTTTTTTACCAGTGTAGCCTGGTAGTTAACTTGCATAAAAGAAGCAGTTGCAGTTCCCCTCTGTCTGTTGCCCTTTCTCTGTGTGCCCACAAAGGATTTATACTCAGACACAATCATGTCAGAGACTCCCTCTGTGGAACTGTTACAGCCAGTGTTTATATGCCCTCCATCCACTAGATGGCACCTGGGGACACGGTTTGCAAGAGAGTCTGAGGAAAAAACATGGAGGCTAGTGGGGAGTGTAGTTTTCTGAACTGATTGAGCCATCACCACAGGTTGGCTGGAAATGACAACTCCCAATAGAGGAACATTAAAAGGGTAGAGCTGGAGTAGTTTTCCTGGGCTGAGAGAGGCTTTTTTTTATTGCTGCGGGGAGCCTAGGACTGACCCAGACTTCAACCCACCTGAGTGCAGTGGAGGTGGGATGAATCCAGAGTTCCAGAGTCTTGGAGTGCAACTTGGTCTGTGGGAGCCTACTGTGTAGCTAAAGAGTGAGCGAGGGAAACCCGTTTGCCTGGGATTTGGGCTGAAAGCTTCTGTGTACACAAGACTTATGAGCGGCGGCTGGCCAACCATACACTGCAGTTACTAGCAGAAGAACAGATTTGCCATCTAGGAACATTTTGTCATTGCATGCAGGAACTTTTAAAGGGACACTACCATGAGTGCTCCAACACAAGGTATTGGGCCCCAATGAGCTGGCCAGCAGAAGGTTTTTCTGTTGCTGTGGTGATCACCTATAGGTCCTCTCCTTAGTTAGGGTTACCCATAGCAGGTTTAAGAAGGAGGCACATTCTTGGACATTTGCTCTTTGCATCCTGTTAACTAAACTGTTCAGCAGTTGCATCTTCACTATTTGCTGCTGTTTAATTTGTTGCATTTCTTTCTGTGATTGTTTACCTGTTTTGTTATACTGTAACTTCTAATTGTGAACCATTATAGTATAGACTTTTTTTTGTTGATTCATCACTGCATACTTCTTGTTTACACCTACAGTTGTGTCTCATAAGTTTACATAGCCTGGCAGAATTTATGATTTCTTGGCCATTTTTCAGAGAATATGAATGATAACACAAAAACTTTTCTTTCACTCACGGTTAGTGTTTGGCTGAAGCCATTTATTATCAATCAACTATGTTTACTCTTTTTATATCATAATGACAACAGAAACTACCCAAATGACCCTGAACAAAAGTTTACATACCCCAGTCCTTAATACCGTGTATTGCCCCCTTTACCATCAATGACAGCTTGAAGTCTTTTGTGGTATTTGGGGATGAGGCTCTTTATCTTCTCAGATGGTAAAGCTGCCCATTCCTCTTGGCAAAAAGCCTCCAGTTCCTGGAAGTTCTTGGGCTGTCTTGCATGAACTGCAGGTTTGAGATCTCCCCAGAGTGGCTCAGTGATATTGAGGTCAGGAGACTGAGATGGCCACTCCAGAACCTTCACTTTATTCTGCTGTAGCCAATGACAGGTCGACTTGGCCTTGTGTTTTTGATCATTGTCATGTTGGAATGTCCAAGTACGTCCCATGTGCAGCTTCCTGGCTGATGAATGCAAATGTTCCCCCAGTATTTTTTGATAACATACTGCATTCATCTTGCCATCAATTTTGACCAAATGTTCTGTGCCTTTGTAGCTCACACATCCCCCAAAACATCAACAATCCACCTCCGGGTTTCACAGGCCTTGTTGACTCGTTTCCAAATGTTGCATTTATGGTTGTGGCCAAAATGCTCAATTTTGGTCTCATCACTCCAAATAACTTTGTGCCAGAAGGTTTGAGGCTTGTCTCTGTGCTGTTTGGCGTATTGTAAGAGGGATATTTTGTGGCATTTGCCTAGTAATGGCTTTCTTCTTTCACCAGAAGAAAGAAGAAAGCCATTACTAGGCAAATGCCACAAAGTATCCGGCTTACAATACTCCAAAGTCTCAAACCTTCTGGCACAAAGTCATTTGGAGTGATCAGACCAAAATTGAGCTTTTTGGCCACAACCATAAATGCTACATTTTGACAATACCATAAATAATAACATATTTGATTTTTTTTACTACACTGAAATTCTAGAGGAATGTTTAAATAACGCATTACAATTTAACGAAACCCATTTGATTTTAGTAAAAAAAAAACAACATTTTAGTCAACTAAAATATACGGCAGATAAATATGACTAAAACGAAAACAATTGCAAATGGCTAAGATGGGACTAAAAATAAAATGGCATTTTAGACAAAAGACTAGGACTAAAACTACATCGAAATTTGCTGCCAAAATTAACACTGCATGTTTCTGCCCCTACCCTCCAAGCACCATCCCTTTTTTCCACCCCCTACTCACCTCCCAGTACCGCCCCTTTTAGAGAATACAGAACAAAGTATCATTTTGTGGTGATAAGTAATTTGTATGGAATTTGTTAGTAACAACAAGAAAAGTAGTAAAGTAGATCCCTCGCAGCCAGCAGCAATACACCCTCCCCAGCAACAATAGGTTCCCCCAACAACAATGGATCCCAGCAGCAACAACAGATTTTCCAGAAGCCAACCAAGCATCAATAGACTTTCCAGCACCCAGCAACAATAGACCCCTCCCTCAACAGTAGATCGCTTCTAGCAACAATTGACCCCCAGCAGCAAAAGCCCAACCAGCACTAATTGATCTCCCACCAGCAACAATAGGCCTCCGGAGTAATAATAGACTGCTATGCAAATATTGGTGCCCTCCAGCATCAATAGATACACCTGTAGCCAGCAACAATAGAGCTCTCCCTCAACAGTGGATCTCTTCCAGCACCAATTGACCTCTCAGCAACATAAGCACCCCCCCCCCCGAAACAATAGATCCTCCACCAGCAACAATAGTAGACTTCCCCAGCAACAATAAATCACCATGAAGAAATAGATCTCCAGGAACAATAGATCCCCCAGCAGGCAGCATCAATATACCCTTCAGCATACCTCGCCATTACATACAGCCAGTGATGAAGGTACCGACCCTGCATCCCCCTGCTTTCCGGCTACAAAAAGCCCTCCCCTTTGCTAATGCACCAAAAAACATAGTATACGTTTTGACGCTTTGCCATTGACTTTTATGGATCTCCCAATGCAATAGAAGGCAGAAAAAAATGGGCATGCCCTATTTTTTACAAATGCACTACATGGGAACCACATTTCTTATAGCACATTGGAATACGTGCATTAAAAATGAGTGTAAATGGGCCCTTAAAGAAAATATTCTCAATTTTGAAAATTGCAATGAATTAAAATTAAATAAAAAAAAAATAAATAAAATTTTAAATAATCAATGCATTATGTACACATGTATCTGACATTGGCTGTCATCGCAGGTCTCGCCGAGACAGCACGCGCTGTATCTTCATAGAGAGTGCTGCAGCGCACGTGTAAGTGTCTGCGACTCTGTTCTGTCATTGTCTACCTGGAGAATATTGTCTCATTCCTCTAAGGCAATACCCCGGTGGCTGCTTATGCTGTGGTAGTGTTAGAACTCTGCGTTTACATTGTTAGCGAGAACAGAGTTTCTCTGGGATTGCTGCCAAAACTTCACAATGTGACATCAGACATTGAAGGGAAACACAAACTTTTTCCTACTTTTTGACTTTTTATCTTTTATACAGGTGATCCGTTTAAAGTGAACCTGTGCTTTACTCATACTGGGCAAGATTAACCTCTTGGCGCCAGCCGCACGCAAATATGCGGCCTCTCGGCCCCTGGTCCTTGGCACCAAGAGGCCGCATATTTGTGTGAATTGCAGTCAATACAACTGTGCCCAGCGCGCATGCCCACCACAGTTACCAACGCCTAACTGAGAGCTACAGCGATCGGGAGTTGCCAGATCATGTGACTGCTGTAGCATCCAATCATGGTGGTCACGTGATCTTAAGTCCCGCCCTGCCTCCCAGCAACCGAAACCTCTTAAAGAGCCGGGAGGTGCTGGTGTGAAGAGGTTAAAGTGATTGTAAACGATCACCTTGTAAAAACAACCCATTCAATTTAAAATAGAATGAAATGCAAAGCATTTTTGTATATATAAAAAAATATATATATAAATACCTTTCCCCCTTTTTTTATAAGTGATCACATTACCTCTGTTCTCAGCGGCATAAGCTGGGGGAGGAGGAGAAGCAGCAGCACACTGAGCTGCCCAGTGAAAGGCTGTGCAGGAGGGGCGTGTCAGGAAAAGTCTGATCATTGGAGGAGAGCAGGCAGAGTTACCAGCACAGCTAGAGAACTGACCACCATGTGCTCTCCTGCTTAGTGTGGTCAGTTTTCAATAGGAAAGCAGAGGGACTGGCAGGATCACCAGGGATTTCACTCAAAGAAAGCAATACAAAGAGAACAGGATAATTTCTAATACAAGTACATGGTACAGCAGCCACATATCAGGAATTTGAAGTGTTGGGGTAACAAACGCTTTAACAGGTTCCCTCTGCTTTACCTTCTATCCACTCCTATGCTGCTTCAATCCCTTGCAAGTACGCTTGACATTCTGTGTTAAATTTGAATTACTGGGCAAGGGACTGTGCACATTTCCATAGTATTATATGGCCTGTGATTGGCTGCTCAAGCACAAAACACTGCACAAGCCACATACAGTTTGAAAACCATGCTGGGCTTTCTAATAAGAAAGTCTAGCACTGCTTGCATATGTTGGCAGCCTGCATATAAACAAGCCAGACAATACTGCCCTATGAGTGGTTCAACAACTTCTGCAATCTGATCTCTCCTGCTCTTCTGATCTGTTTCATAAAAGTTGTAGGTTTTAATTCCCCTAAGGGGCCACATGAGAAACTGGGACTGTTGTTGAAGGCCAAACATAATTATTCTCAATATTAATTTTGGACCTGAGAAGGTCTATAAGTATATAAACATATAGAAAACAATCACCTGGCCTTAGGAATAATAAGTACAATAGTAGTGTATCACCCTCTTGTGTGCTACTAGTGTTAGTACCGGCAAATTTAAGTTATGACTCATAGTAAGTTGTGTGAGGCAGCAATTGGGCGAGGGTTACTGCAGGTCAGGCTGGGTGGCTCTACAGAGGCAGGTCTCTGGTACCTCCCCCTGGACCTAGAAGCTGGTAGAAGCTTTTAGAAGTTAGTGGGCGGAGGCCAGGAGGTTTTTATCTGCATACTTAAGGGATCTCCAGGCAGAATGTCCTGGCAGGGTGGCTAGGTCAGCCCTTAAATATGGAGGAGCCATGGCAGTAGGAGAGTCGGGTGGAAGATGAAATGCTGAGGAGGCTGTCGGTGGCCTAGGAGGGGACCCCTGAGTCTGGGGGGCTCTTCCTCCGGGCTGAGCTTGGACTGGATTGGGAAGATCCTACCAGCGTCACACTTTGAGAGGAAATCTTGCCTAAGGAGCAGCAGGGAGCAAGAAGGACAGAGTGAATATATCGGCACACCCAGGGATTCGCAAGGGGAAAAATTGCCATATGTAGCAAGATTTCTTAAGGACAGCGTTGTGCTTAACCCATTCTATCCCTTGCCCTGGGAGATCTTTGGTGCAGCCAGGTGCGCTGGTAGTTCTTGCAGGCAGTGGAGCTGGGAGCAGTTCTACAAAGGAGAGGAGATACTCCTGCATGCAGTTTACAATAGACAGTGCTATTTTTATAAAGGGGTCTAAGAGCTCCTAGTCCTCAAAGGACTTTTTGATACTGGAAGTGTCTACAAAGGAGAGCAGTCTAGGATCATTACTTTGTATAAAGGAAGGAGGTTGTCCCCATTCGTTGTATCTCTCAAGTTAGGCATCCCGTTAACCCCTCTACCCCATGCAAGTTATTATCCTTAATAAAAATAACAAAAACAAGTCCAGAGACTGACTTCTTGTGTCCGGATGCAAGTGAAAAATGCAAAATGCTTGTTGCTGGCTGTGCAGGAATAGGGGAGACAGGTACCAGCAGCCCTTGCGGGGGTAGTGCTACATAAGAATAATAGGTACAACTGAAATTGGTGTCAGTGGCAGGAATAGGGCCCCAACGTTGGTGTCAGTGGAAGGACTGGTGCCCCATCATTGGTGTCATTGAGAGGAATAGTGCCACACCGTTGGTGGCAATGGAAGGACTAGTGCCTCATCATTGGTGTCAGTGGGAAGTATAGTGCCCCACTGTTTGTATCAGTGAAAGGCATGGCGCCTCATTGTTGGTGTCAGTTGGAAGAATAGTGTCCCACCATTGGTGTTAGAGGGAGGAATAGTGCCCTGCTGTTGGTGTCTGTGGAAGGAACGATGCCTCACCATTGGCATCAGTGAAAGGAATAGTGCCCCATTGTTGGTGTGAATAGAAGGTGGTGTCAGTTGGAAGAATAGTGCCCCACTGTTTGTGTCAGTGGAAGGAATAGTGCCTCATTGTTGGTGTCAGTAGAATGAGTGGTGCTTCATCGTTGGTGTCAGTGGGAGGCATAGTGCCCTACTGTTGGTGTCTGTGGAACGATTGTTGCCATATCACTGTGGTCAATGGACACCAGTGATGAGGCACCGATCCTTCCACAGACACCAACAGTAGGGCACTATCCCTCCCACTGACACCAAAAGATGAGGCACAATTCCTTCCACTGACACCATCAGTGGGGGCATTATTCCTCCTACTGACACCAACAATGAGGCACTATTCCTTCCACCGACACAAACAGTTGGGCACTATTCTTCCAATTGACACCAATTTCTTCTATTCCCACCAACAATGGGGCACCATTCCCTCTATTGATTAGAGGGAATAGTGCCCCATTGTTGGTGTGAATAGAAGGAACTGTGCATCATCATTGGTGTCAGTGGGAGCAATAGTGATCTACTGTTGGTGTCAGTGGAAATAATGGTGCTTCATCATTGGTGCCAATAGAGGGAATAGTATCCCATTGTTGGTGTAAGTGGGAGGAATAGTGCCTCATCGTTGGTGTCATTGAGAGGAATAGTGCCACATCATTGATGTCAGTGGAAGGAATAGTGCCTTAAGGGCCTGATACAGGCAAGTAGAGGGCTCCATACTATTAAGGGGCCACATGCATGGCCCTTTAGACAGAGTAACTGTTGGGTGAAAATTAGTGCACATGCACACTGGTATTTGCACCTATATAAACTGGAGCACTGTGCGATGAGATTGCTGAGTGGTCTTCAGCTAGCCCCTGCTAACCTGTGATCTAGGGTTGCCACCTCATCCCGTTAAACCCAAACACATATGAATTACACAGGTTCTGAGGCTAATTTAATGCAGAAAAAGGCACCAACTGAGCTTAATTACCACCTTAATCAGCCGCAGATCTTGTGTAATTAATATGTGTTCAGTTTTAAAGGGATGAGGTGGCAACCCTAATGTGATCTGACCTACAGTATTTCTGCCTTCTCGTGTTTGACCTGGCTTGCCTTGCAACCTGCTTTTGGACCTTCTGCCTTGCTGTGTGACCTTGGCCTGCCTACTGGACTTCATTCACTGTCTTCCGCCTTGTACCTTCCCTACCCGGTTCTTACTGCCTTAGGTTTTGAATCCCTGACACTGTTTTTAGTTCCTTTTGAATCAAGATATTACTGCTCAGATCTGGAAGAAATACACAAAGCACACCAAGATTCAAGGAAGAATACACATGATGAATGGATTTGGACAATTCTTGTTTATCCCGGAGTTCAGATTTAAACTTGATGCTTTTTCACTGCTGTTGCTCCTTTATATCAACATTGCAACAATCTGAAGAGTGAATGGAAAGTTTGGCGCAATATAAACAGCTCTGGAAGTGAAATGGTACATTTATTTATACAGATATCTACACCTGAACAAAAAGAGGGACATCTGAGGAGGAATCAAATGAGGGACAGTCGGAAGTTTTGCCTTTATGTGCGGTATGAAGGATTGCTCAGAGTCAATGTAAAGCAAACTTGTTTTGGGATTGTTGAGTGGGCTATAAACTTTCTTCTTGCTCTTTATACCACCTTATTCAATAAACCTGCATGCATCCACATTTCCCTTTGTCCAGCTCTATGTGAAAAAAAAAAAAAATCTTTATTTGCTTTAGGCATGACATGTACTGAACAAATATGTGAAAAAGAAAAAAATAAACCCATTGCCAATTGCTGTAATTTGTAGACTAAAGCCTGTAACTTCCTTATGTGGCCACATGATGGCGCATGTGAGCTAATTGTGGCGCAGCAATTTTGCAGGCGGTAATTGTGTTCTATTTACTTGTAGTTTGCAATTTTTTTTTAAGGATTTTCAGTTCAAATGAAAACCTCTCTGAGATTTCCGAGTGGTTTGCATAGCAACACAGATAATCTAGTACACTGAATGTAAAATTAATTTGGGGACAGAACTGAAGTAACAAAAAAAAAAAAAAAACAATTAAAAAAAGAAAAAAGCTCATCTGCCAGTCAGGTTGATATTTTCCTAAGACATGTTAGAAAAAAAATGCTAATATTTGACTAGCTGCATAGGAGAACGCCATTTTTTGTAGTTTCTTTCTTTTAATTTTCATTGGAATCTCTACTGAGAATTTCCACCAATAACATGTTCAATGCCAGAATAGCGTTTATCATTTATTGCACACATGTTAAAAGTTGCATTTCTGACCTTTAAATCATGTTAAATCCCCCAAATATGATATATTTTCTAACAGCAGAGTCCCTGTTGAATAAAAAGACTTGTCAAATGTAAAAAATACACTAAAATGAATGTAATATAATCCCCAATTTTATTTGTACAATTTTTTAGATGAGTCTGGGTGGCCATAAATAGGAACCAAGTATGTCAAGTCTCTAAACCAGTGGTTTTCAAGTCAACCATTGAGCCATGGCCCCTGCCGAGCTGCGGTATCCCTCTGCCCAGGCCTCAAGCCAGCCACAGATCCCATAACTCGCCACAGTGCCTTCCAGCTCTCGTAGTTCCATCCAGCCTCCAATAGTGGGCCACAGTGCACCTCAACCTCCCATAATGTCCCCAGGCCCCCTGAGAGCCCTCAGCCTGCACAGTGCTACCCACCTTCCCACAGTGCCCCACAGCCTCCTGCAATGCCCTCATAGAGAGCGACAGAGCCTCCGGTTCCCCCATGGTGCCTCAACCTCCAACAGTGTCCTATAGGGCCATCCAGCCTCTCATAGTGGGCCACAGTGTCCCTCAACCTTCCACAATGTCCCCAGGCCCACTGAGAGCCCCCAGCCTGCACAGGGCAGCTCAACTTCCCACAGTGCCCCACAGCCTCTTGCAGTGCCCCATAGAGAGCGTCAGAGCCTCCAGTTCCCCCATGGTTCCCCAACCTAAAACAGTGTTACATAGGGCCATCCAGCCTCATGCTGGGCCACAGTGTCCCTCAACCTCCCACAATGTCCCCAGGCCCCCTGAGAGCCTTCAGCCTGCACAGGGCAACCCACCTTCCCACAGTGCCCCACAGCCCTCTACAGTGCCTCCATAGATAGTTGCAGGGCTTCCAGTTCCCCCATAGTGCTCCAGCCTGCAACAATGTCCCATAGTGCGCCTCAGCCCCCACAGTGGCCTCCAGTGTCCAACAGTGCCCCTACTCCTAGAGAGACCCCCATCCCCTTTCAGAGACACATCCCCCACAGTTGCTCCCAGCTTCCTCCAGAAACCTCATCCCATATGGGAGCACCAAACCCCCATCAACCCATCCTGAGACCCAGTCCCATCCAGAGCCTTCAAAAATTTCAATTTATATTTAGTTTTCCCACACTTTTATTGTATGAGTATGGACAATTTTGAAAGAGTTAATAAGGGTTAAAGGTGCTGCTCTAAACTGCAAAGGCCCACAAAATGGCAACATATTCCTTTAACCCCAAACCACCCTTATGGGTTGCTTTAAATGCCTTTACAGCTCATCAGTTTGGAGTTAACAGTAAATGAGGGACCTAGAATTATCTGTCTGACCCCAGTATGCATGATATTTGTGTTGTGTAGCCATCATTTGTATACAAATGTGCGCCCTAAGCAGGTGTTTGCGTTATTTTTTTAAAAGTAACTTTATTGAGAACAATGTAGAAGTACTGAGAGAAGAGCGAACTTCACTCACACATATAAGCAAAATAACATTGTAAAAAAAAGATGCATACAAGTGCAGGATACATATGTAGTTGAAGACCATACATATGAAATCACAAAAAAAAAATCTGGATAATAAGTAGTAAACAAGGCAGAAAAAACTGTAGGCTTTTCCTATAGACACTGGGGTTGATTTACTAAAGACCAATAGACTGTACACTTTGCAACTGCAGCTGCTCCAGAGCTTAGTAAATGAGGTACAGCTTCACTTTGCAAAGAGTACCAGTGGCGGCTGGTGAAATTTTAGGATGGGGGGTGCCAGACCCCGCCCTTCCTTTTTGACCACTCCCATTTCTCATAAGCCACACCCCTTATGGTTTCCACCCATTGTGTCAGGAGTATACAGCCCAGCATCACCAGATAGGGTATACAGAGTGACCAGATAGGGGTATACAGAGTCACCATATAGCAGTATACAGAGCCCCAGATAGCAGTATACAGAGTCACCATATAGCAGTATATAGAGCCACCAGATAGCAGTATACAGAGCCCCAAATTGTAGTATACAGAGCCCCAGATAGCAGTATACAGAGTCACCATATAGGAGTATACAGAGCCCCAGATAGCAGTATACAGAGCCACCATATAGCAGTATACAGAGCCCCAGATAGCAGTATACAGAGTCACCATATAGCAGTATACAGAGTCACCATATAACAGTATACAGAGCCACCAGATAGCAGTATACAGAGTCACCTTATAGCAGTATACAGAGCCCCAGATAGCAGTATACAGAGCACCAGATAGCAGTATACAGAGCCCCAGACAGGGGCTTGCGGATAGGGGTATACAGAGTCACCATATAGCAGTATACAGAGCCCCAGATAGCAGTATACAGAGTCACCATATAGCAGTATATAGAGCCACCAGATAGCAGTATACAGAGCCCCAAATTGTAGTATACAGAGCCCCAGATAGCAGTATACAGAGTCACCATATAGGAGTATACAGAGCCCCAGATAGCAGTATACAGAGCCACCATATAGCAGTATACAGAGCCCCAGATAGCAGTATACAGAGTCACCATATAGCAGTATACAGAGTCACCATATAACAGTATACAGAGCCACCAGATAGCAGTATACAGAGTCACCTTATAGCAGTATACAGAGCCCCAGATAGCAGTATACAGAGCGCCAGATAGCAGTATACAGAGCCCCAGACAGGGGCTTGCGGCACTGGTAGACTCCCCCCCCCCCGAAGTCGGGACAAAGTCCCGCACTTACCCCATCTCTTAGGCACCATATAGCAGTATACAGAGCCCCAGATAGCAGTATACAGAGCCACCATATAGCAGTATACAGATCCCCAGACAGCAGTATACAGAGCCCCAGATAGCAGTATACAGAGTCACCATATAGCAGTTTACAGAGTCACCATATAGCAGTATACAGAGCCACCAGATAGCAGTATACAGAGTCACAATATAGCAGTATACAGAGCCCCAGATAGCAGTATTCAGAGCCCCAGATAGCAGTACACAGAGTCACCATATAGCAGTATTCAGAGCCTCAGATAGCAGTATACAGAGCCCCAGATAGGGGCTCGCGGCACTGACAGACCCCCCCCTGAAGTCGGGACAAAGTCCTGCACTTACCCCATCTCTTAGGCGACTGGCAGTGTACAGAGTCCGGCGAGCGGAGCGGGGAGCATGCTGGAGTGTGCAGACTTGTGGATGGTCTGCTGCGTGGGAGTCAGGACTGAATCCCGGAGGTGGCTACGAGTAATCACGCAGCCACCACGTCTGCCACAGTCCCGCCCCCGCCCACCGCATCCAATGACAGTCAGTCACTGGCTCAGGGCAGCCAATTAGACTTTGTTTGTGCACCTCTTCAGCGCAGAGGTGGATTGGATGATGGAAGTCAGCAGAGCTTCCTCTCATTTAATAAGCTCTGGAGCAACTACACTTACAAAGGGCACAGTCTATTTGCCTTTAGTAAGTCAACCCCATTGTGTATCATGAGCAAGTAAACTATCTGGATCCTGGGCTATATGTCTAATCTGGAGCAATAGATGTAACAGTTCGGCCAGAAGACACCCATGGGTCCCAAATTTTATGAAATTTCTTGGGGGGATCCCCTGGCCTCACAGGTCAACTTGTATAATGGAATAGCTTAATTAACCAAGTTAATCCATGAAGACACGGTAGGGTGAGCAGGTGATTTCCAATGCATAGCTATGGATTTTTTTGGCACAATACAGAACTAAATGCAGAAAAAGCTTAGTAGAGTTAGGGAGAGTATCATCACCAATATATCTGAAGAGACAGCGTATTTTTACTCAACTTTGCTACCACAAGAGCTGTGTATTGGGCAGGTGGCAGGTATTTTTTTTATGGAGACCTCTAATGTCTCCCTAGTCCACTGATCCAGCTGCAATTGTGCTTGATCTGCTGTTTACCTTTGCAACTGCAATTTTGACATCTGTGAACCTGGAAGTGCTCAAAGCTGAGCACTTCCATGTTCACATTCTGCAGATGACATTGGGAAACTGACACCCTGACTCCCAGGGGGAACAGGAGAGCCTGGAAACCTCAGCAGAGAGCTTGTTTAAACACTTCCATTGTCGTGATTTGTCATGTGTGGTACATCTCATAAGCAGCGAAAGGGTTAAAGTGAACACTAAAATGAATGCCATGGAATTTCTTCAATACATGCACATTTCCCCATGTTTATCTCCTAAGCAAATACAGAACAATGCCTGTTCATCCAGCTAGAAATCCAGTGAGCTCCTAACTTCCTATTTGGTCTGACAGCACAGCACCTTTGCTGCACTGAAATCCCAAGCAGTGTTGTCAGCCCTTCCTGTTGGAATACAGAACTCCACCTATACTGCCCCCCTCTCTTTCTCACTCCACATGAATACATTGAATTCATTCCTTGCAAACCAGTGAGACTGCCATGACTTCCAAGAGCCTGCCCACACACCGTGTTTAAGTAAAGGGCTCTTGGGAGATGTAGTTCTGAAGAAGGACGCTGTCTATGTCAATAGGAACTAAGCCCCCAGCAGCTGCCCCGTTAGCAATTTTAGAAGCTTGGTAATGGCACCACAGTGAAAAATATAAGCTTTTTCCTGCTGCTGAAATAAGATAAAATAATACAGAAACACACGCTATATGGGGAGAAGGAGGCTTTAATTAACATCTGGGTAATGCCTACTTTTTAACAGATCAATATTAAAGTTAGATACAGTCTTGTTGAGATAAATACAGATAAAGTGAAAATGGGGTTAAAATAATTACTTTTTCTTAAAGCATATTCCACCTTTGGGACCATATACTATGTTACATGGGGTGTAAAAATGGTTGAATTCCCCAATCCTACCCCCCCCCCCCCACCACCTTGTGTTGTGCTTCTCCTTCTCCCTGGAGCATCCTGTATTTTTTTTTAATTGAGCACGGCTGTGCATGGCTCCACTTGTTGTATCATCCATTCACATGTCTATTCATGGGGATCAGTGAATGAAAGACTACAAGTCCCATCTGCCAATGGGGAAGAAAGGCTCACAGATCACAACGGAGCACAGAAGATCTACAGGAAACTCATGATGCACTGATCGCGGTTGCACAGCTCTGCAGGCTTAAATGCAAACTTATAATAAATGCAATTTTCTTATTTTATTAATGTGGGTGCATTTATTACATTATTGCAAAAAGTGGACTATGCCTTTAAGTTTCCTCCACTGCTGATGACATGTACAAAAGCTAAAGGTTTTTGGTCATGTGATCTTTGCTGAATATTAAGATGACAGTTCACAATGACTGAACATCCCCTATGGCAGTGTTTTTCAACTCCAGTCCTCAAGGCACACCAACAGGTCATGTTTTCAGGATCATTAGTCAAAAATCATTAGTCTAAGTAGCTAGGCCTGCACAAGCAGAGCTGAAGGGAGTCTGAAGCAGCACTTTCTCCAGGAAAGGTAAGTTTTATTGCTCACTATCTATCTCATTAAAACTGCTGACAGTCAAAATGTAATATGACAACATACATATGACCGATGTGACTCTCCATTTTTCTGTCGCTGACAAGCTTTATCTGTTTTGCTCGCTTCTGTCTGACAAAGGTTTTCATCATCAGCTGGGATTTTGTCTTTTTTTATGTGTTTTTACAGGTTTCTTGCACCTGTGGTCGGTGATAAGTAAATCATCTTGAAAAGCAGGCAAGCCGGCGATTTTCACATTTTTTGATTCCCCGGAATATATGCATGCAGAATCATCCAGTTCATGAATCACGATTGCCCGAAGGCCGTGTATCCATGTTTCCTTCTTCTCTAGTATTGCTGTCACTGTCACTGCTGATTCTGTCACCAAGCATGAACACACCGACAGTCACTGAAACCGCATGTTTCGGTACATAAAATGAATCTGTTATGTTAACTACTGTAGAAGACTAAAGCTGGCCATACAGAAGTAGATGTTGTAACAAACGTTTGTAAGAACATTCTCAGTACATTTGATGACTTCACAAATGTCATTTGAATGTATTAAAAAATTGTGTCTGCTATTAACATTTGATTTTGGAATGAGAAAACCACATACACTGACAGAAATTTGTTCAATTAAAATTTTACATTCTGCTTCTTCGATATTTCCTCGGTCAAATACAAATGTCAGCTTGGCCTCACTAATGACTAAAAGACTGAACAAACATCCTTAAAATTAAAACTTTCAAACAAAATTCTACTAGTGTATGGCCAGCTTTAGAGTCTTTAGGCCAGTAACAGAGCTGGTCAGAAAAGCCCCCTCCCTTTCTCTGCAATACAAGTCTGTATGTGAACACTTGTGCTGAGAGGCGTGGCTGTTACTCAGCTCTGCCAGCACAGGGTGCTGCAGTATGAGAGCAGGAAGCTGCATTTTTTAATGAGAAAAAAAAGTATTTTAAGTTAGACCCAGTTCTCTTAATAATCAGTGCTTAGTAACAGACCTGGTCAGAAAAGCCCCCTCCCCTTCTTTGCAATACAAGTCTGTATGTGAACCCTTGTGCTGAGAGGTGTGGCTGTTACTCAGCTCTGCTAGCACAGGGTGCTGCAGCATGAGAGCAGGAAGCTGCATTTTTTAATGAGAAAAAAAGGTATTTTAAGTTAGACCCAGATCTCTTAATAATCAGTGCTTAGTAACAGACCTGGTCAGAAAAGCCCCCTCCCCTTCTTTGCAATACAAGTCTGTATGTGAACACTTGTGCTGAGAGGCGTGGCTGTTACTCAGCTCTGCCAGCACAGGGCGCTGTAGTATGAGAGCAGGAAGCTGCACTTTTTAATGAGAAAAAAAGGTATTTTAAGTTAGACCCAGTTCTCTTAATAATCAGTGCTTAGTAACAGACCTGGTCAGAAAAGCCCCCTCCCCTTCTTTGCAATACAAGTCTGTATGTGAACACTTGTGCTGAGAGGCGTGGCTGTCACTCAGCTCTGCTAGCACAGGGTGCTGCAGTATGAGAGCAGGAAGCTGCACTTTTTACTGAGAAAAACAGTTTTTTTTAAGTTAGACCCAGTTCTCTTAATAATCAATGCTTAGTAACAGACCTGGTCAGAAAGCCCCCCTCCCCTTCTTTGCAATACAAGCATAGGCATGTGCAGGGGGTGTGCCCTAGTGTTGCAGTGCTGCTGGTTTTCCTCCTCTCCCCTGGCTGCTGGAGGGGTTGTTTCAGGATGGAGAGTGGGGGAAGGGCTAATCAATATGTCATTTACTGGCCCCTTCCTTTTCTAAATGAACACAGTGAACACACTCACTCACTGTGTTTAACCATAACTGAAGCATAGTAAACGGTTTACTGTGCTTGACTTTGTGAATGAACAGGAAGCCTCTCAGCACACAGCACTTCCCATTCATTCACTGTCTAGTGCAGCTGAGGCTTCAAAGAAAGTCATATGTGTTTGAGCTTTGGTGTGCACACCTATGTATGTGAACACCTGTGCGGATAGGTGTGGCTGTTACTCAGCTCTGCCAACACATATCACTACAGTGTGAGAGCAGGAAGCAGTATTTTACCTAGAAAAAAGGTAGTTTAAATTAGACCCAGTTCTCTTAATAATCAGTGCTTAGTAACAGACCTGGCCAGACATGCTCCCTCCCTTTCTTTACAATACAAATCTGTGTGAGATTACTTGTGTGAAGAGGTGTGGCTGTTACTCAGTACTGCCAGCACAGGGCACTGCAATATGAGAGCGGGAAGTAACAGTTTTACTGAGAGAAAATGTATTTTAAGTTAGACCCAGTTGCTCTTAGTAATCAGTGCTCAGTGGCAGATCTGGTCAAACCTCATGCCCATCCTCTGCAATACAAGTCTGTATTTGAACACTTGTGCTGAGAGGCGTGGCTATTACTCAGCTCTGCCAGAACAGAGCACTGCAGTATGAGAGCAGGAAGCAGCATTTTTACTGAAGAAAAGGGAATTTTAATAGACCCAGTTCTCTTAGTAATCAGTGCTCAGTAACAAACCTGGTCAGACATGCCCCCTCCCCGTCTTTGTAATACAAGTCTGTGTAAGAATACTTCTTGCTGTTACTCAGCTCTGCCAGCAGAGAACACTGCAGCATTTGGACAGAAAGCAGCATTTTAACTGAAAGATATAGGTAATTTAAAACTATTTTATGATGTAGATCCAGTGCTCTTATTAATCAGTACCCAGTGACAGATCTGGTCAGACACAACCTTCCTTCTCTGCACTGCAAGTCTGTATGTGAACACTTGTGCTGAGAGGTGTGGCTGTTACTCAGCTCTGCCACCACAGAGCACTACAGTGTGAGGACAAGAAGCAGCATTTTAACTGAGAAAAAAAGGTATTTTAAGATGTTTCAACTACTAAAAGTAGATAACAAAGATGTAAGACTTCAATTGGACCTTAACCTCTTACCGCCCACGTAACACATTTGTGTGGCAGCAAAGAGGGTGGGCTTTAATGTATCCTTAAATGGCTGAGGTCTCCATGCTGAGACCATGCTCCCAGTACAGCAATCAAGCTTTCATAGACAGCGCTCAGGCTCTTAAAAATGCAATCGCCGCGATCAGGGCTGGGACAGAAGGAACGGCTGCCCTGGGCACTGTGGTATCATGTAAGGTGGGGGAGGGGGAGAAACATTGAGATTGGCCGGAGGGGATTTGTGTTGGAGGGGGAAATTTAGGGGGTGGGAGGGTGTAAGTATT
>BLSH010282580.1:2047714-2078493 GCA_018402905.1 Glandirana rugosa | reverse complement strand
GACACATCCATGCCAACGAACTTGTCCGGTCTTTTTGGAGTTCCCATCCGGATCTGAAGGCCCGGCTGGGCATCCGGAGGCTGCCCCTTGGGGGGGGGGGGCAATGTTAGAAGACTGTGCGAGGGTTAATTGCACTTGGTTGTGGTTTCCTCTAATTCCATGAAGGGCAGCTCTATTTAAACTTCCTGCTTCCTGTAAGCAGATGCTGTCTGATCTACAGCGTGTACCCGTCCTTCCTGAGCAACTTGTGCCTGTTATCTGTTCCTGTCTCCTGTTCCTGTGACCCGGCTTGCCCGACTTTGTCTGAACTCCGCCTGTACCGACCCTTGGCCTGCCTACGACCATCCGATTGCCTGATCCTTCTGCACCTCTGCTGTCAGCCTGTTAACGAACTCTGCCTGTACCCGACCACTCTTTTGCCTGTTCCTCTGTACCGCACCGCCAGCTAGTTGCCGACCCAGCCCTCACGACCACGCTTCTGCTGCACGAGCGCTCCAACGGACCTATAACCATCACCAGTGATCCAGTCCGACCCTCGTGCTCTCCTGTACTCCCGAGCCCCCTGTCTGCTCTACCAGGGGTTCCCGAGTCAGGTGAGTAAGGGAGGTTGCCTACTGCATAAGTCAGACTCGCCTACCAGGTACGTGACACTCTGGATAATAAGGTGGCTCGGTAATGCTGACACGTGCGGCAATGTCAATTTTCTACCATTTTTAGGTGGTGTTCTCCTTTAATGTTCTCAGCAGAGGCTTTGAAATCCGCCGGCAGATCTTGGTGCATAAGCCTTTCGGACTGCAGGGGTCTCTTTATCATAAACTCTGCTACCTGCTGTAATATTATGAATGACTGCAGTGTTGTGCACGCTTGGCCGGTCTCACCAGCTGCCGCTATTCCTTTCCTTCCTCCAACGTCTCCCCGCATGCATGACCGCGTGAACGTTCCATGTATAGCAGAGACGGGATGCAGCCTTTAAATGGTCTTTTTTTCCCACCCTGCAATTTTGTTGCAGTGATCTTTTTTTCTTCCCATCAGCCTCTTTGTTTCTGTATCAATGAAACACCTAATTACATTGAAAGGGAAATCTATACTATTCCATACAAATCGATGGCGGCTTCAAATCACGGGGGGAGGTATGCAGAGAGCTGTGCATTAAAGCCGCTGACTGCAAGCCAAAGTCTCCCCGGTGACAGGTCTAAATTGTGCAAGTTACAACAATGTACTTGTTTATAGTGTATCGGAGCAAATTACCGCACTGAATTGATGTCACGTCATTCTTCCGCTTCCCTGTCCGGTGTTAAAGTCGAACTCTGGATGCAAGAAATTTAATCTATTCCTCAATAGCCACAAATGATAGAAATCTACTTTGTGTGCAGGAAATGGGTTTGCAAACCCAGATGTTACCTTGTAAAGTAGCGGGGACATCATCACTGTGCAGAGAGCAGAGCTGTGGGAGGGGCCTAGCTGACTGCACTGACTATAAGCTACCAGCAGGGGGCCGATACAAGACAAGGCCTTTATGCAGAGAGCAAAGCTGTTGTATGGGCCCAGAAGACTGCACTGACTATAAACTACCAGCAGGGAGCGGATACAAGATAAGGCCTTTATACAGAGAGCAGAGCTGTAGGAGGGGCCCAGCAGACTGCACTGGCTATAAGCTACCAGCAGGGGGCCGATACAAGATAAGGTCTTTATACACAGAGCAAAGCTGTTGTAGGGGCCCAGAAGACTGCACTGGCTATAAGCTACCAGCAGGGGGTGGATACAAGACAAGGCCTTTATGCAGAGAGCAAAGCTGTTGTAGGGGCCCAGAAGACTGCACTGACTATAAGATACCAGCAGGGGGCAGATACAAGATAAGGTCTTTATACAGAGCGCAGAGCTGTAGGGGGGGCCCAGCAGACTGCACTGACTATAAGCTACCAGCAGGGGGCAGATACAAGATAAGGTCTTTATACAGAGAGCAGAGCTGTAGGAGGGGCCCAGCAGACTGCACTGGCTATAAGCTACCAGCAGGGGGCGGATACAAGACAAGGCCTTTATGCAGAGAGCAAAGCTGTTGTAGGGGCCCAGAAGACTGCACTGACTATAAGCTACCAGCAGGGGGCAGATACAAGATAAGGTCTTTATACAGAGCGCAGAGCTGTAGGGGGGGCCCAGCAGACTGCACTGACTATAAGCTACCAGCAGGGGGCAGATACAAGATAAGGTCTTTATACAGAGCGCAGAGCTGTAGGGGGGGCCCAGCAGACTGCACTGACTATAAGCTACCAGCAGGGGCGGATACAAGACAAGGCCTTTATGCAGAGAGCAAAGCTGTTGTAGGGGCCCAGAAGACTGCACTGACTATAAGCTACCAGCAGGGGGCAGATACAAGATAAGGTCTTTATACAGAGTGCAGAGCTGTAGGGGGACTGCACTGGCTATAAGCTACCAGCAGGGGGCGGATGCAAGACAAGGCCCTTATGCAGAATTCAGAGCTGTAGGAGGGACCCAGCAGACTGCACTGTCTATAAGCTACCAGCAGGGGCGGATACAAGATAAGGCCTTTATACAGAGAGCAGAGCTGTAGGAGGGGCCCAGCAGACTGCACTGTCTATAAGCTACCAGCAGGGGCGGATACAAGATAAGGCCTGTTTGCAGAGAGCAAAGCTGTGGTAGGGGCCCAGAAGACTGCACTGACTATAAGCTACCAGCAGGGGGCAGATACAAGACAAGGCCTTCATGCAGAGAGCAGAGCTGTAGGAGTGGCCCAGCAGACTGCACTGTCTTTAAGCTACCAGCAGGGGGCGGATACAAGACAAGGCCTTTATGCAGAAATCAGAGCTGTGGGAGGGGCCCAGCAGACAGCCAGAGTAGATGGTTGAGGAACGGGGAGGAGCAATGAGGGACAACTTTGAATTGTGAGTTCTGAGGAACGGCAAAGAAAATGTTGAGTCTGCCATTAAGAAAAACAGCAGTGGATCTACAATTCTGTTTTAACCACTTGACCTCCGGAAAATTTACCCCCTTCATGACCAGGCCATTTTATGCGATACGGCACTGCGTCACTTTAACTGACAATTGCGTGGCCGTGCGTCACTGTACCCACATAAATCATATATCATGTTTTTCCCGCTTTCTTTTAGTGGTATTTGATCACCTCTGCATATTTTTTTTTTTGCGCTATAAACAAAAAAAGACAGACAATTATGAAAAAAATATATTTCGTTACTTTCTGATATAAAAGATATTTAATAATAAAAAAAATCAAATTTCTTCATTAATTTAGGTTAATATGTATTCTGCTACATATTTTTGGTGAAAAAATCCCAATAAGTGTATATTCATTGGTTTGCGTAAAGGTTATAGCGTCTACAAACTATGGGATATATACTGACGGATTTGTTTATTTATTTATACTTGCGTTGTTGGTGATCAGCGACTTAATAGAAGGACTGCGATATTGCGGTGACAGTCGGACACTAACTTTGTGAGAACTAATACAGTGATCGGTGCTAAAAATATGCACTGTCACTGTACTAATGACACTGGCTGGGAAGGGGTTAAACAGCTAGGGCGATCAAAGGGTTAACTGCGTGCCTAGCCAGTGTTTTACTATACTGTGCTGCTTTTACTAAGGGAAGTGATGGATTTTATTCCCCCTTTTGTAGGGACCCAAAATCCATCCCTTCCCCCCTGCCACAATGGAAATCTGCCTTGTTTACATATGCAGATCTCCATTCTGTGTCTCTGCCTGAAGATCGGCGGGTGCAGACATCCAGTGCCCGACACCCACAGATCAGCTACTGCTGTGAGTAATCACAGCAGAAATGGCCTGCCAGCAGTGCGCGCCCCCTGTGGGCGAAAGTGCAGAATCACTTGTATATACGTGATTCTGCGCAAGAAAGCTACCCTGTGGCAGGTTAAAATAATTGCATTATTTACTCTCCGGCCATCCCTTCAGTCTTGCACAGTTGTACACAGTAATGGGACAGGTACATCCAGTGCCCAGGGCAAGGAAGTGGAAGTGTGCCCCTTCCCCTACTGCTAATGCATGTTATAGAATGGGTGTACCACCATGCATTGATTCTCTATCTATTTGCTTTGCTGTGCCTAAGGCAGCTGTCCCTCCTGCCCAACCCTTTTCCCAGCCCTGGTTGTATCAGCTCCTCTCCTGGACTGAAATTGCTTCCTCTGATTTGACTGCACACTGTGAGCTTCTCACCATGTGCATTAGATGGATGCATTAGATGGTTGGAAGACATCCAGAGTCATCTAGACCTTCCCCCCAGCCTCACTGCTCCTGGCCCGCCTCCTGCATCCATTGGATTTAGTTCTTTCAATCATGGAGGCTCAGCATAGCACATAGGCCTTACCTAGAGAAGCCTGCCCAGGAGCACCGACTCCTTCAGACTGACATCCACCCTTCAATGCATTTTGATATTTGAATAACTCCTCCCAGGAGCCAACTCACTGCTTGCATCAGGGCTTTGTACAGCCCCTCCCACCAGCCATGATCTGCTTGCATTGCATAGAGAATCACAGAGACCCAGTGATAATGTCTCTGGAACAAAAATAAGATATGCAACAAAAACAAGTTTTTTTTTTATTTCATTAGGATGTTAATGAGAGGGAGGAGGAACCACTGAAGGCAGATTTTACTTCAGCTTTAAAGTATATATATATACAGCTACAACTTCAATTTTAATTTTGGGTAGAGTATAGAGTGCTGGGCCCCTTTAGGGAGATTTCCCTTCATTTCCTGTCCTGAAGACACAACAGGAAGTGAGGGGAAACTCTCCAAAGTGAGTGAACTCCCCTCTTAAAGTGTCCTTATTGAATGATTTCTCCACTATTTCTGTTCTGGTGGAAACTCAAAATTGGGAATTCTTTCTTACTTTTAGTCCCTGGGAACACTGGTCAATCTCCCTAATGGGGATGCAGATAGCAAATAAAACAACACAGGTTCTAACCCTTCCCTACTCCATCTGAACTCAGCCTTGGCTTTCAATACACTTCAATGCATCCATGTATTCATTAATAAATCTTTCCTTTTTTTCCCCCCCTAAATGGATCTAGCACAGGTGTCTGAATTTAACTTGACAATAGCCCATAAAAATCTCCTATACAGCAGCACTCAGACTGGGAGAGTAAGGGGCAGGACTGGCAGTCATTAGAGACTCTCTACAATCTCCATTGATATGAAACACCCACAATAGACCTTTCTCTAGGCCAGTGGTCTCCAAACTGCAGCCCAGGGGCCAAATGTGGCCCTTCACTTGTCTTTATCTGGCCCTTGAGGCATTATGATGGGGCACTATTCCTCCCACTGACACCAATGATGGGGCGCTATTCTTCCTACTGACACCAATGATGAGGCGTTATTCTTCCCACTGACACCAATGATGGCACACTATTCCTCCGACTGCCAACAATGATGGGCCTCTAGTCCTCCCATGGATACCAATGATGGGGCACTATT
The DNA here is from genome assembly GCA_018402905.1 of Glandirana rugosa. NCBI lineage: Eukaryota > Metazoa > Chordata > Amphibia > Anura > Ranidae > Glandirana > Glandirana rugosa. The sequence continues at coordinate 2,073,032 of BLSH010282580.1, read as the reverse complement.
CTTCCCACTGACACCAATGATGGGGCACTATTCTTCACACTGACACTAGTGATGGGGCACTATTCCTCCCACTGATACCAATGATGGGGCACTATTCTTCACACTGACACTAGTGATGGGGCACTATTCCTCCCACTGACACCAATGATGGGGCACTATTCTTCACACTGACACTAGTGATGGGGCACTATTCCTCCCACTGATACCAATGATGGGGCACTATTCCTCCCACTGATACCAATGATGGGGCACTATTCCTCCCACTTACATCAACAATGGGGGATGGGGGGATATGACCCTTTGCTTGTCTTTATCAGGCCCTTGAGGCATTATTCTTGCCACCAACAATGGAGCTCCTGGCACTGACACCAACAATGGGGCACTATTTCTACCCTTAATACCAAAGATGGGGCTTTGTTTACTCCCACTGGGTACAGCCCCCCCCCCCTAAAGTCTGGCCCTTTGTTTAGAAAGTTTGGAGACCCCTGGTATGCGCTATGAGTCTTATCTGGGAGCTCAAGAGTATTAGCTTTTTTATGGCAAATAAGGAGGAACGTTTTACTCCAAACTAGAATTTGGTTTAAATAGTGTGGCTTGGCAATGCTGTGTTGATTCTTATGAAGAGTGAATGTTAATAACACAACCTCTGCAGGGAACAGATTAAACCTGACCTATTTCTGGAAATTTGAATGCACGATCCATAGCTATTTACTGAATTTAACAGACTGAATAATGATAAAACATAAACTGTGGCATGTTCAAACACTCGGGCACCTTGTCAGCCCCTAGTAACACCCACTATAAGGACGCGCTCACAGTATGGCACCCCAATTCACCTTGCCAGCATTGCCCTGTGCTGCGCTGCCATAAGTTGAACTTTTTTTAGGTATGTTCTGGTGCATTAGGCAAATGAATGGGCTTCCTTAACCGCTTGACCTCCGGAAGATTTACCCCCCCCCTCATGACCAGGCCACTTTTTGCGATACGGTCATGCAATGCTGTACACACATAAAATCGATGTCCTTTTTTCCCCACACATAGAGCATTCTTTTGGTGGTATTTGATCACCACTGTTTTTTTTTTTAATTTGCTGCACTATAAACAAAAAACGACCGACAATTAAAAAAAAAAAAAATCCCAACATCTCTTACTTTCTGCTATAAAACATCCAGTAAAAGAAAATCGAAAAAAAAATCAAATTTCTTCATTATTTTTGGCCAATTTGTATTCTGCTACATGTTTTTGGTAAAAAAAAAACCCAATTAGCGTATATTGATTGGTTTGCGCAAAACTTATAGTGTCTACAAACTATGGGATATATACTGGAATATTTATTTGTTTACTCATACTTTTTTTTTTACTAGTAATGGCGGAGATCAGCAGCTTATAGCGGAACCACGATATTGCGGTGGACATTCTGACACTAAGGGATTTATTTACTGTTGACACGTTTCATGGCACCATACACTTCCTCAGTGTGGTGCACAAAACACTTTAACCACTTGCCGACCGCAGTCTGACGGCGACAGAGTGGCTCGTTATCGCAAACCGTCGTCATACGACGGCGGCTGCAATAACTAGTGCTGTGAGCGCGCGCTGCCAGTGTGTCCGGGGGGGGGGGCCAGGGAGTGGGCGCGACGGACTCGATCGCCGCTGGCTACCCGCGATGCCCCCCCCACAGTGAGAGAACGGAGGTCCGTGTGTATAAAAACGGATCTCCGTTATGTTGAAGGGGGAAGGGCAATGATCACAGGCTTCCTCTATATGGAAGCCGTGATCATCCCCTTTCCCCAGCCAGGGCAACCCACACACAGTTAGAACACGCCCAGGGAACACAGTTAACCCTTAGAGCGCCCCCTGCAGGTTAACCCCTTCACTGCCAATGGCATTTACACAGTAATCAGTGCATCGCTGTATAAATGCCAATGGTCCCAAAAAAGTGTCAAAATGGTCCGACATGTCCGCTGCAATATTGCAGTACCGTTAAAAATCGCAGATTGCCATCATTACTAGTATAAAATAAAAACCCCAGAAATTAATTCTCATCGTCCGTAAACATGGCAACTTTTGCGCAAACCAATCAATAAACGCGATTTTTTTTTATCAAAAATATGAGGAAGAATATAAATCGGCCAAAACCGATGGAAAAAAATGTTTTTTTATATTTTTTTTTTATTTGTATTTTAGCAAAAAGTAAGAAATTTTGGGAAAATTGTCGCTCTTCTTTTGTTTATAGCAGTGATCATAAATGATGCAGAGGTGATCAAATACCACCAAAAGAAAGCTCTATTTGTGGGAAAAAAAGGACGCAAATTTAATTTGGGTACAACGTCGCACAACTGCGCAATTGTCAGTTAAAGCGACGCAGTGCCGAATCGCAATAAGTGCTCTGGTCCTTACATGGGAAATCCTTCCGGGGCTGAAGTGGTTAAAGAGCTGTGATCTGTTTCTCTGGCTGTATGTTAGTGTGCTGCTTCAGCAGAGATAGATCACAACTGTTGTAAAGCGTAACTCCACTTTTGTTGAGAAAAAAACATTCCCCTCTGGGTGATCTATGTACATTTCAAGGATTTTAACAAACTTTATTGCAGATTCCTACCTTTTGTTATTCTGAAGCAATCCCCGTGTGTTTGTCTGTGTCCATGTGGGAAAGTGAGTCTAATGGGAGTGGTTTCATAATTATTAATCGGCTGTGCACCTGCAGGGCACTAATGAGGAAAGCTGCTGGGTCTGCATCCCTTTAGCCATGATCTACTATTGGGAGTATCTCACCAAAAATGACATTTTTGTTGCAGGGGATGACTGAAATCTGACTTGTACCTTAGTGCAGACTTCTGGGAAAATCAGCAAATCACACAAGTCAGAAAATAGTATTCTGGGAGGCATTTTGTGACCATTTTGTGTACAGAACAACTCCAGGTAGCCATATTGCATTACATTTTCATAAAATTACAGAGCTGCAGATTGAAAAATAAAGGTAATTTTTAATAACAATTAATTATAATATGACTTCTGTGGCAATTGTATACACTATATTTCTTTATTTGCTATTTTTTTCCCATGTAAGGGAAGTAACCCTTTATGCACCACCCTGAGGAAGTGGCCAGTATATTGCCACAAAATGCACTCACTGTGCTTTTATAATATATTTATGGTTATGCTTCTTCTTTACATTTGGGCACCTCTCCTGAGATAACTTTCCCATCCTTTGGGGCCTAAAGATTTCATACTGTAAATTTACCGTGTAGCGATGCCCCTGCCCTCCAGAAGCCTGATGGTGACCTCCAGAGTCAGGGGCAGCTGACATTCCTCCTCAGGGTGCAGGTTACTAGGCATGGTGAGTGTAGTGCTAGGTGGAATTATTGGGCACCAGTCACTCTTGAAATGAACAAAAAGACATTTGTTGTCAATTAACAAGAACTGGGAGAAAGAGGGTTTAGGGCAAGGACACCCTTAGGCAAATGCAATGTGCAAACGGGCAGACAAAAATAGAAATAGGCTGACAGCGATACAGAAAAAGGGCCTTTAAGCTGAATGCAGCAATCTGTATCTTTGTAGCAACGTCTGTCTCCTATAGCAACACTTCACTTCAATATGTCATTGTAGATCTGCGCACGTAACTCACAGTAACTCGCTGTAGATCTTCACTCACATCCCACAGTATCCCACTGTAGATCACTCAAACTTCACCCACGCTATCCCGCTGGGTCCCTGGTTTTACTCACAGCTACCCGCTGAAATATGCAATAACAAGAAACCCTTACATCTTAACTATCTATCTAATATTTACACAATAGGAAATAGAAGAAAAAATAGCATTAGTACACAAGTCAAGGATATTGCCTCTCCTTAGCCAAGGAAGAAACGATGGATGCAGGAACACCTGAAAGAGAATGAAAGAGACAACACAGAGAGAATGCAATCTACTATTATGGCAATATTACTGCAGTATGAACCATACAGTATGTACAGTGGTAGACTTTTGTTGACTCTCAGCCAAGAGTACCCAAAAGTGTGCAAAACAGTCATAAAAGTATACCTTAGCCTACATATATACCTAGACATATTTACAGTTGAAAACGGGCCCCATTCTCTCAAGAATCACACCAGCTTTCCATAGCAATCCTAGAAATAAGTCCTACTTAGCAACCTAAGGTGTAACATGGTAGAGCAACTTTGGACTCACTCAGAGTGGCACACTTATGCCATGTAGTGGTCAGTCATGAAAATAGTTTGTATGGATAGCAACATTTCAGTCCATGAAATTCAATCTCAAGGTAAAGACATGCCCCTTTGCCACAGCACAGCCTACCTAACTAACTAAACATCCCATTGTCCTTGGAGCCCCAAAGTCCAATAGGCATTTCTTCCAATGTGGTAACAACTTCCCAGCAGTTCCCTTCTTCTCAGGGACAAACTCTGGAAACAGTGTGCATGGCTATTTGCAGACAAACACTTTAGCCATACAAAAAGGCAAGGAACTGTCCATCTACCAGGGTAACAAAGCCCCTTTGCCTTTAAGCATATCTCAGTCTGTCTTCTTAGCCCAGCTGGGGACTGAGATTATTTTGCAAAGTGAAACATACTGACAGTTCCAGGCAACAAACTAGCATGTCTCTTCAAGAACCCCCCCCTACAATCTACTGGTATCAGGAGCACAGTCCTGCAGCAAACAGCACAGGCATGAGTGCCCCCACATCAGGATTCTCTCAACTGTAGAGCAACTTCCGGTGGAACTGACATAGCTAATTGAGCACAGTGATGTATTCCACTTCAATGATTTTCAACATTCAACAGTCAGATGGTGTTACCATAAGTAACGAGGGTCAGGCAATTGGATGGGTTTCCCTGTGAACCCAATGGTGATGATGTAGTGCTGCACATCTGCTTGGTTGGGTCTGCGAATCCCAACACTGTCAGAGTAGATCTGGCGACTGTAGTCCCGCGTTTGAAGAATGTTGAAATATTTACCGGTGTATCTATGAGACATTTTCTTTAGATCATAGTGGACAAGGAAGCATTGGCCCCAGAACTTTAAGGGTCTTCACACAGTATGCCCACCGCTCTTCTTCCAAAGAATTTACTAGACATAGCGGGGGGCGTGGCCAGGAGCGTGGCCATGTGAGTAGACGTCTCTCACAGAGCTCCCGCACCTGATCCTGTAATTATCCTTCTCCCAGGCGATCTGACCCGCTGTTTTAGCCACATCCTTCTCCACGGTGGATGTCACACACCCGTGCAGCATTGGCTGATCCTCCCTGCACGATGATGACCCGCAAACAGGAGAAAGACGGAGGCCCGGCCGACACCCAACATGGCGCCACCACCGGCGCGGCCATGCCACAGCGCCAGCGTCAGGACAAAGACAAGGCTAAAGAGGCAAGTTAGCAGCCTAAAACTCCTAAGGCAGCCACTAAAGACCCTCCTAAAGACATGCTATACTATACACAGAAATTGGCTGGTGCTGCGGCGCAGCCTTTACAGGGGACCCTGGATGGCACTCCAGCTATATTTCAAGTGACCCAGGATGATAATATGCAGACTCATCCAGACATGGTAGTTCCTGCTCTTACTGACTCAGAGGAGGAGGGGGAGGTAATACAGCCTACCCTGGCAGAAATACTGGAAGCAGTGCACAAATGCACAGCCTCTGTAGATACTTTGAAAGAACATCTTGGGGGTTTGAAGGAGGAGGTGGGACTGCTCCGCCATGATTTTCAGAAAATCAGGGAACGCACCACGGCAGCCGAGGGTCGCATAAGCGACTTGGAGGACAAGCTGACTCCTTTAATGCGGGAAACCCAAATTACAGCACGCATGGCCAAAGCAAACGAGCTTAAAGGGGAAGACATTGAAAATCGTCTTAGATGAAATAACATCCGGATAGTGGGCCTCCCGGAAAAGACCGAGGGAAGGGACCCCACCGAATTCACCGAACGGTGGCTCCTGGAGGTATTTGGGAATAATGTCTTTACCCCACTGTATTCCGTGGAACGTGCGCATCGGGTCCCCTCCAGGCCCCTACCACCGGGGCACCCCCCGCGTACCCTGCTAGCCAGGCTTCTTAACTATAAAGACAGAGAAATTGTCCTTCGCCTTGCTAGAGAAAGAAGGAATGTGCAATATAATGGAGCCCACATTTCCTTCTACCTGGATTACTCCGCAGAAGTACAGCGCAGCAGGGCCAAGTTCTCTGAAGTGAAGAAGCGGCTCCAGAAGGTCCAAGCTACTTATGCCATGCTCTACCCAGCCAAACTCAGAATTGTGTCTGGAGGACAAGCACACTTTTTTGAGACGGCTGCTGCGGCATCCCCCTGGCTGGATGACAATGAGGGCATTCTGAGACAAGCCAGGAGACCGCCCCCGGAGGAGGACTGATTGCTTTCCCTATATGACTGAATACAGTTAGCAGGCGGCTCACACGCTCTTTCTTTGCAACCTTAACCCCGTGGCTCGGCCCGGGGCTCGTCTGGGAGCCTATAACTACCTTACAAGTGACGAACGACAACGGAGCTTTCACAGGCTTGTACGCATTTGTAGACCACTTGGGTTTTTTCCCTTTTTTTTTTTGGTTTCTTTTTGACTTTCATTGTTATCCCCACTCAGCAGCAGCGGAGGATGGAACGAACTGGAGTTCTTGTTTGGAGGATGCTTAACCCGCTGTTAGGTAACTGTTATTCTCCAGGTGCGGCTGGCTGTGTTGTGTTCGTGAGTGACCGGCCTCCCATGGAGAAGTTTCAGCAGCTTCACTTATACCGCCCCACCTGGCTGGGTTGGGAGTGGTGTGTTCTCTACGTTATAATCAGTTTTTCTTTAACTGTTGACAATTCCTACTTTGTGTTACAAGAAGCATTATACCCACACACAGTAACTGGACACCGATTGGTTGCAGGAGCTAATGGGTTTGGGGTCATTGGTAAGTGCTGTCCTCACTGCCCTGATCCCGACACGATATGTAATTATTGTTTACCTGTAACATGGCTATGCTCCCTATAATCACCTGGAATGTCAGGGGCCTCCAGAACCCCCTTAAGCGTACCATGGTGCTTGCAGTACTGCGCAGACACCTTCCTGCAATACTTGCCCTGCAGGAGACCCATTTGACGCCTGAGACTGTATCCTGTCTGAAATATTCCTGGGCGACGTGGTCTTATCACTCTACACATACCTCCTACTCGAGGGGGGTGAGTGTGTTAGTCCATGGCTCTATAGACTTTCAGGAGCTAGATAAGTTGATTGACAGTGAAGGTAGATATGTGATATTGTCATGCCGTATATTTTGCTTGAAATGTACACTTGCATTTGTTTATGTACCCCCTCCGTTTAATTCTGCTGTTTTAAGAGACTTGTTGGCATATCAACTGGGACACCCAGATCTGCCCTTTTTTATAATAGGAGACCTGAACTGTTACCTGGACCCGATGCTTGACAGGCATCCTCCGCCTCCACTGACGGGAGGAGTCCGGAAAATGGCTCTGAGGAAGTTTGTGGAGGAGGGTGGATGGGTAGACCTATGGAGACATAGGAATCCCCAACAAAGGCAATTTACCTGCTTTTCCAAAACACACATGTCCTTATCCCGGATAGATGTTTGCCTGTGTCAGCCCTCCGCGATCTGTCTGGTGGGGGAGGTTCGGCATTTGGTGAGAAGTGTCTCTGATCACTCGCGCCTGCTGGTCCTTCTACATGCCAGACAGAATAGTACTCTGCCAAGGGCACCCTGGAAGCTGAACGCTTTTTGGCTGCATTTACTTCCTTCCCACGACCAGGTCTCGGCTAGAATTGCTGAATTTTGGCATTTTCACGACAGGGCCCCTAACCAGCTTGTAACTTGGGACTCATTTAAGGCCTTTTTAAGGGGGGTAATGATAGCAGAGATTACTCAGATTAAAAACCGCACACATTCCCAGAGGGAACAGATGGAACGATTGGTTGATAGATTGGAGACTGCGTATGTAGACGATCCCACGGCTCAGCATAGGGAGTCCTGGGTATCTGCCCAGGAAGCGTTGAATCGCATACACGATTCGACAGCAGATAGGAAAAGATTTTTTACAAGACTGGCCTTTTTTGAGGAGGGCGAGCAAACTGGCCGCCTTCTTGCAAATATAGTGCAGTCCCAACGTATGGCCCAATCAATAGGCGCACTGCGTGACGATACAGGTAGGATAACTAATGACCCGGAGGACATACTGAAAAAACTGGTTGACTTCTACTCTGCTTATATAGGTCGGGACAAGACTGCTCTGAGGAGGAAATACAGCAGTACCTGGGTGGGGTGGAGCTACCGGGTCTTTCGGAGGGACAGAGGCAGATGCTGGACTCCCCTATCACCCTAAAAGAGCTGGAGGTGGCGGTAGGCTCCTCCCCTAACTTTAAGGCACCCGGTGACGATGGTCTCCCGATGGAGATTTATAAGCAATATGGGGATATTGTCCTGCCACCACTGCTAAAGGTACTAGAGGCAGCAAGAGAACGGGGCTGTCTCCCCGAGACCATGACTAGGGCCTGCATTGTACTGATCCTGAAGCCGGGGAAGGACCCCCTCAGTCCCGCATCCTATAGGCCTATCTCTCTCCTGCAGACTGACATAAAGATATTAGCCAAGGTCCTTGCCTTACGACTTAACAAAGTCATCTCTTCTCTAATACACCCTGATCAGGCTGGCTTTATGCCGGAGAAGTCCACTTCACATAATTTGCGTAGGCTGTTTGTTAATCTGCAGGCGAGGGGAGATAATGAGGGGGACCGGGCACTGCTGTCATTGGACGCCCACAAGGCTTTTGACAGTGTGGAATGGGCGTATCTGTGGGCTACAATGCAGAAGATGGGATTTGGCCAAACCTTTTTATCCTGGGTACAATTACTTTATTGCTCGCCTGGGGCAGTGATAAGGGAGGCAGGAAGAGTGTCCGACCCTTTCACATTGTTCAGGGGCACTAGGCAGGGGTGTCCGCTGTCACCCCTCCTATTTGCAATAGCTATTGAGCCTCTGGCGGCCAGGATTAGAGCGGACTCATTGATCCAGGGATTCCGGTATGGGCCTATACAAGAAAAAGTCATGCTTTATGCTGACGATACTATGCTATTATTAGGGGAAACGGGGAGCTCCCTCGACCGTGCTATGGCAGTGATAAGGGACTTTGGAAAGTACTCGGGTCTAACTATTAACTGGACCAAGTCCTCTCTGATGCTTATTGATCACCCAGCAGAGGAGGGAATGACCGTCCTTAAGGATATACCGGTGTCGAGGTCCTTTAAATATCTAGGCATTTTTGTGTCACCAAACCCTCTCGAGTATACCTCTCTTAACCTATCCCCCTTGTTGGGCAGTATTAGGGACAAGGCTAAAGTATGGGCTAAATTTAAGCTTTCCCTAGTGGGAAGAACCAACCTCATTAAGATGGTTTTTATGCCCCAATTATTATATGTACTGCACAATTCTCCAATGGTCATACCCCTTAAACAATTTCACATTATCAACTCTATTTTCCGCTCTTTCCTGTGGCAATCCCGAGCTCCAAGGATTAGACTAGAGCAATTACAGAAGCCCAAGGATGCAGGTGGCCTGGCACTGCCGAATCCCTGGATCTATTAACTGGCTGCCCAGATGCAACACATTGCTAGGGCTACACCCGCAGGAGAGGGGGAGCAGCTGGACCCCACTCTCGCATTATTACGATATGTAACAGGGGTGGAAAACGTGGCAGAGGGGCTGGAGGGCATGGCATTTGCGAAATCAAATAGGAAGTTTCCCACATTTGTACTTATGCAGAAGGTCTGGAGTAAGGTTCGCCAGATGCAAGGCATACAAGGCTTCACCGGGTATAGCCCCATATGGGACAATAAATTCTACCCTGAGTTGTATAAATTGCCGGATGGACCCAAGTGGAGACAGTACGGGGTGGCCCGTCTGTCCCAGATTTTTGTAAATGGCACTCTGAGACCATTTTCGGACATGAGAGCCACCTTCGGGGTTCCACAGTCCATGTGGTTTCGATACTTAACACTACAGCACGTGATTCGGGCTCAGACTGAAACCGTAACGTGGGAGATTTCCCCCTCCCCGGTGTTTAACTATGTGGTGGAGGTAGTACACCTTAAGGGATTTATATCCCAATGCTATTGTAGGTTGCTGAGTACTTTCCTGGAAGGGTTCCCATCGAAGGTGGGAGACAGATGGGTGACCGATGTAGGGCCATTAGATGATGAGCAGTGGGAGGAGGTGTTGCAGGCGGTGCCACTGTGCTCACTTAATGTGTCGCAACGGTTTACACAATTATACCTTATACTACGGGTACATTTAACGCCAGCTAAGCTCTTCAGAATGGGACTGAGAGAGGACCCGCATTGCCCCAGGTGCAGTAGAGATCATGGAGACTTGATTCATCTCCTTTGGAGGTGCCCAAAATTACATATCTATTGGCTTGGAGTCATTAATGCCATTAATAAAGTATTTGGGGTTACTGTCCCACTGGACCCTAAACCAGCACTTTTGGGAATCCTTGATTATCGTCCTATTGAAGAAATTACAAAGCAGGCCATAGGCAGGGCACTTTTTCAGGCACGTAAATTAATATTTCATCATTGGAGGGATTCTGGCCCCCCCTCGCTGAGGGAGTGGATCTCTCGAATGGGCGATTTGCTACGACTTGAGAAATATATTTTCCAACACCGCAATTGCGCAGCCAAATTTGACAAACTGTGGGCCCCATGGTTGAACACTCCCGGGCTGGCACCTAGAGAACTGACTATTGACAGACTATTAGTCTAGGATGGGGCAAGCCCACAACGGGCGGCTACTAGACTGTCCGAGGGTAGGCAGCTCTTGCGCTAACGGAAAGTCTGATTATGGGGTAATGCTTCAGTTTTCTGGTTCTCTCTTTCTCGTCTTTTCTCTCTTATTTTCCCTGTTGGTTCCATCATTGTCCTTTCTCTTCTCCTTCTTTTCTCCCTTTTTCATTTTGAGGCTATAAAATAACTGACGAATAACCTTTTCATGAATCAGTAATGTACCTATGTTGTACTATACTTATGCTATGTTGTGAGTCTCAATAAAGTTTTTTCTGATTAAAAAAAAAAAATTTACTAGACATAGCACAGGTGAAGCAGCAGCTGACACTTCAGGTTTAGCACTGGAGATTTTGACAGCAACATGAACTTCCTTCTCTATAGGTTCACCCTGTGGCTCAGCTTCACCTTTCCGACCACCTCTCAGGCCATGACATGGTATCAGAGAAAAGTTCAGATATCCGATCGGACAGGACATCAGAATTAGACTCAGTAGAACACTCTTCGGCCGGGACCAGATTACGCTTTAAACTGGTAGTAGCAGATGTTCCACACTTCCCACCCTTAAGGGCTACAGGTTGCACAGTCCCCACAGGCACACTGCCTTCTCTCATATCAGGCTTACCAGGTCTGGTTGTCTTTTCCCCACTAGATTCCATCACCAGGGAACATAGGTGGGCTCGACTGTGGCCCTGGGAGATAACCGGAGTACCTGACTTTGGAGCAGCTACAAAGGTTGAAGGAGCACCCACTTACGTAAGCCGAGCGACAGCAGCAGGGTTCTCAGTAGCTTCCTGAGCAGGAATGGTGACACACTTGTCCCAATTTACCTGTAGTACCCGTGTGGGTAGGGCTGGCAAAACTACTTCTAGTAGTGCTTCTCCGCAGTGCCCGCAAGTAATCCAGGGCCGAACATTCGTAGCTAGGCCGAAACACTTTGCACATAACAGCCCGATTGCTTCACAGCCTCCCGCTTTTCCAAAAATTTTGGTCTTTTTTTATTTATAGCGCAAAAAATAAAAACTGCAGAGGTGATCAAATACCACCAAAAGAAAGCTCTATTTGTGGGAACAAAATGACAAACAGTTTGTTTGGGTACAGGGTCACACGACCGCGCAATTCTCATTCAAATCGCAACAGCACTGAAAAGTGAAAATTGGTCTGGACAGGAAGTGTTCTAAGTGCCCGGTATTGAAGTGGTTAATGTTGGGTTTGCACGGTGATCCGATCCCGAGATATGATTTTTATACTGCAAATTGCATATCAGGGAGGGTTGTTATTCCACGGTCTGCCCTGGACAGCCCACGGGCCCTCCTTACCCATGTGAGTGGTCAGGGGCAAATGGCCCCACCCCTTGGCCTTCAGAGAAAAAGGGAATAAACCGGGCAGTGCTCAGTTCTCACCTTACCATCAAAGAACTAACATCCGAGAACCTGTGGACTCATCAACGAATCTCTGATTAATCACGGACATTTAAATGCAAGTAACTTTTCCCCCTTGCATTCTGTCTTATCTCTTTGCTGCTGTATATTATGTCTCTAATTGTTTTGTAACACCATTTTTCTGTAAATATTTTATCTGCACCAATATTGACCTTTTCATTATTAAGCCTTATTCTGAAAAGTGTTAATCTTGTCCCTAAAGCTCTTAATACAAGCTATAACGAACCTGTTCCTTTGAAGAGCGCTACTGTTTTAGGATAACTCATCTGAATATCCCTGTCTGTGGTGACAGCGTGTGCTACAGGTGGTTATTTTAAAATCATAATTGGTATTGCTAAAATCTCAAGTTTTTCTTGCTCGGTCCAAAGAAGAGGTGGTGGCAGTGAAAGGGTTAATTGCTTGAATTAGCCCGGTAACAATCACTTTCAGGCAGCTGGCACTTAGACGTCAATTTGTTTTGGTACAACGTAGCACGACCGCGCAATTGTCAGTTAAAGCAACGCAGTGCCAAATCGCAAAAAGTGCTCTGGTCGGAAGGGGGTAAATCCTTCCGGGGGCTGAAGTGGTTAAGGACCGCCCAATGTACATTTACTGCAGCATGGTGGCCCTTTAGCACGAAATCACGTATCTGTACATGATTCTTTCTCCGGGTCTGGGGCACACGCAGGCCGCTGACGAGCCGCTCCTGTGACGAACGCGGGTATCAGATCACTGCCCCACTCTCTGCTGCTTCCAGCACAAAGATTCCACAGCACTAAATAGCCTTTCAGTGATCACTGAATAAACTGGTCACAAACAACAATCCAGTGTATAGAAACTGTATTCCAAGATGTAATAATAGGATGCAGAATAGATAGTATAAGTACTCTAATATGTGGGCCTGAGCCCCCAAGCAATACCAAAGGACTGACTCTGTAGTCAAATGATCCAGCACTCAGATGGAGATGATGGTAATGCTGGGACCATTAGTTCACACAGATGGCTTGCTCCTAGGAGGTAAACAGCATCCACTGCACTCCTTGCAGTTCTCCTGAATCGACAGATGTGACTGCTGCTGTGACTGCTGCAGCTTCAATCTGGAATCAGGTGAGGATGGGATGGCTCCACTGATCACTCACTGTGTAACTGCAGAGTGGCAGTTAGCTGATTCACCTGCAGAGAATTCAGTCGGCTGGAACGCTGTAAGTAGGCAGTGGGCCTAGCTCTGGCTATAGAAGCACACAGGGTTCTTCAATGATCGATCACGCCGTCCCAAGAGACCACTGCCAGCTCCTCCTTCCACTTAAATAAGTTCTTCCCACAAAGCACTGCGCCTCCCAGAAGCCTCCAATGCAGCACAGCCCGATGGGAAATGGAGTCCTTCACACCAGAGTCTGCTGGCTGTTTCTTCTCACTGCACTACAAATCCCAAAATGCTTCCTCATTGCAATTACTTGTTTCACAAATGAACACTAGAAGGAGTCCTCCATGATAAACAATAGGTACAATTGTCTGTATGCCAGAGGAATATTTCTGTACTCCTGGCTACACTCAAGATATCACATATGGATACCAACAGCAAGCCAAGCTCGCCCCATGCAAGAAAATATAATTTCTGGAGTTCCCCTTTAAGCTCTGTCCTTGTTGCATTATAAATATCCATGCAGAAAAGGACTTCACTGATAGTTATTAGAAATCAATGGACTTTGCATGATCAGAGTAGCAGATAAAACCTGCAGATCCAAATGTGTGGAAAATACATAAGGCTGCTTTATTGAGATGGGGAAGACTAATATTAAATAGATTTTCCCTTCAAAGAACTCCAGGATCAAACAGAGGGAGGACTTGGAAATGAAAACACTGATATTACACATTTCATAAAAAGAGTATTTTAAAACCAGACTTTTACTTTGGAGTCCCCCAAGGACAGGAAATATTTGCAGAATTACAGAGTGAAGATAAAAGAAGAAAAAAAGCCTAAAAAGAAATGAGTGCAGCCCCCACATATAAGGATTTGTAAGCTGCAATGTATTACATTTTGGTTTTGGATTTATAACCCAAACCCTATCCTTTGGCAATTCGGGTTTTCTATAGACTTGTGAGTGCAATGCACAACCATCCATGGTTCTACATTCCAGCCAACCCCATTCACATACAGGTGTCCTACCTCCAAAATCATGCACATTACACAGGGCTATGGACCCCTTCCCCATACAACATCAAATGGCCAAGAGACGCCATAGCTCAGCCTTTCTCAACCTTTTTAACATGGTGTAACCCTTGAAATAACTTTCTGGTCTTAGGGAACCCCTGCTAAACGTTATGATACATAGTGTGATGGTCACTGCGAAGAATGCACCTTACACTTATGGTCATTGGGAAGAATTACCCCCTTACAGATAGCTAAATAGATCAATGGTGTCAGTGGGAATTTATCTGAAAGAAAGAAAGTGCCCATTGCTCAAGGAACCCCTAGCAATTTCTGGGGGGAACCTTAGGGTTCAGTGGAACCCCTAAGAACCTCTGGAGGAATCCTAGGGCTCCATGGAACCCCTAACAACCTCTGGGGGAACCCTAGGGTTCCATGAAACCCCTAACAATCTCTGGAGGAGCACTAGTTCAGAAAATCTACCTTAGCTGGTGATTAGTTGACTAGTGATAGGTTGTTCTTTCAACCAATATGCTGCTGTAGGTGCTACTGGATTTCATGTGTTATCCACCCTTGGTGACTGGTGGAGATATTTCTGGCTACATCGATGGTCAGTCATTATGTCTTCCTTGATGTGTTTTAGACACATTTCCTTTAGTGTTGCTCAGTCAATCCGCCAGTAGACAAGTTTCTCTTGCCAGAGGAGTTTATATAGAAGCTGACTGGTGTTCATTCTGCAAACGTGGCCAAACCATAGAAGTCTGCATTATTGGATTTGAATCCAAATTCGGTGGAAAATTAGCTTCAACAGTACCTTCTTACCCAAAAATGCCAGGTGTTTCTCCAGCTATGGTGGGCCAGTTGAGGAGTGAGTGGGCCCTAAGCAGGAACACCTTGACCTCACTCCTTTAAAGTGGTTGTAAACCTCAGACATGAAATATGAACAAAGCATATACCTCTATAGTGTGTACTTGAAGAGCACATATCTGTCTGCTTCCTTGTTCCTCTGTTATCTGCATGAATCACTTCTGACAAGTTTTCCTGACACCAAGAAAAAAAAGGTGACGGGGCAGGACCTCCAGCTGACTGACAGCCTCAGCTTTGTTTCTATGTGCTGTGTGATGAGGGGTGTGTTCCTTCCCTTCAATCAGCTGTCAGAGCTCTCCTCACTGAGCACTGCAGTGTGTAACTTCATCTCACTGATCCCTTTTCTGACAGCTCAGACAAGCTTTATAAATTCTGGACTTTGAATGGATACAGGGCTGTCTTAATGCATGGGCACCCCTGGGCATAGCCCAGGGGCCCTAGGTGCATGGGGGGGCCCCATGATAATCTTGCATTACATCATACTTGCCAACTGTCCTGGATTTGATGGGACAGTCACGCTTTTTACTAAGCTGTCCCGGGATGGCCGGATTTTATTGAAAGTACTAATAAATATATGTTTAATTCTATCAACTATTTATACTTTAATTCTTAAATACATTGGGGCAGGGTGGTAGGGGCCCCAGTGAAATACTTTGCCCAGGGGCCCATGATGCTATTTAGACGGCCCTGAACGGATATAGAGAAGAGAAGACTGCAGATAAACAGGTTTGGGGCTGCTCTGTGCAAAACTATTACACACAGCAGGTAAATACGACATGTTTGTTATTTTAATAAAAAAATTAGAACCTTTAATATCAGCAGAAGTATTTGGAAAAAAAAGTTTACCACTTAGTAAATCTGCCCCTTAGACTGAGGTTCTTCAGCAGCATTTGTCCCTTTTTCTGACATAATACTCAACTGTCATGTCTAGAAACCCGAAGATGACAAAGTGACGTTGTTTATTAAATTGGATGTGTTCTTCTGCGACACTGAGTCTCTAAACAGAGATTTCAGCCTCCAGGTTACAAAAGATTGTTATTTGGAAAGCTGTATACGAGTGTGTGAAATATACAGCGAGGGCGATTTAGATCAGCCAGTTTCTGCATTTCATTATAATGACATCCTCTATAGAATTTTTGCGACAGGAAGACAATCTAAAAAAAGAACACACTGCTGGCAAATATATTAATTTTTATGCTGAAATTAAACACAATCCTGCAAATACTGTACACTGTAAATAGCGCTCCCAAAACGTCCCTGCCCTTTGCAATGTATGGACAGCTCTTCCTAAGCGGGTATTTTTCGTGTTTTCTTTTAAGGTCATGCTGTCACGTGACCTTTAAAAAAACGGCCTGCTAGCGCCGAAAAACCGGCACGAAAGTGCCACTAAAATGCCGCTAAAGCATGGCAAAAACAACCAGCGCTTTGGCGCTGTTTTAGCGGCACTCAGTGTTATTGCGATTTTATGTGATAGACCAACACAAAGTGGCACATAATTGTGAAGTGGAAGGAAAATTATAAATGGTTTTCAATTTTGTTTTACAAATATATATGTGGAAAGTGTGGGGTGCATTTGTATTCAGCCCCCCTGAGTCAATACTTTGTAGAACCACCTTTCACTGCAATTACAGCTGCAAGTCTTTTTGGGGATGTCTCAGCTTTGCACATCTAGAGAGGACATTTTTGCCCATTCTTCTTTGCAATATAGCTCAAGCTCTGTCAGATCGGATGGAGAGCGTCTGTGAGCAGAAATTTTCAAGTCTTGCTAGAGATTCTCAATTGGATTTAGGTCTGAACTTTGACTGGGCCATTCTAACACATGAATATGCTTTGATCTAAATCATTCCATTGTAGCTCTGGCTGTATGTTTAGGGTCGTTGTACTGCTGGAAGGGGAACCTCTGCCCCAGTCTCAAGTCTTTTGCAGACTCTAACAGGTTTTCTTCTAAGATTGCCCTGTATTTGGCTCCATCCCATCTTCCCACTTCCAACTCTGACCAGCTTCCCTGTCCCTGCCGAATAAAAGCATTCCCACAACATGATTCTGCCGCCACCATGTTTCACAGTGGGGATGGTGTGTTCAGGGTGATATGCAGTGTTAGTTTTCCACCACACATAGCGTTTTGCTTTTAGGCCAAAAAGTTCA
Source organism: Glandirana rugosa (assembly GCA_018402905.1). Lineage (NCBI taxonomy): Eukaryota > Metazoa > Chordata > Amphibia > Anura > Ranidae > Glandirana > Glandirana rugosa. The sequence continues at coordinate 2,055,659 of BLSH010282580.1, read as the reverse complement.
ATTTGGTCTCATCTGACCAGAGCACCTTCTTCCGCGTTTGCTGTGTCCCCCACATGGCTTCTTGCAAACTGCAAACAGGACTTCTTATGGCTTTTTTTCAACAATGGCTTTCTTCTTGCCACTCTTCCATAAAGGCCAGATTTGTGGAGTGCATGACTAATAGTTGTCCTGTGGACAGATTCTCCCACCTGAGCTGTAGATCTCTGAAGCTCCTCCAGAGTTACCATGGGCCTCTTGGCTGCTTCTCTGATTAATGCTCTCCTTGCCCGGCCTGTCAGTTTAGGTGGATGGCCATTTCTTGGTAGGTTTACAGTTGTGCCCATACTCTTTCCATTTTCCGATGATGGATTGAACAGTGCTCTGTGAGATGTTCAAAGCCTGGTATATTTTTTATAACCTAACCCTGCTTTAAACGTCTCCACAACTTTATCCCTGACCTGTCTGTTGTGTTTCCTTGGCCTTCATGATGCTGTTTTTTCTCTAAGGTTCTCCAACAAACCCCTGAGGGCTTCACAGAACAGCTGTATTTATACTGAGATTAAATTACACACAGGTGGACTCTACTAATTTGGTGACTTCTGAAGGCTATTGGTTTCACTATATTTTAGTTAGGGATCTCAGAGTAAAGGGGGCTGAATACAAACGCACACCACACTTTTCAGATATTTATTTGTAAAAAATTTGGAAAACCATTTATCATTTTCCTTCCACTTCACAATTATGTGCCACTTTGTGTTGGTCTATCACATAAAATCCCAATAAAATACATTTACGTTTTTGGCTGTAACATGAGAAAATGTGGAAAATTTCAAGGGGCATGAATACTTTTTCATGGCACTGTAAATCATATTTTATTATAAAAATCCCCATAGGCAACATTGTAAAAGCCTTTACAGGTTACCAGTTTGCTCTTTCATTTGCGCATAAGCATGGGGGACGGGAGGGGGGTGCTTTAACCACTTCAGATTGACGGCTACAGCGCAGATCTGAATTGCCGGGAGGCCGTCAATAGACGTCCTCCCCTTTTGCACCCTCCAGGCACGCTCTCGCCGCTGCCACACGCCACGTGAGCGTGCCCGCGGGTCGGGCAGACTCGATGTCCACCGGAGACCCACGATCTCTTCACAGAGAGCTAGAACGGGGAACACGGCGGTTCCCCACTCTGTTAGGGGGGGGGCATGACAGATCTACTGATCCTTGTGGGGTCAGTTAGATCTGTTATGTCCCTGTTAGCCCCGCCCCCACACAGTTAGAACACACCCAGGGAACACATTTAACCCCTTCACTGCCAATGACATTTATACAGTAATCAGTGTCTCTTTTTAGATCTGATCGCTGTATAAATGTCATTGGTCCCAAAAAAGTGTCAAAAACATCAGACATGTCCGCCGCAATATCAAAGTCCCAATAAAAATTGCAGATCTCTGCCATTACCAATAAAAAAAAAAGTGATAAACCAATGTCCATAGTTTGTAGGCACTATAACTTTTGCGCAACCCAATCAAAATACGCTTATTGTGATTTTTTTTACCAAAAATATGTAGAAGAATATATATCGGTCTAAACTGATGAATTAATTATTTTTTTGGGGATATTTATTATAGCAAAAAGTAAAAAATATTGTTCTTTTTTCAAAATCGTCGCTTTTTGTTTGTTTATAGCGCAAAAAATAAAAACTGCAGAGGTGAACAAATACCACCAAAAGAAAGCTCTATTTGTGGGAACAAAAGGACGTCAGTTTTGTTTGGGTACAACGTTGCACGACCGCGCAATTGTCACTCAAAGAGTGAGAGCGCTGAAAACTGAAAATTGGTCCGGGCAGGAGGGGGGTTTAAGTCCCCAGTAAGCAAGTGGTTAAAATATTTAAAATGTTATTTATTAGCAATATTTTTAAATTTGCAGCTTTAATTGAAATAATACCTGGTGTCGGTGATCCTCCTCCTGTCCCTCTAGGCTCCTAATTTTTGTATAGACCTCTATTAAGTGGTATACTACACTAAACCTTTCATCCAATCCCAAAAGGCCCATTCACATTTCCCTTGTGCTTTAACGAATGCACATGATCCCACGCGTTAGGCAGGATTCGCATTTATGTGGCCCATAGCAGTATGTTAACTTGCATCGCAATAAGGCAGCCCATTAATTATGAATGGGCAGCCAGAGCACAACAATGGACCTAAAAACGCACCGATGAGACTTATGGGTTAGGGGTCGCATTATATGTCTTCAATTTTAGCATATTAAACATTAATAAAAATGTATTTATTCTCCAGCAGCGTTGACGTTGGGTGTCATAGGGTCACTCAATATCTGACATCATGGACGCTTTATTAAAGCCAATGGAGCAGGAAGGGATGGATGGAATGGAGGGGTAGACAAGAGGACAGAGGCATTATTATTTGTGTGCTGTCACTTATTTTTGTTTATTCATTTATTATTCATGTATTTATTTATAAAGTTGCCCGTTAATTATTAATGACACTCCCATGCAGCATCACCCATTGAAATGAATGGGCTGCCCTACACGACACGTGCAGAAACGCATGGAACCGCATGCGGATTCTAATGGTGTGAACCGAACCTAAACCTACGTTCACATTTGTGCGTGTCAGCAATTATTTGTGTACTGTCACTTTATTTATTATTTATATATTTATTTTTCCTCCTTCCTCTCTGAAACGTGCACTCTTTACCTCTCCTTTTCACAGTTGCAGCCTCAACCCTCAAACTCTCTTTCCTTCACCCCTCTTCTCCACCCCACCATCTGTACATATTACCCCCATGTCTCCCCTCTCCTTATTACTGCACTCATCACCTCTTTCCAACTCTAATCCCACATGCTAACAAAACCCCCCGGATGCTGAAGCATGTCCCCTCATACAAATCATATTCTCATGTTACCTCCCTTACTCTTCTGCTCCTCCTAACCTCTGGAGATATTTCCCCAAACTCTGGGCCTCCCTTATTTAACTGTACCCAACACACCCATCACCCCACGTGACTGGCAGTAGTCACAATCTTCTCTCCAATTTAGTCTTCATTCATCTTCTTCCCAAAACCAGCCTCCCCTTCTCCTGTGCCCTCTGGAACGCCTGCTCTGTCTGCAACAAACTAACCGCTGTTCTTGACCTCTTTGTCACTAATTCCTTTAATCTACTTGCTGCCACCAAAACCTGGCTCCAAGAATCCGACAGGCCTTCTCCTGCTTCCCTCTCCCACAGCGGCCTTCTCTGGACTCACTCCCCTAGATCTAATGGACACAAGGGAGGTGGACTCGGATTCCTCTTATCCCCACAGAGCACCTTCCAGGTTCTTCACTATCCTCCCTCTAATCATTTGAAGCTCACTGTATACGTCTCTTCTCTCCAACTTCCCTAAGAATTGCTGTGATCTATCAGCTTCCTGGACCGACCAATTTTCCTTGATGAGTTTTCTGCCTGGCTACCCTACTTTTTCTCTTCTGAAATTCCCACAACCCTACTCGGTGACTTCAACATCCCTGTTAATACAAACACTCCTGCTACTTCTAAACTTCTTAGTCTAACCTCCTCATTTGACCTACAGCAATAGGTACAGGCTTCTACTCACTCTGATGGCAACACCCTTGACCTTATATTCTCCTACCTATGCGCTCTCTGCAACCTCTCCAACAATCCTTTCCTTTCTCTGATCACCACTTTATAAGTTCCTCTTTCTCCTTGTCTTTCACCACCTTTCCCTCCAATCGCCTAACCTTCACCTGTAGAAACCTTCGTCAATCCAACCCTTCTTTCCTCTATTCCGCTACTGACCACCTCTACGACAAAATCTCACCCCTGTCCTGCCCCAACCTAGCCACTTCTGTCTACAAAAAATCCCTGTCGTCAACCCTGGACGAGCTTGCGCCCCTCAGTACACACAGAATCAGGCCTCGACCCCTACAACACTGGCAAACAGATGACACCAGAAATCTCAAAAAAATGCAGCTGTGCTCTTAAGCATCTGTGGCATAAGACCAAGTCTCTCAAAAACTCCAACCAATACAAATCTGCCCTCCAAAAATACAATTCTTGCCTCCACACAGCCAAGCAGACCTATTTTACCACTCTCATTAAAACCTTCTCATCCAGTCCCCGTCAACTCTTCTCTACCTTCAACTCTCTACTTCGTCCTCCACTGCCTCCACCCACAAACTTACTCACTGCCCAGGAGATTGCTAATCACTTCAAAAATAAGATTGATACAATTTGTGATGACATTCTCCACTCTACAGGTATCTCCCCCCAGTTAACACCCCATGTCAACAGGTGCAATTGACACTCCCCTTATTCAAACCTGCTACTATAAACAATGTTGCTAAACTCCTTTCTAGCGCCCACCTAACCACCTGTCCCCTGGACCCTATTCCCTCTCAAATACTACGGTCACCCTCTGACTCTACCCTACCTAAGACACATCTTCAATCACTCCCTCACTTCTGGCATCTTCCCCAATGCTCTAAAACATGCATTGGTCACCCCCATACTTAAAAAGCTGCCCTTGGACCCTACCAATCTTAACAATCTATGCCCTATCTCCTTGCTCCCCTCTTCCTCTAAACTCCTCGAACGCTTGGTCTACAACCAACTCGACCACCTCATTAAGAATAAAACCTTCTTGATCCCCTTCAGTCTGGATTTCGCCCTCAACACTCCACAGAAACTGCTCTTCTAAAACACACAAATGACCAATGGACACTATTCCGTACTCCTACTTCTGGACCTTTTGGCTGCCTTTGATACGGCTGACTACCCCCTCCTCCTCAAAAAACTTTACTCCCTCGGCCTCCGTGACTGTACTCTTCGGTGGCTCTCATCCTACCCATCCCCACGCACCTTACAATTCTACTTCCTCCTCTCTTCTTCCCTTCTCTGTCGGGGTCCCCCAAGGTTCTGTTCTTGGACCTCTCTTATTTTCAATCTACACCTCTTCCCTGGGTCGGCTGATAGCCTCCCATGGCTTTCAATATCATTTCCACGCTGACGACACTCAAATCTACCTTTCCACCCCTCAGCTCACTCCATCAGTCTCCTCACGCATCACTAACTTACTAACAGACATATCTCTCTGGATGTCACATCACTTCCTCAAACTTAACTTATCCAAAATGGAGCTCATAACATTTCCTCCCCCATGTGCCTCTTTCCCTAGCGTCTCTGTCAAGAGCAATGGTACAACCATCCACCCATCCCCACATACCAGAGTGCTAGGTGTCATCCTGGACTCTGAACTTTCCTTTTGGCCCCACATCCAATCACTTTCCAATGCTTGCTGCCTCAACCTCCGCAATATCTCTAAACTATGTCCCTTCCTAACCAATGAAACCACAAAGCTCCTGATTCACTCCCTGGTTATCTCTCGCCTTGACTACTGCAGCTCCCTCCTCATTGACCTACCTTTAAATAGACTATCCCCCCCTTCAGTCCATCATGAATGCTGCTGCCAGACTCATCCATGCCGCTCTCTGCCAATCCCTCCAGTGGCTGCCACTTGCCCACCAAATGAAATTCAAAATACTAAAAATAAGTTACAAAGCCATCCACAACTTTGCCCCCAGCTACATCACCAGCCTAGTCTCAAAATACCAATCTAATCGTCCTCTTTGTTCCTCCCAAGACCTCCTGCTCTCTAGCTCCCTTATTACCTCCTCCCATATTGGCCTCCAGGACTCCTCCCGAGCCTCTCCCATCCTCTGGAATTCCCTACCCCAATCTGTCAGACTATCTCCAATCTATCTACTTTTAGACAATCCCTGAAAACGTTTCTCTTCAGAGAAGGCTATCCTGCCTCCAACTAACAACTGCACTTTTATTTTCTTCATCAGCTCATCCGCCACAGTTATTACCCTTTCGTATCACTTTACCCTCCCTCCTAGATTGTAAGCTCTATTGAGCAGGCCCCCTGATTCCTTCTGTGTTGAATTGTATTGTAATGGTCCTGTCTGCCCGAATGTTGTAAAGTGCTGCGCAAACTGTCTGCGCTATATAAATCCTGTATATTAATAATAATAATAATAATAATAAGTGTCACTCTTAGGCTAGGTTCACATACACTATATTGCCAAAAGTATTGGGACACCTGCCTTTACACACACATGAACTTTAATGGCATCCCAATCTTAGACCGTAGGGATCAATATTGAGTTGGCCCATCCTTTGTAGCTATACCAGCTTCAACTCTTCTGGGAAGGCTGTCCACAAGGTTTAGGAGTGTCTATGGGGAATGTTTGACCATTCTTCCAGAAGCGCATTTGTGAGGTCAGGCACTGATGTGGACGAGAAGGTCTGGCTCACAGTCTCCACTATAATTCATCCCAAAGGTGTTCTATCGGGTTGAGGTCAGGACTCTCTGCAGGCAGTCAAGTTCCTCCACCCCAAACTCGCTCATCCATATCTTTATGGACCTTGAATTGTGCACTGGTCCAAATCATTTGACGGAGGGAGGATTATTGTTTTTCAGGGGTTGGGCTTGGCCCCTTAGTTCCAGTGAAGGGAACTCTTAAGGCGTCAGCATACCAAGACATTTTGGACAATTTCATGCTCCAAACTTAGTGAGAACAGTTTGGGGATGGCCCCTTCCTGTTCCAACATGACTGCGCACCACTGCACAAAGCAAGGTCCATAAAGACATGGATGAGCGAGTTTGGGGTGGAGGAACTTGACTGCCTGCACAGAGTCCTGAGCTCAACCCAAAAGAATACCTTTGGGATGAATTTGAGTGGGGACTGTGAGCCAGGCCTTCTCATCCACATCAGTGTCTGACCTCACAAATGTGCTTCTAGAAGAATAGTCAAAAATTCCCATAGACACTCCTAAACCTTGTGGACAGCCTTCCCAGAAGAGTTGAAGCTGTTATAGCTGCAAAGGGTGGGCCAACTCAATATTGAACGGACTAAGACTGGGATGCCATTAAACATCATGTGCGTGTAAAGGCAGACGTCCCAATACTTTTGACAGTATAGTGTATGTGTGTTGCAGGAACAGGCACAAGAGGGACTTCTTTTGAGCATTTCTCGCACATAGGGCAAAACTAAACAAACGGGCTACCGTACATGCAACGTGTGGAAATGCGTGGAAACTTGTGCAAGCTCTATTGCACCTGCATGGTATGAACGGAGCCTAATTCTGGTCCATCACCTTTTGTACTGCATTAATGATTAAATCTACCCTAATGCTCTAACCCAACAATAAATTAATCTCTTCTTCTTCTTCACTGGACAAGAGCTAAAGGATGACTTTTTTATAATAACGGTGGAACTGTAACTGCTTCAGGACTGAAGAGAGTCCTGTGTAGGTAAACAACACAGGGCTCTCCACTGTCAGCAATGAGATGCCATTTTTTTCTCCCTGCTAAGTGAAAACAGCACACAGTACACATTGTTAGGCACACATTTAACCCCTTGATTGCCCCTAGATGTTAACCCATTCCCAGCCAGTGTAATTAGTACAGTGACAGTGCATATTATTATCACTGATCACTGTATTAATGTCACTGGTGATGCCAGTGGCAGACAGTCAGTCCCCCCTGACTGACAGACGGTGACCGTAGTGGTCACTGTAATTATGTCACTAGTCACTATTATTATACGTGACAGTGACATGATTAATGTGACCGACCCTTACCCAATTGTAGATCCCCGTTAGTTCCCCAATTTACACACGGATTGTTACACATGACACACGACAAAAGTGAATCGTCCCTCTTTTTTTACCGTAGAGTAACGACTGTCACCTCTCGGGACACAACAAATGGATGTGTCCTGAGAGAAGTCAGGACTTCGTCAATGTCAAGGTGGCAATAATATTTTTTCAGTAGGAAATCGAGAACAGGTCACTTCTTCTTCTTCTCTAATTAAATAACAACCCAATCTCGTAATCCCATCTAAATTAGTAATTACGTCATGTTTTCCACTACCTGGTCTTAATCC
>BLSH010282580.1:2033228-2047704 GCA_018402905.1 Glandirana rugosa | reverse complement strand
CCAGTGGCAGACAGTCAGTCCCCCCCGTGTCAGTTAGTGTCAGATTGTTCGCCACACTATTGCAGTCCCATTATAAGTCACTGATCACCAGCATTAATAGTATAAAAAAAAAGATAAATAAAAATTCCAATATTTATATATACCATAGTTTGTAGCCACAAACCAATCAATATAAACTTATTGGGATTTTTTTTCTTACAAAAGACATGTAGCAAAATACATTTTGGCCAAAATTTATGAAGAAATTCGATTTTTTCATTTTTTTTATTGGCCAAAATTTAGGAAGAAATAAGATTTTTTCATTTTTTTTATTGGATACATTCTATAGCAGAAAAAATATATATATTTTTCAAATTTTTCTTTTTTTTTAATTTATATTGCAAAAAATTAAAAACACAGTGGTGGTCAAATAACACCAAAATAAAGCTCTATTTGTGTGATAAAAAATTATATAAATTTAGTTTGGGTACAGCGTTGCATGTAAATACCAGCTAAAAATATTGCAGTACTAAATAGCAAAAAAAGGGGGTAAAACCTTCAGGAGCTGAAGTGGTTAACCACTTGCCGACTGCCTCGCGTACATTTACTGCTGCAGAGTGGCATGATCCCCCCCATGAATCAGCGTCTATAAACGCCAGCTCGCTCGTGCGCGGCTAGTGGGATCTCGTGCCCGCTGCACTCTCCAGCAGTATGGCCGTGGGTCGGGTGGACTCTATGCCTGGCAGAGAAGAAAAATGGGGAATCACTGATGTAAACACGGTGGTTCCCCGTTCTGTCAGGCAGCATGTAAGAGATCTATTGATCCCAGTCACTGGGATCAGTTAGATCTCTTATGCCCCTGGCAACCCAGCCCCCTCACAGTTAGAACACGCCTAGGGAACACAATTAGCCCCTAGATCTCCCCCTGAAAGTTAACCCCTTCACTGCCAATGACATTTATACAGTAATTAGTGGATATTTAAATTTCTGATCGCTGTATAAATGCCATTGGTCCCAGAAAAGTGTCAAAAATGTCCGACATGTCCGCCTCAATATCAAAGTCCCGATAAAAATCGCAGATCGCCGCCATTAGTAGTAAAAAAATAAAATATAGTAAAAACGCCATAAATTAATTCTTATGGTTTGTAAACGCGGCAACTTTTGCACAAACCAATCAATAAACGCTGATCGTGATTTTTTTTATCACAAATATGAGGAAGAATATATATCGGTCAAAACTGATGAATACATTTTTTTTTTGTTTAGATATGTATTATAGCAAAAAGTAAAAAATATTGTTTTTTTTTTCAAAATTGTCACTCTTTTTTTGTTAATAGCAGTGATCAGAAATGACGCAGAGGTAATCAATCAATTGTCAGTTAAAGCGACGCAGTGCCGAATCGCAAAAAGTGCTCTGGTCCTAAAGTGGGAAATCCTTCCGGTCCTTAAGTGGTTAAAAAAAAAAAGTTAATTTTTTTTTAATATACCAAATTTGGATCTGCTATATCCAAAACCTCACTGATAGTACAAGCTACTAATAATTTGTTGATTGAACTCCAGTCTTGCCAGTTGAGTAGTCATAGTGAATAGCACAAAGCTGGAATGTTATTGTGAGCAGGCGATGGTGGTGACAATAAAGGTGGAATTTGGAGGACTAAGGGCAAGGGTCCATGGTCAGATCTTCCACAATGAATCCTCTGAACTTTTTCCCCTCTCGTCTTAGCATGCTTCAGTAATCCATTTGTCTGCTCTTCTGCCCTCAATAGACAAGCTATAGTCATTTCCACAGTCTACTGCATTTGCAGATGTGTTCTGTAATGGAATGTATGCGGTAATCAATGAAGGTAAATCAAGCCCAAATTAGGAGAGCTTAACAAAACGTGACGCCTAAAGTGACTGTACACAAGGCAGGAGGACAACCTCACCTCTGATGTCCTAAGAAGCACCAGGACTCACCAAGGTCTTTTCACTGGATGGATGCACATGATGTAAAGAATAGGGAACAATATGTACAATAAGTTACAGAATCTATAAATGCTGCAACAAACAATTCTGGGCACTGTTTTGTTAATACTGAACTCTGGGATAGGCAAATATTGTCTAAATCTATTTGTCATGTCTATTCGTCATGGAATATTGGTGTGCTTTGTGTATTTCTTCCAGATCTGTGCAGTAATCCAGTATGAGGCTTTTCCTTCCTGTAAGAAAGACCACTCACTGCTGCTCTCTCTCCTTGTGCAGGGTGACCGGTCTTGTCTCCGCCCCCCTCCTGTAGTTTTCGGCAGGCAGCCTGTAGTGGGTGGAGCCTGCTGGGCCCCTCCCACAGCTCTGCTCTCTCTCCCTGTGCAGGGTGACCGGTCTTGTCTCCGCCCCCTCCTGTAGTGTTCTGCAGGCAGCCTGTAGTGGTTGGCCCCTCCCACAGCTCTGCTCTTTGTCCAACACGGTGATGGTTTCACTGCTACTTTTCTCAAGCAAATATCTTGGTTTGCAAAGGCATTTGGTGAATACAAAGTTGATTTATATCTTTTGTGGCTATAACCACTTTAAGACCAGGCCTTTTTCTGACATTTGTTGTTTACAAGTAAAAAGCAGTATTTTTTGCTAGAAAATTACTTAGAACCCCCAAACATTATACATATATATTTTTTTAGCAGAGACCCTAGAGAATAAAATGGCGGTCGTTGCAATATTTTATGTCACATTTTATTTGCGCAGCAGTCTTTCAAATGCAATTTTTTTTTTAAAATATACACTTAAATGAGTTAAAAACAACACAGAGTAAAGCTTGTCAATTTTTTTTTTTTTTTGTATAACGTGAAAGATGATGTTCTGAGTAAATAGATACCTAACATGTCACGCTTTAAAATTGCGCACACTCGTGGAATGGTACTTAAAAATATCCATAGGCGACGCTTTAAACATTTTTACAAGTTACCTGTTTAGAGTTACATAGGAGGTCCAGTGCTAGAATGATTGCTCTTCTAATGATCACGATACCTGTGGTTTGAACACTGTTTACATATGTGGGCGCAACTTGCGTACGCGTTGGCTTCTGCTCGCGAGCACAGAGGGATGGGGGCGCTTTAAATTTTTTTAATTATTATTTATTTAACTTTTTATTTTTATTCTGTCCCCTTATTTATTTTTTTATCACTGTTTTTCCTATTACAAGGAATGTAAACACCCCTTGTAATAGAAAAAAGCATGACAGGTCCTCTTTATTGAGAGATCTGGGGCCAAAAAGACCCAGATCTCTCATTTACCCTTAAAAGCAAAAAAAAAAAAAAAATAATAATTTTGACTTTAAGAAAAAAAAAATCTTGTCGATCTGCCTGGGGAGCGGAAGTAACGCCGGAGGTGGTTCCAAGAGCATAGAGCCGAGTGGGGGACATCTTACCCTCACTCGGCTTCCTACCTAGCCATGGGTGCATTGGATCGGTTTCTGAGCTTACCGACGGCTCTGGTAAATTCGGAATCGACCGGGAAGTGGTGGGCACCTCTACCGCCGCCTATAAAATTGATCTCGTGGCGAATCCGCCACTGGTACCACTTTTATTTAAAAGCCAGCCACCTAAAAGAATAAACAATACCGGGGTTATGGCAGTTAACTGCCATACCAACGGTATTTAACGTCAAAGTAATGATGTACTTTCCCAGTTAGGCGGTTGGCAAATATATTCAAATGAAAGTTTTTGTGCCTGGAGTTCAGCTGTAAAGTGGTTGTAAAGCCTCATTGTTTGTCACCTTAACACATTCCATGCATTAAGGTGAAAAATCTTCTGAGCATGATCCGATCCAGCGATGTGCATGAGCGCAGCGGCACCCACCTCTGTCTCTCTCCTCATTGGCCTGATTGATAGCAGCAGGAGCCATTGTCTGCAGCTCCTGTTCAATCAAAAGCTGTGATGCGGGAGGCAGGGCCGAGTCCCACTTTCTGTGTTAATGGACGCAGCAGTAGGACTTAGGAGCGAGCATGGGTGCCCCAGGGAAAGTGGCTTTCCGTGGGGGCATCCGCCAAAGAGGAGGGGCCTGGAGCACCTGTGGGGAGACCCCATAAGAAGAGGATCAGGGGTGCTCTATACAAAAGCAGGGCAAAATGACAGTGAATGTGAAAAAGGGGCATCCTCCATCCCCCCTCTAATCATTTTGCCTACCCTCCTGCAATGCTCTTCACTCCTTCGCAGGAAAAATACATATTTGCATTGTTCTTTTACAGGTATACCTGGTTTCAAATGTTTAAAATAGCCAGAAAGGATCTCCAGTCAAAGAATATAAGCTAAAAAAAAAGGCTATCAAAAGATAAAATAACAAAATCAGCTTTTGCTGCAATATTCACCTTCAATCCAAAGCTATCCCCTGCAATACTTTTATTTGACACTAGATGGCCTCAGTCTGATGGCCAGCATTATTCAGCCTAGATTATCTTTGACCCGTCCCCAGCTTGTGACTGGACACTGAAAGGAGAAGCAGAGAGATCAGCTCATCTTTCTGTTCTCTTCTCCTATCAGCATGCTTCTTGTCAACACATGTTCGGATTGGCTTGTCAGTCTGCTTCTCCCTCTTCCACTCCAACCCTGCTATACAGGTACTGCAAGAGGCTGAAGCCAGGTCACATTCAGGTACTCATTTAGGGTCATTTCACACCAGGTGGGGTGGGACTGCGTTGGGTGGCTATTCCAGCACAACAATGCAAGCCAATGCAAAATGCCTTGTCTCCTATGTGTCCGGTTCACACCACCACCCTGCAGTGGTGTGCAGGCAATATGCCTTGAAAAAAAATTATGGCAAGCCACACTTTTTTCAACACAGTGAAGGGTGAGGGAATCCACTGACTCTCACCACGTGGTAGCTGTATTACTGTGTGGCATTTCAATAAAGTTGGTTTTAAAAAAAAAAGTGAATAGTGTGATGCGCCGTGATTGGCACATGATTCCACTGCACTGCACCCGTATACCAGCCCCTTGAGTTGTAACACAGTGGCTGGTGAAAGTTAGCCATTAAAAATGCATTTAGGGGTCTATTAATGCTGTGTTAATTGGTCAGGAATTGCACCGCCATTATGAATAATCCCTATAATCTTTCCAATATGTTTATTTCCTCTGATCATCAGTGCCATCTACTGGCCGTAATGCGGTATTTTCCTGAAATACCTCAATCAAGAAAATATTGCATTATGGCCACTAGATGGAGCTTACAATCATAGAAAATACACATATTAGACACATTGCAGGGATTATTCATGATGACTGTGCTGCACAAAATTTTGACACTTTGGGCCCAATTTGGACATTTTCACTTAGGGGTGTACTCACTTTTGTTGCCAGCGGTTTAGACATGAATGGCTGTGTGTTGAGTTCGTTTGAGGGGACAGCAAATTTACACTGTTATACAAGCTGTACACTCACTACTTTACATTGTAGCAAAGTGTCATTTCTTCAGTGTTGTCACATGAAAAGATAGAATAAAATATTTACAAAAATGTGAGGGGTGTACTCACTTTTGTGAGATACTGTATGGCATTAACCTGCATTATGTCCACTAGATGGAGCTGACGATCGCAGAAAATACACATATTAGACACATTGCGAGGACTATTCATGAAGGCTGTGCGATATGTGCATAATCTATCCAATATGTTTATTTCTTCTGATCGTCATTGTCATCTACTGGCCGTAATGCAGTTTTTTTCCTGAAATACCAAAATCAAGAAAGTATTGCATTATGGCCACTAGATGGAGCTGAAAATCATAGAAAATACACATATCAGACACATTGCAAGGATTATTCATGATGGCTGTGCGATATGTGCGAAATCTGTCCAATATGTTTATATCTTCTGATCATCAGCTCCATCTACTGGCCGTAATGCGTTATTTTCCTGAAATACCTCAATCAAGAAAATATTGCATTGCGGTATTTTCCTGAAATACCTCAATCAGTAAAATATTGCATTATGGCCACTGGGTGGAGCTGACGATCATAGAAAATACACATATTAGACTGATTGTGGGGATTGTTCATGATTCAGGTACGGCCTGAAGAAGGAGCGCACGCTCTGACAACGCGACGCCGAAATACACACGTGATTCTGGGAAGTGACGTCGTCTCCGCTCACCACTGCGTTCCACGAGACCAGGAAGTGCAGGAAGCCACAGGCGCTGTCTGCTCCAGACCCTGGCTGACGCCAGCATCCACTGTGGACCCTCTCCTGGAAAGACGGTGCCATATGACACACTACACAGTGTTGGTCACTGTAATGCCTATCTCACGATTATCCTTGTGAGTAGTTTTAATCTTTGTGCCATTAAATAATTTTAATATCGCTACACTTAGAGGGGCCTGTGTTTTTCTCCTGGGATTATTCATGATGGCTGTGCGATATGTTTATTTCCTCTGATCCTCAGCTCCATCTACTGGCCCTAATGCGGTATTTTCCTGAAGTACCTAAATCTTTAAAATATTGCATTACGGCCACTAGATGGAGCTGACGATCATAGAAAATACACATATTAGACACATTGTGAGGATTATTCATGATGGCTGTGCAATATGTGTGTAATCTGTCCAATATTGAATTGATCAGTCTATTATTTTAGACCGGTATTTCCTGCGTTTAGTGAAAAATACGTACAAATAAAAGTGCTTAAGAGATTTGCTGATGTGTGTGTAACATCAATTGTGGGATGCTGCTCCCTGAAGGTGTATGTGCCTTTAAATATGTGATTACTATGAAAGCGCTACCCCGTGTGACATATATAAACTTATATCAAATAAAATACTATACAGATATCAACAACTGTGCAAATATCAAAAATGAATATCAAATAAAGTGCCAGTGCAATATATAGTCTAGATAAAGTTCATAAACAGTTCATAAGTTCTCCTAGGACAGTGGTTCTCAACTCTGGTCCTCAGGACCCACCAACAGGCCAGATTTTAAGTATTACCTTGGGGAGATGCAGACTAGAATACTGCAATTGCTGAGCAGCAAATTATATCACCTGTGATGTATTTCAGTTATCCTGCAAACCTGGCCTGTTAGTGGATCCCGAGGACCGGAGTTAAGAACCACTGTCCTAGGATTTCATAATCTTCTTGGTATATAATCATCATATGCACAGAAAGTGCCAAGTGCTGTCATTATACAATTCAGGCAGTCCCTGCTCCCCTCATGTGTCCCTTTGCACTCATCAGATAACATGGACTTCCATCACAGAAGTCATGAACGCTTGTGCTGGTAGCTGGGTGTTATAGTCCCACTGGCACTTTATTTAATATTCATTTTTGATAATTGCACAGGTTTTGATACCTGTATAGTATTTGATATAAGTTTGTATATGTCACATGGGGTAGCGCTTTCATAATAATCACAAATCTGTACAATATGTTTATTTCTTCTGATCATCAGCTCCATCTAGTGGTCATAATGTGGTATTTTCCTGAAATACCTCAAGCAAGAACATTTTGCATTACAGCCACTAGATGGAGCTGACGATCATAGAAAATACACATAGTGGGGATTATTCGTGATGATTGTGCTGACACACTCATCCTGCAAATCTTATTCTAAATAGATCCCTTAGTCATGTATTTCTGATTACAAAGCTGCATTTATTTCTGTCTGTCTGTTTAGAGATCCGATTTAAATGCTCAGGGTTATTTAGTGTCAGAAAATACATACTTTGCTGCACACTAAGCTTTAATTTATTTAAAAAAACCTACTGAAGACACAGACTACAATAACTGCAAATAAATACAGCAGTGATGCGGAGTCGGAGAAAGCTGCCCTTTAACACGCATTGTATGATAGATTCCATTGTTGAACGCACAATTAGATTTTAAATGATCTCCTGGAAAGTGGAAAAAGAATGGGAGGAGGAGGCTGAGCAGAGAGGAAAATGCACTATTTATAAGTATCATTTATTTTACATTAAACGGAGAGTAACACGATTTTATTTTTCTGCTCCGTTTTAATGTCTTTTTTTTTCTGTATTTAATCTGAGCTCACGCTGATACTTAAAAGTCTGTGACATTGTAGACTTAACGCTGTCAGCAACAGAACAGAGAGGTACGTGATAGTACATGCTATCTTTTTCATTCTGCAGACGTGAATCTTGTAAGCTTGGTTTTCTTTAAAGCTGCACTCCGGGATAACAGCTTTGTAGCGCTACCCCTGTAGGAGCCGCTAGAGAGGATGGGTCCTCTGTTCTTTGCTTTGACCTTCTCAAGAACCTCGGCCCCTTCTTTGACCCAGAAGACCCATTGCCTGTGACGCTCCAGCTGTCAATAAGGAGTACAAGTCCTTAAAGTGTTACTAAACCCACAACAGTAAAATCAGTCTGTATATGCGGCTTAGCATCAGAGCCGGATTAACATAGGGGCTATTGGAGCTGCAGCTCCAGGCCCCTTCCTTAAAATAGGCCCAGCCCAGTGGGGTGAGGGAGTCACAAATGCTGCCCAGCCCTGGTCTGTGTGCAGTGTACACATGATTGATATGTAAATTGCAGCTGCATTGATATGTAAATGTTTCTCTCACCCTCCCCTCTCTCTCACCCCCCACCCCCCTCTCTTATCCCCATCCTCCTCTATTTCTCACCACCTCTCTATTTAATTTAATTTGTTTAAATATTTAATGTGTTTTAACAAAAATTGTTTGCATATTCATTGTATTTATTTCCATAAAATGGCCAACGAAAACCACAGCACCAGGCCCACGCTGCTCTTAATCCGGCCCTGCATAGAATGCTTGTTATACTCACTGTGCAACTTAAAGCGGTTGTATCCTCTCTCAAAATTTTTTCCTTTTAACTTTAATACAATCTAATAGGTTATTATGATTTAAACTAGTGGATTTCGAATTCATGGAAATTCTTCTTACTGTATAAAAAAGTGATTCTTGTATTGTTCCGGACTCCATGTTGATTGTGGGCTTCCGCGTCTTGTACTGGTGTCTATTTCCGCCCTCACTTTGTTTTCTGGTCCGTAATCCCATGCATGCGCATTATGATAGAAATGTACCCTCTTCTTCATTTCCGGTTACTATGGAAATGCCTGTAAAAGCAGCCTTTTTTGGAGCTCAAGTGTGCATGAGGCCTTAAGCTGGCCATAGATGGTTCAAATCTTGGCCGGTGCAGCAGGGACTGGCCGAGATTCAATCCATCTATGCCTGGGAAGTAGTGGCGACTGGTGCTCAAAATTTTTGGGGGAGCGCAAACAAACTGAAAAATTCTGAAAAATACTGAGAAAAAACATCCATTGCAGCCTCACTGTGCCATCATTCGCAGCCACTGTGCCCATCAAATGCTGCCCCTGTGCCCATGAAATGCAGCTAGTGTGCCCATGAAATGCAGCCAGTGTGCCATGAAATGCAGCCAGTGTGCCCATGAAATGCAGCCAGTATGCCCATCAATTGCAGCCAGTGTGCCTATGAAATGCAGCCAGTGTGCCATGAAATGCAGCCAGTGTGCCCATCAAATGCAGCCAGTGTGCCTATGAAATGCAGCCAGTGTGCCATGAAATGCAGTCAGTGTGCCAATGAAATGCAGCCAGGGTGCCTTGAAATGCAGCCAGTGTGCCCATGAAATGCAGCCAGTGTGCCATCAAATGCAGCCAGTATCCCGTCCGCTGTTTGACAGCACTTACCCCCATCTTGATAGCGGGTCAGGCAGCGGCTCCTGTGTCCTCCATGCGTTTCTTCTTTCTTCCTCCTAGGTGTCCAATAGGATAGCCTGACCATTGAGCCAATTGGGAAACGGGTAACATACCCGCGCTTTCCGATTGGCTGAGAGGCTTTTGTAACCCACATCAGTGGGCTTGCGACACCATGCTCTGCACCACAAGCCAATCTATTTTGAAGCCTGTTAGAGCCTATGGCTCTAATCAGGTGCGTCAAAGAACACTGAAGTTTCTGTAATTCATGCGGCCGGCATCCTGAAGGGGCCGGCCGCGTGAATAGGGGGTGGCGGTGAAGGCCATGGATAGATTCCTGCTATGCATGAATCTATCCATTAGCTTAAAGGGGGTGGCGAGGAGAGAGGGGGCGGCACCCGTGCGCCCTAAATGGACGGGCCTCCCCTGCTGGGCAGGCTGATTGTACCCAAGTTGATCCATCAATCAACTTGGGTACAACCAGCATGTTTAGGGTTGTCTCTACCACTAGGCGGAGTAGGCGGCCGCCTAGGGCACACTACCGCCTAGGGCGCCTGGCCACTGCTGATCTGTCACTGGCTGCTCTGCATTGATTCATGTAAAAACTGACACTGTCTAACTGAGATAATGAAATTGTATTATCACATTGCATTTGCAAATGTATATAGACATGGTGACTGATCTGCTCAATACCCCCCTCCGCCCCCACCCCCCGTGAGGCTGTATTGATTGGCACTGGTGAAGCTGTACTTGATGGGCACAGGTGAGGCTGTATTGATTGGCGCTGGTGAAGCTGCATTTGATTGGTGCTGATCAGGCTGGGCAGGGAAAATGGGGTGCAGTCAGGGGTGAAGGCAAAATTATGTTTCGCCTAGGGTGTCAAAAATCCTTGCACCAGCCCTGAGCATATTGGATATGTGGCATGCAATTATTGGCAGTGGCTATAGCTGCTAGCAATAATTACTGTGTTCTCCTGGCAAGGACGGCTCCCCCTACTGGGAGAACACAATAGCTCCATGGGAGAGATTCCCCCATCAACACTTGACTGGGTTAATGGGGGAATCAAGTGATTTTCTTTCCTGCAATCCTTGGCTGCAGAAAATAAAATAGCATAATCTATGGCCTGCCTTACCCACTTCGGGACCGCCCACAGAACTTATACTACAGCAGGGCAGCCCTGCAGCGCTGGATCACGTGCATGTACGCGATTCTGTATTACTGAGTAGGGGGAGCACGCACGAGCACCCACGGCCATGGCTGTGCTGTCATTTGCTATAGCACAAACTGATCAGCTGGTCGTTCTGGCAAGAGGTTTATGCCCAGAAATCCCGCTGATCGGCTGAGCAAATGACAGAAGAGAGCCCTGTGTTGGTAAACAACACAGAGCTCTCTACAGGTTGCAGCAATGTGTCATCTTTTCTTTTTTCTCCCTGCAAAGCAGGGAGTAAAAACTGGCACATCGCTTAGTAAAAACAGCACACAGTACACATTGTTAGGCACACAGTTAACCCTTTCCCAGCCAATGTCATTAGTAAAGTGACAGTGTACAGTATAAGCACTGATCCCTGTATTAGCGCCGCTGGTGATGTCAGTGTCAGTTAGTCAGTTCCTCCGCTGCGTCATTTAGTGTCAGATTGCCCGCCACACTATTGCAGTCCCACTATAAGTTGCTGATCACCGCCATTAGTAGTATAAAACAAATAAATAAATAAAAAATCCAGTATATATACCATAGTTTGTAGATGCTAAAACTTCCACACAAACTAATCAATATACACTTATTGGGATTTTTTTAGACGAGCAGGGCCCTCTGATTCCTCTTGTACAAAATTGTGATGTAACCGTACTGTCCGCCTTCATTTTGTAAAGCACTGCGCAAACTGTTGGCGCTATATAAATCCTGTATAATAATAATAATTTTTTTTGTTAGCCATGTAGCAGAATACATTTTGGTCTAAATTTATGAAAAAATTAGATATTTAAAACATTTTTTAATAGTAAAAAACATATTTTTTTCAAAATTTTCTTTTCTTTTTTTTTTTATTTTTCATTTATTACGCAAAAAAATTAAAAAAAAAAACAGTGTTGATCAAATACCACCAAAAGAAAGCTTTATTTGTGTAAAATAAGATATACATTTAATTTGGGTACAGTGTTGCATGACCGCACAATTACCAGTTAAAGTAGCGCAGTGCTGAATAGCAAAAAATGGCCTGGTCATGCAGGGGGTAAAACTTTCTGAAGCTGAAGTGGTTAAGCTTGTGGGTTCATTTGGGCTTAAAAAAATGGTGTTGGGCTTTAGATTAGCCAAGAGTTTATTGCCAACAGCTGTAAGGATAACCGTGTCGCTGGAGCGGTTTTCCGCCAGAATAATGATTGGAATAATGATAATAATAAAATAACAATATGATAAGGTTAAGTGCTGTCTCTGCAGAATGCATCAATGCTGTATAAATCATTTGCAACAAAGGCACAAAAAGTCGAAATTTTGCCAAATGATTCCAAATTTCCCATGCAGCGCGCGGGATAATGCGGTGCCGAGACGGGCATTACATTGTAATCTCTCCTCACGATTATGCCATTACATTAAGAATGTGAGGACATTAAACATGCAGCAGCCGCTCATGTCTCCGTGTTCTGATATCCAATAAATCTGATTGTGAACAGAGCTCGTTAGAACTGATATTTATGAAATCTCTTCATTTACACAATTCAGTTTGTCATCCCTTAATCCTGGCTGCGTTGCCAAACCAGTAGCAGCATCATCAGTCAGCCTTCTTAAGTAACAGATGACATTGTTATATCTTTGATAGTGACTTTTGCAGGCCGTGGAGTTACCATTTAAAGCATTGAGATGGGACACTTTACATAAAAAAAAGTTTTGGGTAAAACGTCATACTTTTGGTCCTCCCTGACCCCCGTCCTTATCTATGCCCCTGACTTTGGAGAAGAAATTTTTAGTATGAAAAAGCACTCTATCTTTTTTACTTGTAACAAACTACAAAGTCAGGTTAAAAAAAGTCCATTGAGTCTAACTAATATAGATAAAAAATAAATAATAAAGAAAATGTAAAAAAAAGCAGTAAAGTTGCTTTAAAACAGAAATTCTGCCAAAAATAACAAGTTAAAGCGAATAGCCCGCTAAAAAATAAAATAACAAATACAGCTTTTGCTGCAATATTCACTTTTATTCGAGAAATTTCCCCTGCAGTACTTTTTTTCTGCCACTAGTCTGATGACTTGCATCATTCAACCCACTTACTCTGAGCCCAGGTCATCCTGGACTCACCCCTAGCCTGTGACTGGACAGTGAAAGGAGAAGCAGCAAAGTGAAGTCAGTTTGCTTTCTCCTCCTATCGGCATGCCGCTTGTCAGCAAATGAACTGATCGTCTCTGTGTGCTGCTTCTTCATTTCATACTCCAGCTCTGCTGCACAGGGACCAAAAGAGGCTACCAGGTCAAATGCAGGTACTCACACTGCTGGAATGTAAAAACATATTTAATGATGTATTTATGATTACACAGCTGCATTAAAGTGTGTCTACCAAGAAATCAGCTTTAAAGGCAGATTTCATCAGAATCACCACATTTTCATAAAAGCTTTAACAAGTTCATGTAATTCCAAAAGGCATTTTCAATATCTTTAAAGCTGCAGCTTTTAATAAAATAATACCTGATGATCCTGCCATGAAGGTCCTTGTTCAGGCACTTCCTGTTATAGTGTGACAACACTCTGTTGCTGTCTATTTATTGTGCTCTATGTTGTCACCCTGTCCTGCAGGCTTCTAGTAGGTGTTACAAGCGGCTGTAACAATGCTCACTGCACAGTCATATTCCACTGTTGTCACCATCAGGGAGGAATACCATGCAACCAGTGCTAGAATGCAAAATAATACCTGGTGATCCTGCCATGAAGGTCGCTTCCTGTTACAGGGTGACAACACTCTGCTCTTGTTTCCTTAATGTGTTCCTATGTTGTCACCCTGTCCTACAGGCTTCTACTGGACACTACTAACAGGACCAATGCTCATTCCACACTCTTATTCCACTGTTGCCACCATCAATGAAGAAATGCCGTGCAGCCATTGCTAGAATTCATGTGCGCAGTAAGCGGCTACAGGTTTCATTAGAAAAAAATACCCGCTGATCCTGCCATGAAGGTCCTTGTTCAGGCACTTCCTGTTATAGGGTGACAACACTCTGTTCCTGTCTCCTTTTTGTGCTCTATGTTGTCACCCTGTCCTACAGGCTTTTACTGGACAAGCACTGGACTACAAGCTGCCGTACCAATGTTAATTGCACAGTCATATTCCGCTATTATAACCATCAGGGGGAAATACCATGCAGCCATTGCTAGAATGCATGCGGGCATTTAGTGGTTGTGGCTCTCATTAACTCCTTCACGTCCGCCCCTGTGCGCCAGATCACTTCTGGGTAGGGGGGTAGGGGGGTTAGGCAGAGAGACAGATCTGCCTATGACAGTATGACTATGTAAACAAGGCAGATCGCCCATCTGACAGGAGGGGAAGGGATGGAGTTTGTGTCCCTGAAAAGCAGAAAATAAATCCATTTCTTCCTCTAGTAAAAGCACCTCACACAGTGTAGTAAAACACTGGCTAGGCACACAGTTAACCCTTTGATCGCCCCTGATGTTAACCCCGTACAACTTTCTTTGAAAAAAAAAAAAGAAAAACTGGTGATGCTGCCATGAAGGTTCTTGTTCAGGCACTTCCTGTTATTGGGTGACAACACTCTGTTCCTGTCTCCCTTTCTATGTTGTCATCCTGTCCTACTGGCTGCTAGTGGAGACCCTGACAATCAGGGCCTATGACAGTATCCGTCTAGACAG
>BLSH010282580.1:2009080-2022342 GCA_018402905.1 Glandirana rugosa | reverse complement strand
GCAGTCTCTGACCTCTCCCATCCCCTCCACAGCCTCTGATCTCTCCCGTCCCCTCCGTAGCCTCTGACCTTTCCCATCCCCTCTGCAGCCTCTGACCTCTCCCGTTCTCTCTGCAGCCTCTGACCTCTCCCGTCCCCCCTGCAGCCTCTGACCTCTGCAGCCATCTTCCAGCCTCTGACCTCTCCTGTACCATCCTGTAGCCTCTGACCTCTCCTGTACCATCCCGTAGCCTCTGACCTCTCCTGAACCATCCCGCAGCCTCTGACATCTCCTGAACCATCCCGCAGCCTCTGAACCTCCTGTCCCCTCCACAGCCTCTGAACTCTCCTGTACCATCCGCAGTCTCTGACCTCTCCTGTACCATCCGCAGCCTCTGATCTCTCCTGTACCAGCCCCAGCCTCTGACCTCTCCTGTACCATCCGCAGCCTCTGATCTCTCCTGTACCAGCCCCAGCCTCTGACCTCTCCTGTACCATCCCCAGCCTCTGACCATCTCATGTATCATGTCTGCAGCCTCTGACCATCTCTTTTATCATGTCTGCAGGCTCTGACCATCTCTTGTATCATGTCTGCAGCCTCTGACCATCTCTAGTATCATGTCTGCAGCCGCTGACCATTGCTTGTATCATGTCTGCAGTCTCTGACCATCACCTGTATCATATCTGCAGTCTCTGGCCATCTCCTGTATCATGTCTGCAGTCTCTGACCATCTCCTGTATCATGTCTACAGTCTCTGACCATCTCCTTTGTCATGTCTGCAGTCTCTGACGTCTCCTGTATCATGTCTGCAGTCTCTAATCATCTCCTGTATCATGTCCACAACCTCTAACCATCTCTTGTCTTTTATCATGTCTGAAGTCTCTGAGGGGGGAGTCTGGAGAGGAGTCAAGATTGGGAGTGCTGCCAGGATGGGGGTCATGGGAGTTGTCAGACGTGTTTGGACTGCTGGAGAGGAGACTATGGGATAAAGCCAGAGCCACCAAGCTGGAGCCGACTGACTGAGCCCTGCATGGTGCACCTGAGAGGAGGTCAGTGACAGCACTGCAAGGCCAGTCTGAAGAAGGGGGGGGGGGGGTCAGTGATATAAGGGGGGAGTGAATACAACAATGTAAGGGGGCACTGATATTAAGGTTTCACCCTTATATCAGTAACCCCCCTTACCTTAGTGTTTTCTTTCTGTGGAAGGAGTCCAACCCACATTCCCAGAGATCCCCTTTGCATCAGAGTCTGCAGGATTCACCCTTACAGTGCAAGGGGGAACGCTGCGAACTCTGATGTAAAGGGCAATGCTACAGAGCCTGTTGTAAGTGGGAACTCTGATGTAAAGGGCAATGCAGTGGACTCTGATATAAGGTGGGTCTCTGGTCACCAGAGCCCCCCTTATATCAGAGTCGCCCCTTAGATCATGATCTGCAATGTTCACCTTTATTTCAGAGTTCCCTTGCACTGTAAGGGGGATTCCTGCAGACTGAAATATGGGGGAACACTGTGCAGAGTTATTTTAACCTGACCTTCATGTAAATGGAGAAATATGTTTTTTACTTTTGTTTAACTTAAAGTGGTTGTTAAGCCACGTGAATAAAATGCTCCCATTCCCTCTGTATTGGCATAATAGGTTGCCCTGCGTGTGTTATAACATATATATGCTTATCTGTATAGATAACACACAGGCTTCCTAGGATTAGTTGTCGTTTTTCTCTCTCCTCTGCTCAGCCAAGAATTCTTGAGGGAGGGGCCGAGCAGTGCTGCCGAGGTCAGCTGGAGAGGAGAGAGAGCGGTGTGTAGGAAGTCTGAGTGTTATCTATACAGATAAGAATATTTATGATATAACACTGACACAGGGGAATTTCTTGTTCTAATACAGAGGGCATAGGAGCTTTTAAGGTTAATTATGAGAGCATAAAAGAGACTCTACGTACTGACAGGGAGAGGAGGGGACGCTGAAGAAAGGCATAGGAGAGCTGCTAGTGACAGATTGCACAGATCACCTGGCTCTCAAGATCAGCTAATGATAAGGGGAGTCAGCACTCAGGGGAGAAATCATGACCTGGCATTATCAAACAGATATTTTAGGGGATACAGAGGGATAATTTAAAAAGCAAAATCACCATGCTGCTAATTACATTAACCCCTTGCCGACCGCCGATCGGCATCTGACGGCGACAAGGTGGCTGGTGAGCGCAAATCGCCGTCATATGACGGCGGCCGCGATCACGAGCCTAGTGAGCTTTGTGTTCGGGGAGGGCCAGGGAGCGGGTACGGCGGCTTCGATTTCCGCCGGCTACCCGCGATGGCCCCCCCCGTATGTAAACACGGACCTCCGTTCTGTGAAGGGGGAAGGGCTGTGATCACAGCCTTCCTGTACGTGGAGGCTGTGATCACTTCCCTTCCCCTGCTAGGGCAGTCCCCCCACAGTTAGAACACGCTCAGGGAACATAGTTAACCCTTAGAGCGCCCCCTGCAGGTTAACCCCTTCACTGCCAATGGCATTTACACAGTAATCAGTGCATTTTTATAGCACTGATCGCTGTATAAATGCCAATGGTCCCAAAAAAGTGTCAAAATGGTCCGACATGTCCGCTGAAATATCGCAGTACCGTTAAAAATCGCAGATCACTGCCATTACTAGTAAAAAAAAATAAAAAAGTAAAAACCCCAAAAATGAATTCTTATCATCCGTAAACGCGACCACTTTTGCGCAAACCAATCAATGAACTCCGATTGCAATTTTTTTTATCACAAATATGATGAAGAATATAAATCGGCCAAAACCGATGAAAAAAAATGTTTTTTTATATTTTTTTTTTGGATTTGTATGTTAGCAAAAAGTAAGAAATTTGGGTTTTTTTGCAAAATTGTCGCTCTTCTTTTGTTTATAGCGGCGATCAGAAATGACGCAGAGGGGATCAAATACCACCAAAAGAAAGCTCTATTTGTGGGAAAAAAAAGGACGCAAATTTCGTTTGGGTACAACGTCGCATGACCGCGCAATTGTCAGTTAAAGCAACGCAGCGCCGAATCGCAAAAAGAGCTCCGGTCCTAAAGCTGGAAATCCTTCCGGGCTGAAGTGGTTAAAGAAACAGGAGCAGAATTTTTTTTTTTTTTTTTTGGGTTAACAAACGCTTTAAACACATGCACTAACTACATGTTTATAGCAACACTCTTCAATTGTGTTTTAACATGCATGTTTTTCCCTTTTGTGAACAAAAAAGTAATGACGTTATCCTGTTGGGCTGGTATAAAAATGCTATGGGACTGGTACGAAATTATTTCCAGGGCTGGTTTTTATCCACAGTCCGGCCCTGGGCGGCGATCACAACCCCCCAAGTGCTCTGCGCCCCGAGCCCACCCTTTTTTGAAGCCTAGTAGAGCTTCAGGCTTAAAAAAACCCTATTGGAATCCATGCGTCGCGCACCCTACATATGGATTAGGGGGCCAGACTCATGAATGGGGGGGCGGCGCCCCTGCGCCCCTTATGGAGCAGCCGCCACTGGGCAGGACCCAAGGTTTCCCAGCAGAACATTGCCCAAAGCATCACACTGCCTCTGCCAACTTGCCTTCTTATACCGCATCCTGGTGCCATTTCTTCCCCAGGTGATGCACACGCACGCGGCTATCCACATGTAAAAGAAAACGTGATGCATCAGACCAGGCCACCTTCTTCCATTGCTCCCTAGTCCAGTTCTGTTGTTCATGTGAACATTGTATAAGCTTTTGGCTGTGGACATGGGTCACCATGGGCTTCACAGCCCCATACACCACAAACTGCGATACTCCATTTTTTTTCCTGCTTTCACCACATCAACTTCATGGACAACATGTTCACTTGCTGCCTTATATATCCCACCAATTTTCAGATGCCATTGTAATGAGATATTCCCTATACCCGTCAGTGGTCATAATGTTATGGCTGATCGGTGTATAATACTAAACATAATGACAATAAACTAATAACAACAACAACAATAATATTACTAAGTGTCGGTTCACACTGGGGCGACTTGTGAGCCTGACATGTTGCGCTCCCTTCAGTACAATGGAACCGTTCTAATCAGAGCGACTCAAGTCGCTCCAACTTAGATAAAGGTTTCTGCACTACTTGTACTTGTCTATTCTAGAAGTAGTTTGCAAGTCGTGCTGCAGTCGTGCTGTGCGGGGCGGCTTCAGAGTCAGGCGACTTTGAAGCCGCCCCAATGTGAACCGGCACTAATACTACTACTACTAATATTAAATATAACAATAATTATAAATATAGCACCCTCTAGAGCAGTGTTTCTCAACCTTTTTTCAGTCAAGGCATCCTTTAAACATGATGGACAGTCTCGAGACACCCCATTCTAAAATTTAAAAACAATTCTAATAGTTTTACATAATGCAGCAACATCCACAAGTCCATGTAGGACACCCAGTGTTAGAGGTGATTTATTCTTCCAAAGTAAATACACTTTTGCACACTGGTACTGACCAGTATTCCAATGTTTCTCTTCTCCCTCAGTTTTTCTCCATCACTCTGCTAATGTGACCTCAAAGCTGATGGAGATGGGCAGGGGAGGGTCAAACAAGGACACTATGTTGGTGACTGACATCCTACTTACTTATCAACTGATGAGGCCATTGGTCGTCAGGAGGCCGGCAACTAGAAGGTTGTAATGGTGCACAATGAAAACCCATGGTTTAGTGTAACAATAAGACAGCCTTCATTCCCACGCTGGCTTGTATACAATTTTTGGGCAATTTTTAGGCATTTTGCCAAGGCATTCCTGAAGAAACCTCAAGGCACCGCAGGGTGCCTGGGCACCCTGGTTGAAAAAGGCTTCTCTAGAGTGCTAGAAAGGGTAGTGTACATAGTTTGTTAGCCTAGCTGAGAGCCAGGCTGGGCTGACTCTGGGTCATGGTGAGTGACCGGGGGGGGGCTGGAATGACTCATCAGGCAGCATCTCAGTTACATCCCCCTACTTGCTGGAACTTTTGAGAAACTTCCAGAAGAATGGGAGGGAGGTTAGGAGGAGCTGCCTGGAGTATTGATGAGGGCACCAACCAATCCCCGGCCAAATGAGCTGGCAGGACCTCTTAATACTCTATGTCAGTCCAGCAGGGGCAGTGGAGTTTGGGTGGAAGGTTGGAAATGGAGTGCTGAGGAGGCTGTCAGAGGCCCTTGAGGGTGCCCCCTAGTCTGGGGGGGGGGGGGGGGATAACCTTGGGCCTAAGGGTTGGGTGCTGGAGGAATCCTGTCCTGGATATATGGGAGCAGGTGTGAGGACAGTGGGAGAGAGTCAGCACGGCCAGGATATCTCCAGAAGTCAGTCAAGAGGGCTAGTGAGTGTGCAGTCTGGGAGGACTGTGGGAGAACTAGCCAGAAGGGCTAGGAAAGGGTCAGCTGCAGCCAGGTGGGCTGGCAGTGCCTGAAGAGGTGGTGATGAGATCAGTAGCCACAGGGATGGAAGCTGGACTCTGGACTTTGCTACACAACTAAGGAGCCAGCAGTCCCTGCCTGTAATGGGCCTTTGCTTTATCTGACTGATGCCTTTTTTCGTCAGATCATCTAACAGTGTTCCAGCTGGGTAAATAGACTGTTCATAGGAAAGTTGTCCCTGAAGAGTTTGCTAAAGTCAAGTAGGCATCCCATAATACTCCTAACCCCCACCACTAATAATCTCATCCCATGCTCGACTCCAGAACTTCTCCAGAGCCTCTCCCATCCTCTGGAATGCTCTACCCCAATCTGTCCGACTTTCTCCTAGTTTGTCCACCTTCAGACGATCTCCTCAGAGAAGCCTATCTGGCTCCCATCTAACAACTGTACATTTATCTTCTTTATTAGCACATCCCCCACAGTTATTACCTCTTGTATCTCTTGACCTTCCCTTTTAGATTGTAAGCTCTAACGAGCAGGGCCCTCTGAGTCCTACTGTATTTAAGTGTATTGTATTTGTACTGTCTACCCTCAAGTTGTAAAGCGCTGCGTAAATTGTTGGCGCTATATAAATCCTGTATAATAATAATAATAATAAGCAAAAAAAAAAGAAACAAATCTGCTGGACTGTTTCTTGACTGATGAGTGCTGTGGAAATTCAGTGTGCCTGGCTGTGCAGGGTGGGGATCCCTATTCACCAGCGGCTCCTACGGGAGTAGCGCTACATAAAAAAAACATAATAATGATACATTTCTACTATCACGATTATTATTATTATTATTATTATTGTTATACATACAGTAGTTACATAGTTAGTCTGGTTGAAAAAAGACACCAGTCTATCTAGTTCAACCAATAAAAGGGAAAAAATCATAAGAATAACAAGAAACTAATAATAATTATAATTAATATAATGATACTACTACTAATATTAATAACATAACAACTACTACTACCGCTACACCTAGTACTAAATAATAATAATAATAGTAATAATAATTATTCTTATTATTTCCATTATGATTATTATTATTAATAATAATAATAATAAAAATATAAAATAATATAAATATAAACTATAAAAAAATATAAAATGAACTACTACTATTATTATTTCTGCTATTATTGTTATTATCATTAATAAAACATAGGAATCTCTGTGCTGCAATGCAAGAGTGCTAATGACCAACTATAGTGGTACTGTGAAAGAAGTCAATATATGTAAATATATATCAATAGCTATATGTGAATACAGTATTTTATATCAGGGGGGTTTGATAGAGGGACATCATGGCAATTGGTTAAAAAAATATAAAAAAAAAAAAAAAACAGAACCTGTGCAAAGAAGAGACTGGCCTATACTTATATATGATGTGAAGCTTAGAGTAGACAAAATCCTATAATTGTACAAAACAACTGCTGCTGTAGTCTCAGAGATAAAACCCCTAATAAATTTATAATCCAAAACAAGTGCATCTTGTTAGTAGACAGACTTGGCGTGAACCTTTCTCAGCAGTGCAGATCCAATCGGATTATTTAGCAGAGGATTTCTACAAATGAAGCGTTATGATCATTGTGGATTAACGGAACAAATACTCCCACGTTGACAGGTAACGAATCATTGGGAATACATTGTATGCATTGTTTATCTTGCTGTGAATGTGCTGTTCTCTTCTGGTGAGTGCAGTTGTCTCTGACCTGTCTTGTATTACAGTGCGAGAAATGCGGTTAATGAGCATTTCGCAATATGATTAGTGTTTTTTAAAAAAAATCCTGACTCGGTTTGCGAGGGCTGTCTCTCAAAATGAGCAGTAATAAGCCTCTGTGCATGCAATACCGCATGTGGCCAGAGGTGCGGGGGCGCTGGTGAGGCTCTGAGACGCTCGGAAGCATTCGGAAATACTGAAAGTGTCAACAGTTCCCGAGCGTTTCCGAATGTTTCTGAGCGTCTATGAGCGCCACCACACCTCTGGCCACATACGGTATTGCATACACCAGTGCCCCTGGACCTCTGGCCACATACAGTACTGCATAGACAAGCAGTCACTGTGGAACGAATTATCTGAGTTTCCATTGTTTCCTATGGGGAAACTTGCTTTGCGAGTGATTTGGATTATAAGCATTCTCCTGGAACGGATTATGCTCATAATCCAAGGCTCCACTGTATAAGGCTTTATAACTCATCTTTTCCGCTGTTCTTCCAATCTTCACTTTGCTTTAGAACCATGGATCCCCCCCATAGACATTTCACATGTGACACTTCCAGGAGTGTCAGATGTCTGTTGCCCCTACCCATAGGTGTGCACCCCAAAGCTTACGTGTGCTCATGTGTATACATACTGACGGTGTCAGTAGAGCAGTGGATGGTGTCATTAGGGCAAAGATTGGTGTCAGTAGCGCAGTGCACGGTGTCAGTAGTTTTTATTATTTTATTTTTTACAATATTACTTTTTTACATTATTTTCTAGGAGCCCCATTGGAGAAATATCAGGGGTCTAAACAGGGGGAATCTGCACCTCACAGGGGGATTAGGGTGTGCCCAGGAACACCTGGCACACCCTGTGCACACACCTATGCCCCTACCACAGGCAATGGTTCCTTCCACCAACCCATACGTCAATACTGTGTCCTGGCATAACTTAGGGTTTGGTGGAAGGAAGCACAGCAAATACAAGTATCCTACACAACTGGAAGTGTCAAATATAAAGAGTCTCTGAGAGTCTATGAGCGATGATCAGAGGAACGGTAGTGGGTGAGTATGAAGCCTCTGTTTTTGCAGATCCTGATGGGGAAATTTCGAAGGAGCAGAATGGATGTATTGGTAGTGCTACCCCCGTAGGGGCCGCTGGTGAATGTGATTTGTCTCCTACCCTGCACAGCCAGGCACACGAATTTCCAGACACACAGGGTCAAGAAGCACTCTTTGCACTTAGTTTTTTTTTTTTTTATTAGGGGAATAGAACTTGGATGGGGTACTTATGGGATGCCTGCTTGATTGAAAAAACTTGGTAGGGACTTAACTATATACACTCCGGTATATGCAATCTCTTCTCCTCAACCACCAGCACATACACTTGCTTGCAGACTATCACTCCCTGGACCAGCTAGCCTAGTAACACTGGCTCTGTCAGGTCCCAAGCAAATGCCCTTTGCAGGCAGGGACCGTGGGCCATTATGGTGTGGAAAAAATGTGGTAGTCCTGAGTGCTAGCTCTCCTACATGTGGCAACTGCTCCCAGTACCACCTCTTCAGGCACGGCCAGCCCTCCTGGCTGCAGCTGCTCCTTTCTCCTGCCCAGTCCCCCACAGTCCTCCTGACTGGCTCTGCTCCTATCCCAGTCCTCTCAGGTGTGCCACCCTGTGTCCATTCAGACACGGAGCCATGGACCAGCCCGGCCCGCCCCCTTTCTTTCCTCATTGGCTGACTGACTTTGATTGACAGCAGAAGAAGCCAATGGCACCATGCTGCTGTCTCAGCCAGTGAGGAAGAGAGTCCCGGGCACTCCTACAACATGGCTGGATCTAGATGGGGCTCAGCTAAGTATTAGGGGGGCTGCTACACACAGAAGGCTTTTTATCTTAATGCATAGAATGCATTAAGATTAAAAATCTTCTGCCTTTACAATCACTTTAAGGCTTTCAGCAGATCTGCAAAATTTGGCACAGTGCCTAAAAATGGAGAACAACTGAGCATGTGCAGAACAGTGTGAGGCAGTATATTACTGGATTTTAAACAGTGTATGCACTTAATTTTAAAGTTTTAAATCACTTTATCTGCCAAATGGACCAGCCGGAAGTGATCTAGCAGCAGTGGCGGCCGGTCCATAAGGGGCACGGGGTGCGGCCTCCTAATTTATATGGATTTTTAGGTTTCTATGAGGTGGAGGCTCTAATTGGCTTCAAAAAGTTGGGCCTAGGGGTGCAGATCACTGTGCCCCGAACCCACCCACTCAATATTCGCTATTGTCTTCCAGCCTCTCCTCCCGGCCATTCAGGACAGGAGGCGGATCTTACGGCCGGATTCGCCAGGAGGAGAAGCCGGGAAAGCCGTGGCCGTGGATGGGGTGAGTGCGGACCTCGTTAGGGGTTTGTTTGTCGCCCCCTCTCTGCCAAAAAATTGAGCACCAGCCGCTACTGTCTAGCAGGACTTCATTTTAAAGTTCTGCTAGTCTAGGGGTGCTGGGATAAGGTGTATTCCTCTCCTCCCTTGGTGTAGCAGACCAGTGCTTGTTCTCTTCTACCAGAAGCTCCGGGCTGTGAATGGTCCCTCGTAGTCATCACATCAGTGGCGGCCCATCCATTATGGGCGCAGGGGTGCTGCCCTCCCTATCCATGCATCCGGCCTCCTAATCTACATTGGGGATTCCAATGGGGGGGGGGTGGTGTATTTTAGAAGCACGTGATTAGAGCCAGAGGCTCTAATTGGCTTAAAAAAAGGGTGGGCATGGGGTGCAGAGCACTGCGCTCCAAGCCCACCCAGTTGTATGACAATAACGAATAAATATCTGCTATTTTCACACTGGATCTCCTCTCCGCCAATCAGGAAGCGGGTCCTGAGATCTGTTTCCCGATTACCCAAAACTCCCGGCAATCCTATTGGGCCATGACGAGGAGAAAGGAGAAGGGAGGAGACGTGGAGGCAGCCGGAGGAGACGCAGAGGACGAAGCCATTGCCTGGAGGGAAGCGCTGTCTGGGGGTAGGGTAAGTGAGGGGCTCATTGACCGACCGACTTGGGGGGGGGTTTGGTGGTTACCCGACCCAAATGACCCGGGGGGGTGGCTGTAGGTGCATTTTTTGCTGCCCCTCCCCGAAATATACCACCAGCCACCACTGCATCACTTACCAGGCAGGGCTACTAACCCTGCATTGCATGTGGAGGAGGCAACCTTGGCTGAGAGCTTCTTACAGGGGTGGCAGCGCTGGACCAATCTTATGGACTGTTGTAATTGTTGGAATTAGGTATTACACCTCATCCCTGCACCCCTAGATTAACCACTTAAGGACCGGAAGGATTTCCCATGTTAGGGCCAGAGCACTTTTTGCGCTTTGGCACTGCGTTGCTTTAACTGACAATTGCGCGGTTGTGCGATGTTGTACCCAAACTAAATTTGTGTACTTTTTTTCCCCACAAATAGAACTTTCTTTTGGTGGTATTTGATCACCTCTGCGTCATTTGTGATCACAGCTATAAGCAAAAAACAGAGCGACAGTTTTGCAAAAAAAAACAATATTTCTTACTTTTTGCTAAAATACAGTTGTGCTCATAAGTTTACATACCCTGGCAGAATTTATGATTTCTTGGCCATTTTTCAGAGAATATGAATGAAAAACATTTCTTTCACTCATGGTTAGTGTTTGGCTGAGGCCATTTATTCAATCAACTGTGTTTACTCTCTTTAAATCATAATGACAACAGAAATTACCCAAATGACCCTGAACAAAAGTTTACATACCCTGGTGATTTTGGCCTGATAACATGAACACAAGCTGACACAAAGGGGTTTGAATGGCTATTAAAGGTAACCATCCTCATCTGTTTGCTTGTAATTAGTGTGTTTGTAAAAGGTCAATGAGTTTCTGGACTCCTGACAGACCCATGCATCTTTCATCCAGTGCTGCACTGACGTTTCTGGATTCTGAGTCATGGGGAAAGCAAAAGAATTGTCAAAGGATCTGCGGGAAAAGGTAGTTGAACTGTATAAAATAGGAAAGGGATATAAAAAGATATCCAAGGAATTGAGAGTGTTTAAACTCTAATCAAGAAGTGGAAAATGAGGGGTTCTGTTGAAACCAAACCTCGGTCAGGTAGATTTTTCTACAAATTTTTCTATTTTTTCTTCTTTTTTTGGTTGAACTAGATGGACTTGTGTCTTTTTTCAACCTGATAACCATGCTTTAACCAGGCGATAGAGTCCTTTTACTAGACACCTACAAATTTGTTCTATTTTCTTCAGCGTTAACTTTAATTCAAGTATTTTAATCTAAATGGGATTGAAGATGAATTGTCTAATTATACATAAATTCCGTATGATAGCTTTGACAGCTTAGTGTCAGACTTATGTGACAGTTTCATTTTTCCCAATTCTGTATAAATTGATTTTCTAAGCTATAGCAACATTATCCTTAATAGCATATGCATATATATCCTTTTTTACATTTAAGTTTGTTTCAGTTTTCTTTTTCAAGCTAAATTCCCAGAAGATATAAAAAAACACCAATTAATATGGTTATGTAATCATTAAAAAAAAAAAAAATGAAATGTATTGTTAAACGCAACAATGAAAGTACCTACATTTGTCTTGGGATCAGGCTTTTTCATCCGCTTTAAATCTTTATTCAGATTGAGAGGATCAGCCCGTGGGCCAAACAGTTTCTGTTGCATGCAAATGTGCTGACAGGAGGAGAGAGCAGAGTGAGCAGAGGGTGACTTCCTGCTGCTTCTTCACCGTCCAATCCAAGGTTGTGGGCAGGGAGGTGACCACGATTTACTGATTGATTGCAGCAGAAAAAAAGACAGGTCAGGTGTCTGGTTATAAACTCCGGTAGGGCTATTATAATTCTCAGGACCGGATGGACAAAAATTAAAAACCCCCAGCAGGTAAAGCATCTCTCATGTATGTATTTTAGTTGTTTGCCTAGAGTTCAGGTTTAAAGGGTGACTCCACTTTTGTTGAGAAAAAGGCATTCCCCTCTTGGTGATCTGTGTATATTGCAGGGATTTAAACAAACTTTGTTGCAGATTCCTACCTTTTATCATTCTGGAGAAATAGCTGTTTGTTTGTCTGTGTCCATGTGCTCAGAGAATCTGTATGCAAGTGGTGTTGTAATTGTCAATCAGCTGTAGCACCAACAGGGTTCTAATAAGGAAAGTGTCATAGTCTGCATCCCTTTACTCATGATTTCCCATTGGGAATATGTAACCAAATATGCTATTTTTGTTGCAGGGGATGCTCAAAATCTGACTTGTATCTTAGTGCAGACTTCTGGGAAAATCAGTGACCAATCACACAAGCAGCAAATAACATTTCTGGGGGGTGTTCTGTACACATTCTGTATACAGAAAACCTCCAGGTTGCCAAATTGCTATTATTTTGCTATTATTTTTCCCCACAAAAGTGGAATTACCCTTTAACCACTTCAGCCCCAGAAGGATTTCACACTTTAGGACCAGAGCTTTAACTGACAACTGCGCGGTCGTGCGACGTTGTACCCAAACGAAATTTGTGTCCTTTTTTCCCCACAAATAGAGCTTTCTTTTGGTGGTATTTGATCATTGCTGCGTCATTTCTGATCGGCGCTATAAACAAAAGAAGAGCGACAATTTTGCAAAAAACCCCAAATTTCTTACTTTTTGCTAAAATACAAATCCAAAAAAAAAATACAAAAAATTTTGGCCGATTTATATTCTTCTTCATATTTGTGATTAGAGTTGAGCGAACTTCTAGAAGTCCGGGTTCTGCTGGTTCGGCAGAACTTCGGGACAAAGTCCGGGTTCGGGTCCGGACAGAACCCGAACTTTGTCCTGGACCCCTGAGATTAGTGTTTATACTTCTTCTTATATTTAGCCGGTTTTAAAAAACATAAAAAAAAAACCTAAACATAAAATCGTTTTTCATTCTTTAAACCCCAAAAAACGTTTTAACAGCGAGAAGAAAACAAATATCGCGGCTAGTCTTTACTGCGTCGTTACTAGTTTATGGTGGTTTTCTTTCGAGATAAACACCCCTTTTTTCCTGTGTTTAAAGCAAACCCATGTTGCAGCGTGCTGGCGCGTCAACAGTCAATTTCGAGACCAGGATTTCACACTTTAGGAAGACCCCGACTTCACCAATTTCCCATTAAGGTGAAA
>BLSH010282580.1:1978020-1993454 GCA_018402905.1 Glandirana rugosa | reverse complement strand
CCCCCCCCCCCCCCCCGCCAGCCCAGCCCCCATACAGTTAGAAAACACTGAGGGAACACAGTTAACCCTTAGAGCGTCCCCTCCAGGTTAACCCCTTCACTGCCAATGGTATTTACACAGTAATCTGCATTTTCATAGCACTGATCGCTGTATAAATGCCAATGGTCCCAAAAAAGTGTCAAAATGGTCCGACATGTCCTCTGCAATATCGCATTACCGCTAAAAAACGCAGATCGCCGCCATTACTAGTAAAAAATAAAAAAAAAATAAAAACCCCAGAAATTAATTCTCATCATTCATAAACGCAGCAACTTTAGCGCAAACCAATCAATAAACGCTGATTGCGTTTTTTTTTACCAAAAATATGAGGAAGAATATAAATCGGCCAAAACCGATGAAAAAAATGTTTTTTTATATATTTTTTTGGATTTGTATTTTAGCAAAAAGTAAGAAATATTGTTTGTTTGCAAAATTGTTGCTCTTCTTTTGTTTATAGCGGTGATCAAAAATGACGCAGAGGGGATCAAATACCACCAAAAGAAAGCTCTATTTGTGGGAAAAAAAAGGACGAAAATTTCGTTTGGGTACAAAGTCGCACGACCGCGCAATTGTCAGTTTAAGCGACGCAGCGCCCAATCGCAAAAAGTGCTCTGGTTCTAATGTGCGAAATCCTTCCGGGGCTGAAGTGGTTAAATAAAGTTAAAAAAAGAAAAAAAAAGGTGTGGTTAGGTTAAAGTCGATGTATACATCTAACTAAATGACATTTAGTTTGCTAAAATACTCTATGTCATAATAACTGCCATTAAAAAAAAATAATAATTACGGTATTTCAGATGCATTCTTCTTATTAAATAAAGTAAAAAAAATATATATATAACATATTGGTTTTGACTTGTTTTTCTTTCTTTGTGGCTTTTCAGTGCTGCTGATCTCCTGCCCTTCTTATCTACATGCACTCCTCAATGGCTATATGGCATTTGTAGGGCTCATTCACACTAGCTTTTTCATTGTTCAGATCGCTCTTCAGAGAGCATTTGACAGTTGGTGAGGAGGCATTGTATTGCTTGCTTTAACCCCTTGAACCTGCTCTAGCATGCTGCATTGCACACAGTTGCGGGGCACTTACACAGTGGCCACATTCACTTGAATGGGTCTCATTTGGCAGGCGGTAGCAGTCAGTAAAATACCTGCCATCACCATGAAGCAAAGCATGGGCACACCCTCTGCCGCAGCCTGTGCATTTAAAGGGGGTAACAGTTGGGATGGGGGTTGGGTATCCTCCCCCCAACTGCTAGTGTGAGTGAGTTCTTAGGATGGGTTTCATGATGGTGAAACGGTGAACCATGCCTGCATGCTGTGTGTTGAAATGGCCACTGCAAGAAAGACTGGATGTGAGGCATTGGATTCGGATCTTTCACCCGTCACACAAGAGATGGCAGTTGGATTTTGTAGATTGACTTTGGTAGCTCTACAACAAGGCAGAGAGTGTCCCACAAAGTTGGGGCCATCCGAACTGAGAAATCCACGTGAAATCAACAAATAGAGTGCCAAACACTTGTCTTAAGAGTCCATTATACCTTACAGCTGATCACAATGTGACAACAGAAAGATGCCAACGCATTTCGGGGGAAAAAGCCCACTTCATCAGGGCTTGAGGAAAGTAGCATGGCTTCCTAATGGATGTGTAATGGGGATACTAGTGTCTTCATTACATGTCCATCAAGGTAGTTTGTTCTTTGCTCCTAACAGAAAATATCCCTAGGAGTTTATGGACAGAGTTGAATAGGAAGCCTTCTTTCTTTGCCCAAACACTGATGAAGGGGGTTTATGGCAACCGAAATGCGTTGAATATCGTTTATCTTCCTGTTATCACATTTTTATGAGCAATAATGGATTATGGATCAATTGGAACTTTGTTGATTTCACATTGAAATGACCACTTGTATACGTTGTAAGAGTGTCTATGCAATGACCTTCATGGCAGGATCACCGGGTATTATTTTAATTATTGAAAACTATTTTTGAAACTATATTAACATGTTAAAGTGGTTGTAAACCTCAGACATGAAATATGAGCAAAGCATATCCCTCTATAGTGTGTACTTGTCTCAATTCAGAGCACTAAGGCTCCATTCACATCAATGTGTTTTTTTTTCATGCTTTTTGCAGAAACGCAGGACATTATTTTTAACATGGGTTCCTATAGAACACATTCACATCAATGCATTTTTGTGCATCTGTGTTTTTGGAAATGGCCAGGGACTTTTTTGAATGCAAAAACACTGCTTTTTTTGCTCTCTTGGTTCAGTAGACTGCAGAAAAGCATGTAGTGAGTTTTTTACCGCGTTTTACAGTGATTTTTGTTTAACTCTGCTCAACAGCAAATTTTTCTAAAAAAAAAAGCATAAAAACGCAAATCACGGTAAAATCACAGTAAAAACGCAAACAGCACTGTAGAAATTCTCAAAAACAACATGCATAGATGTGAATGGAGCCTAAGTGTTATTTCTGTCTTCTGCCTTGTTCCTTTGCTATCTGCATAGTCACGTCTGACAAATTTTCCTGACATCGAGAAAAAAAAGGTGACAGGGGAGGGAGCGCCTGCACCCAACCTGTGATTGACAGCCTCAGCTCTGTTCCTGTGTGCTATAGGGTGTGAAGGGGTGTGTCCCTTCCCTCCAATCAGCTCTCAGATCTCTCCTTACTGAGCTTTGCAATGTGTAATTTCAGGTCTCCACCCCCTGTTTTCTGACAGCTCAGACAAGCTTTATAAATTATGGACTTCTGGATGTAGAGAAGAGAAGACAGTGTAGATAAACAAGTACAACTCATGTAGGATGATTTGTTTAATCTCTGTGTATCACCTGAGGCCAGTCAATTCAATGGGTAAATGGAAGGGTGTACAACCACTTTACAGTTTAGCAATAGGGTTGACTTTTCCTTTAATCGCCGACTGGTGTTTGCAGTTTCCCTTAAATTGGCCATTGCAGAGAAGACTGGGCCTACTGGTTATGATGGGAAATCAGAGTAAAATACGCCTCCTTTTTCAATAGAAGGAATGAGACTTGGAGCAATGGCCATTTCCAGGATCTCCGGCATGGAAATCACGCTCTTTAAGCTCCTAAGAGGTATACAATGCCAGTAGGTGATTCGGCCAACCAGCATTCCAGAAAAAGATAACCGCACATGAAAATTAACATTACAGTAATAACAGCAACTTACAATATTTGCCCTTTGAGAAAAGCTGTATAAAACATTTTATGAAGTATTCCGCTACAGAAATTACATAAGGAGGTCTAGGCTTTATCGGCTGGAAAACATCTGGGGCCTCATGCCTCCTTCAATTTAAATTCTTTAAAGCTGAACTCCAGGCAGATAAAAAAAAGACGAAAATTAATACAGCTCTGTATTCATTAATAAATCAGTAAATGTATTTCCTAAATACAAGCAGTGCATAGACCTATACATTACCTGGTATCAGCCTCTTGCAGTCCTTGTACAGCAGGGCTAGAATGTGAGAGGAAGAAGCAGCCAACCAGGAGCAAGCTGACAGGAGGAGAGCACAGAGTGACAGAGAGGTGAACTCATCACTGTGCTGCTTCTCCTTTCACTGTCCAGTCACAGCCTGGGGTGGGTCCAGGACAGCCTGGGCTCAGACTAAGTGGGTTGCATGATACTGGTCAGCAGACTGAAGTACTGCAGGGGAAATATCTTTAAGAGCCGGTTCACACTGGAGCGGCGCAACTTGCAGGGGAAAGCAAGTTGCCCCGCTTGAGGCGACCTCAGCGCGGCTTGCAAGGAGACTTCTATCCATAGAAGTCAATGCAAGTCGTGCTGAGGGCGCCCCGAAAATAGTGCAGGAACCTTTTTCTAAGTCGGACCGACCTGAGTCGCTCCTATTAGAACGGTTCCATTGCACTGCATGGAGTCGCCTCAGTGTGAACCGGCTCTTAAAGTGAATATTGCAACAAAAGCTGTTTTTGTTTTGTTTTTATATCTTTTGAGAGGCTATTTGTTTTAAAATATCTGGACTGAAGGTGATTATTGCAGCAAAATCTGGTAATTGTGGATTTAGATGAGTAAAAAGAGGTTTAGGAAGAGTTTAAGAAAAAACAGTGAATGGGCTCCATGGAGTATGGGAAGTTGTGGGGATGCTTTTGTTTTTAGATTTCTAGTTCTATAAAAAAAATAGCATGCCTCCTTCTCCTTCAGAAATATCCAGGCATGTGGTCTGCTATCTCAGTGGCAGGTTGACAGCGAGCTAAACCCCCCCTGTTGTATTGATACCAGCCCACCTGTGTTCTTGCATTTGGTGGGTGGAAGGAAGGAAAGGACAGAAAGGAAGAAGGAAAAGAAGGAAAGGAAGGAAAGAAAGGAAGGAAGGAAAGGGTGGAAAGAAAGGAAGGAAGGAAGGAAGCAAAGTACAGAAAGGAAGGAGAGGACAGAAAGGAAGGAAGGACAGAAAGGAAGGGGGAAAGGAAGGGAAGGAAGGAAGGAAAGGAAAGAAGGAAAGGAAGAAAAGAAAGGAAGGAAGAAAGGAAGGAAGGAAGGGAAAGAAAGGAAGGAAGGAAGGAAAGAGGGAAAGGATGGAAAGAAAGGGAGGAAGGAAGGAAAGGACAGAAAGGAAGGAAGAAAGGAAAGGGCAGAAAGGAAGGAAGGAAGGAAGGAAGGAAGGAAAGGAAGGAAGGGAGGGAAAGAAAGGAAATAAGGAAGGGAAAGAAAGGTAGAAAGGAACGGAAAGAAAGGAAGGTAGGAAGGAAGGACGGAAAGAAAGGAAGCAAGAAAAGGATGGAAAGAAGGGGAAGGATGGAACAAAGGAAAGGAAAGGAAAGGAAAGGAAGGGAAAAAGAGGTACCCTCTACCAAAGAAAGTAGAAGGAGAAGGATGGAAGGAAGGAAAGAAGGAAAGGACCAAAAAGGAAGGAATGAAGGAAGGAAAGGACAGAAAAAAGGAGAAGAATGGAAGGGAAGGGAAGGGAAGGGAGGGGAAGGGGAAGGGAGGAGAGAGAAGGGGAAGGAAGAGGTACCCCCTACCAAAGAAAGAAGGAAAGGATGGAAAGAAAGAAGGAAAATAAGGAAGGAAAGGATGGGGAAAAAAAAAGAAGGAAGTCTTAGTTCCATAGTCTCAGTGTTCTATAAGTTCTGGTGCCCCATGATGAGTAGGGACCTTTGGCACTCGTAATGCTCAGGACTGGGTGTCAGCAAAGAAGAGTTTGGCACCTACCTGCCCCCATTGTGGGACAGAATAGATGGTCAGTCACCCTCTGTTTGGTGGACTGGTTTTGACCCATTACCAGGTCATCCATGGAATTTCACAGCATCACTGCTGAGAGAAAGGGATCGACAGAAAGTTTGATGAGACCAAACTGGTCCTTGACCCTCTATATTCCATCAACTCATGGCCATGTACAGGTATATCGATCAGCACCATACAATGTAAATAACAGAGCATCAATCCAAGAACAGATACCACATTAGTTAGGCCTTGTCTCATATTGACCCCATCAGTCGTACTTGGAATGGACAGACACCTGGGGTATTGAATTACTGTCTGGTGCTCACTGTGCTGTTCCGGCCCAATGCCCTGGAATCTCTGTATATGGATCCACCGGAGGGCATGTCTGATGGGATGTTCAGTAAGACATTTATGGCGGCCATAGTGGGCAACTTTCATTGATTTCCATTGACAGGCCAGTTCTTAAAGAAGTATTCACAGCTGTTTTGTCCTTGAAAAGATTCCTGTTTTGATGAAGACCAGTGACAGAGTATGAGTGTTTTTATTAAGCGAGTGTGGAAAATGCACATTACAGGTCCTCTTGTTCTGTATACAGTGCATGCAGGTATTACCTTCTGGGCCTTGTGTATTAAAGCTCAGCTCCAACGAAAACTGTCAAATGTTTATTTTTTCCTGAGTTTTCACTGTTCAGATCTCCCCTTTCCTGTCCTAGTGACACCAGCACAAAAATTGAGGGTGTGGGTGTCACTGGGACTGGAAGACACAGAAATCAATCAAAACCCAACAAAAAAAAAATTCCTCCATTTCACTAACCAAACATACTTCAGTTGCTATACAGCATCTGTCCCCATCAGAGAAGTATCTATTAACATTCCATCCTTGGGACACACTATTACTCTGTAGCACCTTCCTAATGTAAAGTAGGCTGCTAGGGAAATTTAGTTTACCTCCTCTGTAATCGGTGTAACCGGGGTTGATTGTTTAGGTCTGCTCAATGTCTCACAGGCTGCTGCTCTGATTGAGAATTGAGAATTATAGTAGGAGGAAGAACAGAGCAGGCTTGCAGAATATTTGTGGGCCTCCAGCCATTCCCTGGGGGGGGGGGTGCCCAGAAGGTGGTGGAAGAGCCCATAAATTGTCTGAGATGGGAGTGCAGTGTTCCTGGGTCCAGTCCTGCAGGAGGAGGCCCCTGTGCAGGGGCTCTGTCCCTGCGGCAGGAGTGTTAGAGAAAGCTTCAAGGTCCCAGCTGGGGAGCCTGTTCACAAATTCAAGTCCAGGGATCAAGTTGGTTCTGGAGAAGCTCCCTGCTGAGAGCCAGGAAGAAATTGGTGGGAAGGAGTCCAGCTGTCCTATGGTGGTGTGAGTCTACATCTCCCAAGCTAGGAAGAGCCTGTTGGATATCGGCAGGAGGCAACCTATGATGCTGTGGCTATGTGAATAAATGACCCCAGTGCTGGAGAATAGTGACTTTGTGTAGCTTTTAACTCTGGAAGGATAATAGTTCACCATCAGCATAGAGATCCTATGGGACATTCAAATGTTTGCAGAGCAGCCAGAAGTGAGGAATCATCAAGATGTCCAATTCTACAGTTTGACGGGGTATTCCGTGCTCCCTTTCCCCTTCCAAGCTCATTGTTCCCGATAAAAAACAAAAAAAAGAAACTCCTAGACCTAATTCTTTGGAGGCAGTGGGACAGTGCAGGAAACGCTGTGTGCCTGGCTTTGTGTGCTCTATGCTGGAATGGGGACGAAATTCACCAGTGGCTCCTTAGATATTGCACTACAAGTGTGACAGGAAGGGAGCATAAATTTCCCCAATGAAGAAACAGATAACAATGAAACCTCAAAGCATGCATATTCTTATTTTGATTCTGTACTGTGAGCAAGGAAGTTGCAAGTAACAAGTAATTACTTAGAACCCCCAAACATATATATTTTTTTAGCAGAGACCGTAGGGCCTAGAGCAGGGATATGCAATTAGCGGACCTCCAGCTGTTGCAGAACTACAAGTCCCATGAGGCATAGCAAGACTCTGATAGCCACAAGCATGACACCCAGAGGCAGAGGCATGATGGGACTTATAGTTTTGCAACATCTGGAGGTCCGCTAATTGCTTATCCCTGGCCTAGAGTATAAAATGGCTGTGGTTGCAATTTTTTATGTCCCACAGTATTTGTGCAGCATTTTTTCAAACACAATATGTTGGGGGATGAAAATGCGCTTTGCTGCATTTTAAAGCAAAAACAACATACACGGAGATCAGAAAATCCATTGTTGGTCACCAAATGTGTTCCCATCAATGTGTTGTGTTGTAGTGCATTGGAAGAAAATCCCTCATGCTGCATTTAAATGCACTGACCTTGACAAGTTTTTCTGACACCATGAGAAAAAAAGGTGACAAAGAGGGAGCTCCAGCACACAGCCTGTGATTGACAGCCTCAGATTTCTTGTTGTGTGCTGTGTGAAGGGGGGGGGGGGGTGTCCCTTCCCTCCAATCAGCTCCCAGAGCTCTCCTTTCTAAGCTCTGCAGAGTGTAACTTCATCTCTCTGTCCCCTACCTTTTGAAGCTCGGTCAAGCTATATAAATTCTGGACTTAGATGTAGAGAAGAGAAGAGTTCAGATAAACAGGTACAACTTAAAGTATACGGAGGATTTGTTTAATCTCTATGTATCACCTGAGGCCAGTCACTTCACTGGATATATAGTATATAAGCGTTCACAGCCACTTAATTATTCTGTGTATTGGGGCTGCACCTGCACTACAAGGTTTAATTAATTGTTTAAGTCTAGGGACATAGAAAAGAAGATCTACTCACCCAATCCTGCCTCCTCTGTGCTGTTACACCGGTCCTTGCAGCGCTCCCTCCCCCCATGCTCCAGTGGTCTAAGGTCCTGACTTCACCAAGACCAATGAAGGTTCCGTAGCCATGCACTGGTCATGACGATGCTGAAGGACAGTCCATCACCGGAGTGTGGGGGAGCGCCATCTGCTGGAAGAGTGAAGGATCGGGTAAATTAAAGTGCAGAAACTCTTCTCTAGACTGAACTAGTTGGTAACCCTTACAGTACAGGTGCAGCCCCACTGCATAGGATCATTTTTACATTTCCCGGTGTTGTCCTTTAAAGGAATCCTGTCATGAGAGAAATAGAAGGCTGTTATTGCTGACCTCTCTTTCTGAAAATGCCAGTTGCCTGGCTTGCCATGCTGATTGGCTTTGCTCACTGACCTAGAACAAGTTTTCTTTGACTTTCCTGATCTGAATTCTTGCTT
The DNA here is from genome assembly GCA_018402905.1 of Glandirana rugosa. Lineage (NCBI taxonomy): Eukaryota > Metazoa > Chordata > Amphibia > Anura > Ranidae > Glandirana > Glandirana rugosa. Next base: position 1,984,947 of record BLSH010282580.1, on the reverse strand, counting down.
TGGATTGCATACTAAAAGTACCAAATGCCAGAGGGTAGGCATACCAGCCAGGCAATTAACATGCTCAAAAGGAAGTCTTTGTTTCAGCCAAAGTATGTAGCTCATAAAAGGATTATTTTAAAGCATATATTGAACTGCATCAGGTTATTATTGTTCTGTAGTATTATTACACTGTTTAGTGCTAGTTAGTTTAGTCTTAGCTAGACCCTCCCTGTTTCGTCCATGTTCCCTTAGTTAGTGTTAGTTCTTTGCAGAGACCTTAGGAAGTCATTGTCTTCTTACACTTCAAAAGACTGGAAAACATCCTCTGTATTGCAATCAGCTGAAGTAAAATTGTGCTGGATTCAACTTCTGTGTTGAAGAGTTAAGCTGCCTGTGGATGGTGCCAAGTCAGCAAGTGACCATATTGTCCTGACAGACTGGGTCTAATGAGGTATCAAATTGGCTTTTAAAACAGAACAGTTCATCGTTAAAGGATATGTAAACTTTAATATTAAACTTCTCTTTTTTACACTGTAAAATATCCCAGTGAAGGTGTTTTGTTATAGCAGTGCAAAAATACCTGATTATCCTGCCCGAAATCCTGTGCGCTCATAAGTTCCTGTGCACTCTGCAGGGTTTTCCCAAGCAGTGTCATCAGCCCTGCACAGTTCACCCCATGTTATGGAGTATGGAGAAGAGGGGGTATTTTGTAGTCTGGATGCAACTCCAGTCGTAGGGTGACATCTCTGCTCATCCATGCAGTATAGTAGGTGAGTGTTGTCACCCTGGGCCAGAAAGTGTGTTAGGACTACAGAACTTCTCCCTCTATGTTAAAGAGAGAAGAAGGTGTGCTGTAGACCTAGAACATTTCCTGTTCTAGGGTGACAACCCTTCTTCACCATGTATACAGAACAATGAGTAAGCATTGTCACCTTAGGACAGGAAGCGTGTTATGGGCGGGATCACCGAGTGAAATCGCAGGAAAAATAGCCTGAAATAGAAAGTGAATGCAGCCATCACATCTAAGAAATGGTAAGAAGCATGTTTTTTTCTTGGGTTTAGATAAGCTTTAAGAAAAGCAGCAGTTTTTCTCACCACAATTCTCACGTGTACGGCACTTAAACAGAATCATAGAAAAGCAGATTATCGGATTAGCTGAGTTAGAGGTGAAGAAAAAACAGAAATGAGTTGTCAGCAATTGAGCAAATAATGTATACAGCAAATTGTTGGTAAATGTTTTAAAAAGCAAAGTAGTTAATTATAATAGAAGAATCAAAAGTCTTCATGAAGGAGACAAATAATAGTTTTAATGAAATGAAAGTATTTCACTGAATAGTACACATTCTTCATAGCAGCACTCTGTATAGAATTAAGATTAATGACTGAAATGATCTTGTAGTAATGCAATGTTTTCATATTGTGATGTATTCAATTGTAAAGTGATTATTGTTACGTGTAAGTGTCTGCATGTTGAAGGTACACGCCAGTCACATTTGAAATTAAAATCTTGAGACGCATACAAGAAGCACAGTCTAGCTATTGATCAGTTCAGTTGTTGATCCAGAGCTATCTGTACTGCAGCAGCCCACTCCACATCCTTTTGTAATCTGGGGATGCTGGAACACACTTACTGGGGATGCTGGAAGACACCTACTGGGGATGCTGGAACACACCTACTGGGGATGCTGGGACACAACTACTGGGGATGCTGGAACACACCTACTGGGGATGCTGGAACACACCTACTGGGGATGCTGGAACACACTTACTGGGGATGCCGGAACACACCTACTGGGGATGCCGGAACACACTTACTGGGGATGCTGGAACACACCTACTGGGGATGCTGGAACAAACTTACTGGGGATGCCGGAACACACCTACTGGGGATGCTGGAACACACCTACTGGGGATACTGGAACATACTTACTGGGGATGCCGGTACACACCTACTGAGGATGCCGGAACACACCTACTGGGGATGCCGGAACACACTTACTGGGGATGCTGGAACACACCTACTGGGGATGCTGGAACACACTTACTGGGGATGCTGGAACACGCTTACTGGGGATGCCGGAACACACCTACTGGGGATGCCGGAACACACCTACTGGGGATGCTGGAACACTCTTACTGGGGATGCTGGAACACACCTACTGGGGATGCTGGAACACACCTACTGGGGATGCTGGAACACACCTACTGGGGATGCTGGAACACACTTACTGGGGATGCTGGAACACACCTACTGGGGATGCTGGAACACACCTACTGGGGATGCTGGAACACACCTACTGGGGATGCTGGAACACACCTACTGGAATGCTATAACACACCTCGGGGGATGCTGGAACACACCTATTGGGGATGCTGGAACACACCTACTGGGGATGCTGGAACACAACTCGGGGGATGCTGGAACACACCTACTGGGGATGCTGGACCACACCTACTGGGGATGCTGGAACACACCTCGAGGGATGCTGGAACACACCTACTGGGGATGCTGGAACACACCTACTGGGATGCTGGAACACACCTCGGGGGATTCTGGTGCACACCTACTGGGGATGCTGGAAGACACCTACTGGGGATGCTGGAACACACCTACTGGGGATGCTGGGACACAACTACTGGGGATGCTGGAACACACCTACTGGGGATGCTGGAACACACCTCGAGGAATGCTGGAACACACTTACTGGGGATGCTGGAACACACCTACTGGGGATGCTGGAACACACCTACTGGGATGCTGAAACATACCTACTGGGGATGCTGGAACACACCTACTGGGATGCTGGAACACACCTACTGGGGATGCTGGAACACACCTACTGGGATGCTGGAACACACCTCGAGGGATGCTGGAACACACCTACTGGGGATGCTGGAACACACCTACTGGGGATGCTGGAACACACCTACTGGGATGCTGGAACACACCTCGGGAGATTCTGGAGCACACCTATTGGGGATACTGGAACACACTTACTGGGGATGCTGGAACACACCTACTGGGGATGCTGGAACACACCTACTGGGGATGCTGGAACACACCTACTGGGGATGCTGGAACACACCTACTGGGATGCTGGAACACACCTCGGGGGATTCTGGAGCACACCTATTGGGGATACTGGAACACACCTACTGGGGATGCTGGAACACACCTCGGGGGATGCTGGAACACACCTACTGTTGATGCTGAAAAACACCTACTGGGTGTGTCAGAATCATCCTGCTGAGGGTGCTTGAACATATCCGCTGGGAATGCTGGAACACACCTGCTAGGAATGCTCTAACACACCTGTGGGGTATGTCAGAACCAACCTACTGAGGATACTGGAACACACCAGCTAGGAATGCTCTAACACTTAATATTGATGCTGGAACACAACTGCTGGGTATGTCAGAACAAACTTGTTGAGGATTCTGGAACTTATCTGCTGGGGGTGCTGGAACACACTTGCTAGGAATGCTCTATGTGTGTTTGTATATTAAAGGTACACTCCAGTCAGATTTGAAATTTGAAAAGCCTACTCCACACTCATTGTAAGTTGGGGATGCTGGAAGCCACTTGCTAGGAATGTTCTAACACACTTGCTGTTGATGCTAGAACACACCTGCTGGGTATGTCAGAACCAACCTGTCGAGGATGCAGAAGCATAACTTCTGGAGATCCTGGAGCACCCACCTTACTTTTGACTATAATCTGGTGATGATGGAACATATCTGCTGATGGTGCTGTAACAAATTTGCTGGGGATTGTGGAACACATCTGCTGATGATGCTGGAACACACCTGCTTGGAATGCTTCAACACACATGCTGGATATGTCAGAACCAACCTGCCAAGGATTCTGAAACATACAGTACCTGCTTGGGATGCTGGAGCACCTTCCTTTGACTTTAATCTAGCACCGACAGTGGAACATACCTGATGATGGTGCTGTAACATATCTGCTAACATATCTGCTGAGGATGCTGAAACACAACTGCAGATGATGCTGAAACACACCAGCAAGGATTGCTGTAAAGCAACTTCTAGGAATGCTTTAACACACCTTCTGGTGATGATGGAACACACCTACTGGCAATACTGGAACACGCATGCCCAGGATACTGGCGAACACGTGGAGTGGATGCTGGGACCCACCAACTAGGGAAGCTGGAGCCTACCTGCTGCAGAAACATACTTGCTGGTGGTGCTAGGGCACACCTGCTAGTAACACTGTAACTCACCTACTGGGAATGCTGAGACACACCTGCTAGAGATGCTGGAACACAGCTATTGGGATTGCTTTAACACATGGTCTGGTGATGTCAGAACCGACCTGCTGGGAATGCTTTTGACTATAATTTGGCAATACTGCAACACACTTGCCCGGGATGCTGGCACTAGGGATGGGCTTGATGTTCGGGTCGAACATGAGTTCAACCCCAACATCGGCTGTTCGATCGTTTGGGTTTCCCTGAACATTATGGGGCATTCACACCAACTTTGCGCGCCCCATAATGCTTTCAAATCCCGCCCGCTGATTGGCCAAAGCATGCACATGACCTGCATGCTTTGGCCAATCAGCGGGCGGCCTGCTGTGAGAGCTTTGATTGGCTAAAGGCAGTTAGTGCAGACAGGTTAGTGTAGGAAAAAAAATATATAAATACAGTCTAGTATATATATTTATATATATATATACGCACAGTGTAGTATATATCAGTGTACACTGTACATACGGTATATAGTACACTTGATGTGGTGTATTAATATATATACAGCCTGGTATATATATATATATATATATATATACACACACACACAGCGTATTGAGTGTGCATTATATATCTGTACATGCGGTATATAGTACGCTTGATGTGGTGTCTTAAAATATATAGTTTTTAACCCCTTAACCCCCAGAGCCCTTTTTTACATTTGTTGTTTACAAGTTAAAATCAGTTTTTATCTATAGAAAATTACTTAGAACCCCCAAACATTATATATTTTTTCAAACACCCTAGAGAATAAAATGGCGATCATTGCAACACTGTTTGTCACACAGTATTTGCGCAGCGGTCTTTCAAGCGCTTTTTTTTTTTTTTAAAAAATCACTTTTTTGAGTTAAAAAATAAGACAATAGTAAAGTTAGCCCAATTTTTTGTATATTGTGAAAGAGGATGTTATGCCGAGTAAATAGATACCATACATGTTACGGTTGAAAATTGCGCACACTCACAGAATGGCGACAAACTCCGGTACTTAAAAATCTCCATAGGCTTTACATTTTTTTAACGGTTACCAGGTTAAAGGTGCAGAGGAGGTCTTTTCCTAGAATTATTGCTCACACTCTGGCGATCGTGGTGATACCTCACATGTGTGGTTTGAATACCGTTTTCATATGCGGGCACAACTTACGTATGCGTTTTTTTGCTGCACGAGATCGCGGGGACGGTGGCGCTTTAAAAACATTTTTTATTTATTTTTTTATTTATTTTAGTTTTTCTTTTAACACTTTTCCTTTAAAAAAAAAATCTGATCACTTTTATTGCTATCACAAGGAATGTAAACATCCCTTGTGATAGTAATATATGGTCACAGGTACTCTTTATGGAGGGATGGGGGGTCTAAAAGATCCCCCCATTCCTCCTTTACAATTAACAGTATTTAGATCGCCAAAAGCGGCGATTCTGAATACTGTCATTTTTTAAAACCGGCGCCATTAGCTGCCAACTAAACCGGAAGTGTCGTTGTACCGTTGCTTCCGGAAATGTACGAAGGAGTCTCGATCGAAGCCGATTCCAGCTTCCACAGGCAATCCACACAGCCGGCGGATGTGCCGGATCAGAGCTCCGGTCTCCCGATGGGACAGGAGACCGGAGAAGAGCGGCGGACGGTGGCGGGAGGGGGGATGTCCCCTCCCGCTGCCTGGGATAACGACTGAGCGGTCTTCTTTTAGTCTTCTTGCTTACTTTTTGCTTCCTCTCTTTGTCTTCAATCTTCTTCTTCTTTCACCGCCGCCGCTCTCTCCGCTGCTGCAGTCCGGCCCCTGCGTGTCTCCCAGAATGGGCAGTCTTCACAATGACAGTACTTTTATAAGAAGGGGCGGGGCCACCCAGTGATGTAGCTGAGTGAACTCGCCCCCTTCTGATGTCATGCGATGTCAGAGGGGGTGGGTCACCCATATACGTCACCGGTTGGCCCTGCCCCTTCTTATAAAAGAACTGTCATTGTGAAGACCGCCCATTCTGGGAGACACGCAGGGGCCGGATTGCAGCAGCGGAGAGAGCGGCGGCGGTGAAAGAAGAAGATGAAGATTGAAGACGTAGAGAGGAAAAGAGAGGAATCAAGAAGACTAAAAGAAGAAGCAGAAGACCAGAAGAAGGGTGGGGCCAGGAGAAGATGGAGGAAGGAAGAAGATGAGCTATTTTACAAAATAAAGGACTTGTCAAAAACTGCCTCTTCTTTTTTTTTACACTACACTCCTTTTTTGGTGAATGGATAGGGGTACAATGTACCCCATACCTATTCACATGGGGGGGCGGGATCTGGGGGCCCCCTTATTAAAGGGGGCTTCCAGATTCCGATAAGCCCCCCGCCCGCAGACCCCCACAACCACCAGCCAGGCTAGTGGGGAAGAGGCTCTTGTCCCCATCAACATGGGGACAAGGTGCTTTGAGGTGGGGGTGGGCAGAGCCCCCCTCCCCCAAAGCACCCATACTCCCCATGTTGAGAGCATGTAGCCTGGTACGGTTCAGGAGGGGGGGGGGTGCTCGCTCGCACCCCCCATACTAACCGGCCAGGGCTGCATGCTCGGATAAGGGTCTGGTTTGGATTTTAGGGGTAATCCCACGTCAACTTTTTTAAAAATTTGGTGCGGGGTTACCCTTAATATCCAAACCAGACTCGAAGAGCCTGGTTTGGACTGGGGGGGGGGGGGGGGGGGGC
>BLSH010282580.1:1921341-1931981 GCA_018402905.1 Glandirana rugosa | reverse complement strand
ACTGTTGGCAGCTGAAGCTGCTGCCTGTTCACTTCCTGGATTTACACAGACACACAGAGGCACACCTCCAACTCTGCAGCCCTGCAGCTTTTATTGGCCCTCTTATGACTCACCCCCCCCTCCCTTCCTGGCAAACTCTCACAAGAGCGAGAGAGAGAGCTGTGGATGATGTCATAAGCCTAGGCTAATGACCAGAAGGGGAAGTGGGCTGTATAAGGTATTTACTGGCAGAAAAAAAAGTTTTACTATCCAGAATTAAAACAACAAGGGCAGAGGATTTAATAGGTGGAAAGTTGAAAAATGACTGCAAGTCCACTTTAAATGTGTACCTAATAATGTGAGATGTGTGTAATGTGTGCTGCTTTTACTAACATATCTTTTGTTTGCTATTTGCAGGGATAAAAAAACAGAGATTGTCCCTTCTGCATTGTCAACACAGAGCTCTGGGCTGTGATTGGACACAGCCGATCAGTAGGTCTTGGTCATGAATGATTGGCTGGGTTTACTGACAGTCTCCCGTTGTGTACAATCGCAGCGGGTGATGGGGGGGAGGCGTGCATGCGCGTGTTCTAAACTGCGGAGATCATTGCATGCCGCTGACAGTGCACTCATCACTCATGACTCTGCCTGCCCTCCCCACCTCCTCCTCCATTCATAAAAGCTGTACTTTTGCTTCCCACAATGAAAAGCGCTCAATGAGTGGAGGAGGTGGACCTTTCATTCATCTGCTCATCCTCTATTCACTGATCATCATACAATACTTCAATGTATGCAATTCATCTCTACTAAATGCTTCCCATGTAAAAATGGTGCCCCTTGGCCATAGCCTAGTCAGTGTTGCCAACCTCCCGCAGCATTTTTTACTGGCAAATCATGGGAAATCTTACTGACAGAGCACATTTTTTACTGGCAACCTGTAAAATAACAGAACTCCGATTAAAAACTAAGACAATTGATATTTAACCACTTCCCAACCGCCGTATGCAGAATGACAGCCGGGAAGTGGCTCAGTTATCCTGACTGGACGTCATATGACGTCCTCAGGATAACAAGCCGCTGCGCGCCCGGGGGGGCGCGCATCGCGGCGATCAGTGGTGTGGGGGGTCAGCCTGACCCCCCGCAATGCCGATCTCGGTAAAGTGCTTCGATCCGAAGCACTTTACCATGTGACCAGCTGTGACCATTCACGGCTGGTCACAGTGTAATACAGGAAAGCCATTTATCGGCTTTCCTGTACTCAGGTCTGCAGACCTGAGGAGGGGAGAGCCGATCGGCTGCATCCCTGACAGGGAGGGTTTGTGCTGATGATTTATCAGCACAGCCCTCCCTCGGATCGCCACCCTAGACCACCAGGGAGCCTGCCCAGGTACCACCAGGGATGTGCCCACCCAGGACCACCAGGGAGCCGACCAGGGACCACCAGGGAGCCGATCTGGACCACCAGGGAGACCCCCCTAGACCACCAGGTAAGTGACTAAGTGCTCAGGTCCACCTTCACTCAGTGCCACCTTCAGATGCCACCCTAGACCACCAGGGAATGAGCCCCTATTAATGTTTATGCCCACCAGTGCCCCTATCAGTGCCCACCAGTGCCCCTATCAATGCAAACCAGTGCCACACATCAGTGCCCACCATTGCCACCTACCAGTGCCCACCTATCAGTGCCCATCAGTGCCACCTATCAGTGCCCAGTGCCGCCTATGAGTGCCAATCAGTGCTGTCTATTAGTGCCCATCAGTGCCGCTTAGCAGTGTCCGTCAGTGCTGCATATCAGTGCCCATCAGTGCTGTATATCAGTGCCACCTCTCAGTACCCGTCAGTGCTGCTTATCAGTGCCGCCTAACAGTGCTCATCATCGCTGCATATAAGTGCCTCATCATCAGTGCCACCTCATCAGTGCCGCCTCATCAGTGCCAATCAGTACTGCCACATCAGTGCCCGTCAGTGTAGCCTCATCAGTGCCCACCAGTGATGGAGTAAATTTACTTATTTACAAAGTTTTGTGACAAAAATAGAGAATTTTTTTTTTTTTCAAAATTTTCCGTCTTTTTTTATTTGTAGCGCAAAAAATAAAAACCGCAGGGGTGATCAAATACCACCAAAAGAAAGCTCTATTTGTGGGAACAAAATGATAAAAATCAGTTTTGGGTGCAGCGTCGCACGACCGTGCAATTCTCATTCAAAGCGCAACAGCACTGAAAATTGGTCTGGTAGTAAAGTGTTCTAAGTGCATAGTATTGAAGTGGTTAAACACAACATGGAAACACTGACAATACCCATATCAAGTAGTTTGCCCAGTTTACACTTAAAAAGTCAGCACAGCATGACAAATTATCAGACCCTGATATTTATAGACAGTTCTAAAAATCACTGATTTTTACAACTTGTCAGTAAATTTACTGGCGGTTGGCAACACTGAGCCTGAATCGGAAGAGTGAACTAAAGTCACGAATATTCTCGTACGACAGAATAAAAAATCGGAAGTGATGTCATGTGTTGTAGGGTATTTGTATTGTATTGTCGGACGACAACTGTACTGATTAAACGAAAATCGTACGATCGGGCACCATGCGATCAAAATTTTCATGGTTGTCCGATCGAATATTATCTGATGTCGTGATCGGCTCTCGTAAGCTGTGTACTAACGATCCGATTATCGTACGATCGCATCGTATGCGGTATTTTTCGTTGTGTGTACGGGCCATAAGGCTGCATTCACACAAGTGTTTTATAGTTTGAAGCCTGAAGCTACAAAACACTGGAGGGGAAAAAAAATCAATGATTCTCTATGGAGAGGGTTCACATCTCCACTCCAAAACGCCTGAAGCTGAAACAAGTTCTGGAGATATTTTTTCAGGCAGATTTGGGCGTTTTTCTGCTTTTTACATTGGTGGCCTTTGACCTGTACAAAATCGCGGTAAAATCGCACAACTTTCTGTCTGAAAACGACACACGGTGTGAATGCAGGCAGCTTGAAAATGCTCAGTACAGCTTAATTGTTTTACTGAACTAAAATACAGCCCATACATTGTAGTGTGCCTATGCACACTGACGTGTAAACAAGCGCTGTGCATTCTTCAGTAAAAAAAATAAAAAAAAATAAAACATCTGCATTTTTGGTCAGTAAATTACTCCTATTTGTGCGCGAGTGCGCATAAGTGCGCGCAAATACTCCATTATTTACAATCTGCAGAACAAGAATGTGAGAGTAAGTTTGCGCAAAATTGCGCAACTGCATATGCGCAAAAATGCGCGGAAATGCTCACACATACATTTAAGGCCTCTTGCACACTGCAGCTTAAAAATACCCAGTACAGCTTACATTTTTACTGAGCTAAAATACAGCCCATTCATTGTAATGTGCCTATGCACACAGGTGCGTAAACAAGCGCTGTGCATTCTTCAGTAAAAAAAAATAAAAATAATAAAAAATCTGCATTTTTGGTCAGTAAATGACTCCTATATGCACGCGAACGCGCGTAAGTGCACGCAAATACGCCATTATTTACAATCTGCAGAACAAGAACGTGAGAGTAACTTTGTGCAAAATTGCGTGACTGCATATGCGCAAAAATGCGCACATATACATTTAAGGCCTCTTGCACACTGCAGCTTAAAAATACTCAGTACAGCTTATTTGTTTACTCAGCTAAAATACAGCCCATTAATTGTAGTGTGCCTATGCACACAGGTGCGTAAACAAGCGCCCTGTATTCTTCAGTAATTGCGCAACTGCATATGCGCATAAGGCTTCTTGCACACTGCTGCTTAAAAATGCTCAGTACAGCTTATTTTTTTACTCAGCTGAAATACAGCCCATTAATTGTAGTGTGCCTATGCACACAGATGCATAAACAAGCGCCGTGCATTCTTCAGGGAAAAAAAAAATAGAAAAAAATTGAATCCATAACATATTGCGACCATGAGAATAAATGTGCGCGCATTTGTTTGCGCATATGCGCGAGAATATGCGCAAATACATTAAAAAAAGGCTGAAGAAGTAGATGCTCAAACAGGAGTATCGTGTGCAAGAGGCCTTTTTATGTATTTGCACGTATTCTCACGCATATGCGTTTGCGCGTACGTATCTGCGCAAAAAAAATTATAAAAAAAAATCTGTATTTTCAGTCGGTAATTTATGCGCACGTTTTTGCTGGGGAATGGCCATAACATATTGTAAACATGAGAATAAATATGCGTGCAAATACGTACAAAAAAAAGTCTGAAAAGCAGATCCTCAAACAGGAGTATCGTTTGTGTTCTTTTGCGCATATAAAATTAATAAAGAAAATAACCCCCCCCCCAAAAAAAACAGGAGGATCGTGTGCAAGAGGCCTAAGCAGACCAAACAGAACTGTTACTCATATGCAAATGTTGACTTTTTGTGAAAAAGTCAATAGGTAATTCTTCATCTTGATATTTCAGTTCTCTCCCCGGCTTCTGTGTATGCAGGGAGCAGTGACACATGACTGTCACAGGGACGGCAGTTCGCGGGCTGCGATTGACAGCTCTGCTTCTCCCCTGTGCCGCGCCAGACACAAGATCGCCTCCCAACCAGGGAACGCCGGGTCCCGAGGGAGACTTGAGCAGCGTTTTTATTTTATGATTATGCACCGGTGAATTGTTTATGAGCTGAATAGTTCATATTTGGTAGCAGTTTCTGTAAACATTAGCAAAGGAAAGGATTTTTAGCTGTCAGCACTTAGCAAATATGCCGGCTTACACTATGCGTCTTTCTAAGTAAATCTGCTATTCAATAGAGACTTGTGCCGTCATCGCCGAATCTCAATTCTCCCAAACCAAAGACGTAGGACTACTGACTAGTGGATTTTTTTGTTGCTTACATTTTGACAGCTGCTGGCTTGTTAGCTGCCTGACCTCAAGCTGTCTCCCGTTTTCAGAGTGTCCTTAACAATTTCGCAAATGCCTCAGACTAGGATAAAATAGTACAGGTAAATAGCAAGAAATATAAAGCCCAAATAATTAAACTTTTGTGGTTGTAAAGGCTCATTTTTCCTGTAGAATAGTTTGTGAATACCGCACTAGAGTCCTTGTTAAAAAAACCAGCAGCCAATATACACAATAAGTATACTGAAGCGAATTAGAAAAAAAGGGCTGCGCTAGGTAAATTGATAGATCAAGTCTCTGAAAGTCAGTTTGAAATGGAGACAAAGGGTTAACCCAAATAAAAATAGGATGTATGTCCACAGGTATGCAGATAAGCTTAAAGCGGTAGTAAACTCATCCATTTAACAGTTTAAAAACCAGTTCCATTTCCGGCACGTGCCGGAAATGTAAAGCTCTCATTGGTTGTGCTCTAAACCAAACTGTCAAACCATCCAATGGCTGGTGTCATAGCTGATCACATGTGCAGCAAAATGGCAGTTGTAGATTAAACAGAGGCTTAGATGGCGGCTTCCTTGGCTGAAAACGATAGGAGGGTTTACTACCACTTTAAGAAGCCTCAAGTCCCAGGTGATGTGAGACAGATCTTCATCGCCTAGTACACATCTTGTGGTATATGGTTATCACCCAAAGTGCTGTGATACATACTATGTGAGCCACCACCGACATATAAAAGGCTTACCAAACGGATACGACATTAACGCCTGTGGCTATACCCCAGCCAGGGGTGCAAGGAGGATCACCTCACGATCTCAGAGCAGGATATCACCCAACGTGCCACAACCGGTGATGGAATCAGTTGGTTGTATCGATAGTGTCAAATGAAAGAATAAACCAGCATGGCATAATACCGTTTAACTGCTTTTAATGAAAATAATTTAAAATCCTACTCACAATAGTCGATGTTAAAATGCGCAACTTGAACCGGCCGGCATCCCGTCTCACGGGCTAAAAGTAAACAGCGGTGACGTCAGCGCGCCCTCCCGACGTACGTTTCTTCATCAAAAGACGTCGCCCAGGGGATAGGGCGTGCTGCTGAGACACAGCTTCATACACCCCCGCCCCAGGGTGCCCCTCTCAGCGGCACGCCCTATCCACTGGACGATGCCTTTTGATGACGAAACGTACGTCAGGAGGACACGCTGACGTCACCACTGTTTAATTTTCCCCCGTGAGACGGGATGCCGGCCGGTTCAAGTTGCGCATTTTAACATTGACTATTGTGAGTTTTTTGGGGAAAAAATACACTTTTTTGAATTAAAAAATAAAAAAACTGTAAAGTTAGCGCATTTTTTTCTATATTGTGAAGGATAATGTTATGCAGAGTAAATTGATGCCCAACATGTCATGCTTCAAAATTGCGCCCGCTCGTGGAATGGTGATAAACTTTGGCAAAATTTCCATAGACGATGTTTAAAAATGTCTACAGGTTACCAGTTTTTAGTTACAGAGGAGGTCTAGTGCTAGAAGTATTGCTCTCGCTCTAATGATCGCGGTGATACCTCACATGTGTGGTTTGAACACAGTTTTCATATGTGGACGTCACTTACTTATGCGTTCGCTTCTGTGCGCGAGCTCGCAGGTACTGGGTGGTTTAAATTTTTTTTTTTTTCTTATTTATTTTACTTTTTATTTTTTTATTTTAACACTGTCCTTTAAAAAAAAATGTTTGGATCACTTTTATTCCTATTACAAGGAATGTAAACATCCCTTGCAATAGAAAAAAAGCATGACAGGACCTCTTTAATGTGAGATCTGGGGTCAAAAAGACATCAGATCTCCCATTTACACTTAAAAGCAAAAAAATTGTCCCTTTAAGGCCAGAGGGCCGAAGTGACATTTGACGTCACTCCGGTCCTCCAAGGGTATGGAGTCGAGTTCCTGTCCATCAGGCAAAAGGATTGGATCATCTCCGCCGCTACAGACGGATCCGGTAGGCGGCGGAGACGACCGGGATGTGTCGGGAGGGGGGGGGGACCTCTCCCTCTGCCGATAAAAGTGATTTTCCTGTGAATCCACCACAGAGACCACTTTTATCTCAAAGTGGACCGCCCGCTGTTGAGAGAAATAAAGGGGTTATGGCAGCTATCTGCTGCCATAACAATGCTATTTCAGGTCAAAGGACCGACGTATATCGACGGCAGGCGGTTCGGAAGTGGTTAAAGGAAAACTATAATGGTTTAGTGTTAATTTTATTTTAGTAATCTTATTAGGTTTTTAAAAGGATATATATATATATATAGTTACTTGGTACTTTACATGCAGTGCATCCAGAAAGTATTCACAGTGCTTCACATTTTCCACATTTTGTTATGTTACAACCTTATTCCAAAATGGATTAAATTCATTATTTTCCTCAAAATTCTACAAACAATATCCCATAATGACAATGTGAAAAGAAGTTTGTTTGAAATTTTTGCACATTTATTAAAAATAAAAAATGAAAAAAATCCCACGTACATAAGTATTCACAGCCTTTACTCAATACTTTATTGAAGCACCTTTGGCACCAATTACAGCCTCAAGTCTTATTGAGTTATGATGCTACAAGCTTGGCACACCTATTGTTGGGCAGTTTCTCCCATTCTTTGCATTACCTCCCAAGCTCCATCAGGTCGGATGGGGAGCGTCGTTGCACAGCCAATTTCAGATCTCTACAGAGATGTTCAATCAGATTCAAGTCTGGGCTCTGGCTGGGCCACTCAAGAACATTCACAATGTTGTCCCATAGCCGATTCTTTGTTATCTTGGCTGTATGCTTAGGGTCGTTGTCCTGTTGGAAGATGAACCTTCACCCCAGTCTGATGTCCAGAGCGCTCTGGAGCAGGTTTTCATCAAGGATGTCTCTTTACATTGCTGCATTCATTGTTCCCTTGATCCTGACTAGTTTCCACCACCATGTTTCACTGTAGGGATGGTATTGGCCAGGTGATGAGCAGTGCCTGGTTTCCTTCAGACACAATGCTTGCCATTCAGGCCAAATAGTTCAGTCTTTGTTTCATCAGACCAGAACATTTTTTTTCTCATGGTCTGAGAGTCCTTCAGGTGACTTTTGGCAAACTCCAGATGGGCTGTCATCTGCCTTTTATTGAGGAGTGGCTTCCATCTGGCACCTCAATTATACAGGCCGGATTGGTGGAGCACTGCAGAGATGGTTTTATCTCCTGGAAGGTTCTCCTCTCTCCACAGAGAAACGCTGGAGCTCTCAGAGTGACCATCGGGTTCTTGGTCACCGCCCTTACTAAGGCCCTTCTCCTCTGATCGCTCAGTTTGGCCGGGCAGCCTGCTCTGGGAGGAGTCCTGGTGGTTCCAGACTTCTTCCACTTATGGAGGCCATTGTGCTCATTGCTGCAGATTTTTTCTGTACCCTTCCCCAGATCTGTGCCTCAATGCAATCCTGTCTCAGAGGTCTACAGACAAGTCCTTGGACTTCATAACTTGGTTTGTGCTCTGACATGCACTGTTAAAGTGTTACTAAACCCACAACAGTATAATCAGTCTGTATGTGCAGCAGAGCATGCTTGTTATACTCACTGTGGAACTTAAGGGGTTAATCCTCTGCATTGTTTAAAAAAGGCTGTTTTATCCTGTATGCATAGATCCTTCCCTCCTGCACTGTCAATCTGAGCAAGTCCATATAATACACAGCAGGGGGGTAAAGCTGCACATGCTCAGTTTGGTCTCTTATGTTGGAGAGTACATTTCCTGTTTCAGTTGAACTGTTCAGGTTACATGATATTGACATCACACTGTGTGTTCAAGTAGGAGGAGATTTCCACTACAGCCTGTGCTGTATAATATTTATTATAGCAAAAAGTAAACAAAAATGTGTTTTTTTTTTCTAAATTGTCGCTCTTTGTATGTTTATAGCGCAAAAAATAAAAACTGCAGAGGTGATCAAATACCACCAAAAGAAAGCGCAATTTGTGGAAAAAAGGACGTCAATTTCGTTTGGGTACAACGTCGCACAACCGCGCAATTGTCAGTTAAAGCGACGCAGTACCGATTGGCAAAAAGTGCTCTGGTCAGGAAGGGGGTAAATCCTTCTGGGGCTGCAGTGGTTAACTGTGGGACCTTATATAGACGGGTGTGTGCCTTTCCAAATCACGTCCAATCAACTGAATTGACCACAGGTGGACGCCAATCAAGTTATGGAAATGTCTCAAGGATGATCAGTGGAAACCAGGATGCAGCTGAGCTCAATTTTGAGTGTCATGGCAAAGGCTCTGTACATGGGATATTTTTTGGTTTTTCATTTTTAATAAATTTGCAAAAATTTAAAACAAACTTCTATCACATTGTCATTATGGGATGTTGTTTGTAGAATTTTGAGGAAAATATATATATATTTACACAAAAGTGTAGTCCTGTATATATAATCCTGTACCCACAGTTGATCCATAGGAAGGGAAAAAAAACCCCAATAAAGCATGATTCAATTTGCTATAGGGGGGGAAAAAATCCTTGATTCCCCAAGAGGCAATCAGATTTTCCCTGGATCAACTTTACCTATAAGTGTCAGTACCCAGTTATTAGAGTTGCCACCACATCCCTTTAAACCCGAACACATATGAATTACACAGGTTCTGAGGCTAATTTAATGCAGATAAGGAACCAAGTGAGTTTAATTACCACCTTAATCAACCTGTGTAATTAATATGTGTTTGGGTTCAACCACTTGCCGACTGTCATCCGCAGGTTGACGGCGACAAGATGGCTCTGCTAGGCAAACCGGCGATCGAGCACTGTGAGCGCGCGCGCGCCGCCGGAGGCGCGCTCACTGTGTTCCGGGGGGGGGCCAGGGAGTGGGTGCGGCGGACTCGATCGCCGCCGGCTACCCGCGATGCCCCCCCCCCCCGTGAAAGAACGGAGGTCCGTGTATGTAAACACGGATCTCCGTTCTATGAGAGGGGGAAGGGATGTGATCACAGCCTTCCTCTATATGGAAGCTGTGATCACTCCCCTCCCCCTGCCAGTCAAACACTAAGACAGTTAGAACACGCCCAGGGAACACAGTTAACCCTTAGAGCGCCCCCTGCAGGTTAACCCCTTCACTGCCAATGGCATTTACACAGTAATCAGTGCATTTTTATAGCACTGATCGCTGTATAAATGCCAATGGTCCCAAAAAAGTGTCAAAATGGTCCGACATGTCCTCTGCAATATCGCAGTACCGCTAAAAATTGCAGATCGCCGCCATTACTAGTAAAAAATAAAAAAAAATAAAAACCCCAGAAATTAATTCTCATAATCCGTAAACGCGGCAACTTTTGCGCAAACCAATCAATAAATGCAGATTGCGATTTTTTTGATCACAAATATGAGGAAGAATATAAATCGGCCAAAACCGTTGAAAAAAAATGTTTTTTTATATATTTTTTTTGGATTTGTATTTTAGCAAAAAGTAAGAAATTTGATTTTTTTTGCAAAATTGTCGCTCTTCTTTTGTTTATAGCGGCGATCAGAAATGACGCAGAGGGGATCAATGTTAAAACGTTTTTTTTAGTTTAAAGAATGAAAAACGATTTTATGTTTAGGTTTTTTTTATATATTTTTTTGTAAAAAAAAGTTGCCAAAACCGGCTAAATATAAGAAGGAGTATAAACACTAGTTTTTTTAGCGTTAGACGTAAATAACTAACCAAACGCGTTTTCAACGGCGCAAATGCCTAATACTCTTAATTAAAGACCCCAAAAATAAAAAAAAATAAAAAATGATCATTACCGCCGCTAGAC
>BLSH010282580.1:1896957-1907417 GCA_018402905.1 Glandirana rugosa | reverse complement strand
TGAAAAAGTCTGTTTGATCCTGTCTTCTCTGATCCCCCTTCTTCTACTGTCCCTAGTCCATCTCTTCATAGAACAGAGCCTTGGGGACTCTGCACATGCTCAATTTGATATATAGTGCTTTTTGAGTTTTTTCTTTCTTGGGAGGGTGCATTTGATCAGAACAGGGCCAATCAGCACTGTCCAGACAGAGGGTCAGGGGTCCTGCAGCCTCAAAGGACAATCAGGGGAGAATGAAAACTCCTCCTACAAGCTTTAATCAGACACTGATAGAAGTCACAAGACTGCTATGTACTGCTGATGAGAAAAGGTATTTAGCAGTTTATATTTACTAAAATAATTGCATTTCCATGTTCTGTGGGAGACCAGATATAGTGAATGCAGGGTCCTGGGTTTAGTAACACTTTAAGAAGTGGAAGGTATTTGGTACAACACAGACCCTCCCTGGATCAGGACGTCGCTCCAAAATGGATGAAAGAGCCTGGAGGAAACTGGTCAGAGAGACCACCAAGAGGCCTACAGCAACTCTGAAGCAGCTGCAGGAATTTATGACAAAGAGTGGTCATTGTGTGCATGTGACAATAATATCACACATTCTCCACAAATGGGGCTTGTATGGGAGGGTTGCAAGAAAAAAAGCCACTGCAAGAAAGGCCACATGCAGTCACCACTGAGCTTTGCCAAAACGCACCTTGAAGATTCTGAGGCCACATGGAAAAAGGTGTTCTGGTCAGATGAGACTAAAATGGAATAATTTGGCCTCAACACCAAATGATATGTCTGGCAGAAATCCAATACAGCTCACCATCCAAATAACACCATTCCTACAGTAAAGCATGGAGGGGGTAATATCCTATTATGGGGGTGTTTCTTTGCAGCAGGGACTGGGGCACTTGTCGGGATAGAAGGTAAAATGGATGGGGCAAAATACCATGAAATTCTTGGGAAAAATCTGCTGCCCCTTCCAACATTACAATGACCCAAAGCACACAGCAAAAATGACCACAGTGGTTGAAGGAGAGAAAGGTGAATGTCCATGCATGGCCTAGTCAGAGCTCAGACTTAAATCTCATTGAAAATCTGTGGAATGACTTGAAGACTGCAGTCCACAAATGGTCACCATCAAATTTAGCTGAACTTGAGCAGTTCTGCAAAGAAGAGCGTGCAAATATTGCAAAGTCTAGATGTGCAAAATACTGACACACATCCTTTTTCCAAACCAATAATTCAGTTTTTTTTTTTCTTACACGTTGGTGTTATATCTTTCACTTGGATGTCAAACTCTTGAGGAAAATCTGCTGCCCCCTGCCAGAAAGTTGCCAATGGGAAGAAGGTTCACCTTCCAACATGACAATGACCCAAAGCACACAGCAAACATGACCACACAATGGTTGAAGGAGAAAAAGGTGAATGTCCTTGCATGGCCTAGTCAGAGACCAGACCTAAACCCCATTGATAATCTGTGGAATGACTTGAAAACTGAAGTCCACAAATGGTCACCATGAAATTTAACTGAGCCTGAGCAGTTCTGCACAGAAGAGTTTGCAAATATTGCAAAGTCTAGATGTGCAAAATACTGACACATTAGGGGTGATCCTTTTTCCAACTCAGTAATTCAGTTTTTTTTTTTCTGAAACGTTGGTGTTATATCTTTCACTTGGATGTCAAACTCTTGAGGAAAATCTGCTGCCCTCTCCCAGAAAGTTGTCAATAGGAAGAAGGTTTACCTTCCAACATGACAATGACCCAAAGCACACAGCAAAAATGACCACACAGTGGTTGAAAGAGAAAAAGGTGACTGTCCTTGCATGGCCTAGTCAGAGACCAGACCTAAACCCCATTGAAAATCTGGGGAATGACTTGAAGACTGAATTCCACAAATGGTCACCATCAGATTTGACTGAGCCTGAGCAGTTCTGCACAGAAGAGTGTGCAAATATTGCAAAGTCTAGATGTGCAAAATACTGACACAAGGGGGGTGATCCTTTTTCCAACTCAGTAATTCAGTTTTTTTTTTTCTGACATGTTGGTGTTATATCTTTCACTTGGATGTTATAAGTAAATAGAGCAGGATAAAAGAAAAACTGTGTCTGTCTTCATTTCAGGCTGCAAAGCAATAAAATGTGATTATTTTAAAGGGGGGTGATTCTTTTCTATACCCACTGTATTATGAAGGGCATGTTGCGCATTGTGTAAACTTGCAGACATGCTGTATTTTTTTTATCCCGCATGTGTATGGTGTGAACAGGGTGCAAAGAAAACACTTTTTTTCTGGCATTAAGACTACATTGATAGACGCAGCTCTCTTGCACCTGGTGTGAATGAGCCCTTGTTGGGGTTCTCATTGCACCACAATGGACTGGGTATGGGATTTGGTGCATTTATAGCTGCCTGGAATGGCCAACAAAAGCAAAAATAAGCTACTACAAAAACAGAAATCACATAAACCCGCAGACGCTCGTTGGCTCTGCAGAACAATTAATTTCTGTCATGTTTCTGGAGTATGTTAGAGAATAAAGATAAATATTTGACCAGCTGATACAGCCGGCATCACTTACTTTATACTAGTGCTGGATAATAGACAACACAGCCAAATACACCAACTCCATATAATTATAGTAAGTAAATAGCGTCACTATTTACACACATCCATACCATGCCTATGGGCTCCTTCATAGCAGATGCATTGGGGCTCTGCTGCCAGCTATTTCCAGCACAGCCCCTATGCATAGACATGGCTAAAGGCCGTATCCAATGGGGTATATTGAACAAAAGTATTACATGCAGTCTTTTATACAGTGCAGCAGGATGCGACACAAACCCACGCATCAAAACGCCTCCGCTGTGAATAGAACTTTATTGAAATGTCACTTCAGCCACTGATGTGGATCGAGTGTGCATTAAGGGGAGCTCTTCTCGCTGAATGAGCCCCCCTCCCAGGTGATAGTGCTGCTCTCAGGGCGCCTTCCCCTCATGCCCACCCCTTGTCCTGGTCCTGGGTGTCATGCTTACCCCTAATGCAGGTGTTCAGACACTATAGCTGGCTTCTTTGTTCTTCACCTATAGAAACTCACTTTCCCAAAAGGCAAGCAGGCCTGCTGGTAATTGGTTACCCTCACAATGCTATAGTGCCTAGTTTCCACGCCAGGGCATGGCAAACTGAGCAAAGCAAATAGGTACTTGCAGTTGGCAGGCAGGCAGGCAGGCAGGCAGAGAAGTTCAATGACAGTCCGGGTACAGGGCAAGCAAGGTTCAGAGTAGTCAAGGTCCCAATCCATTCAGTTCCGAGAATAGGAAGAGGTATGGATGGCGCTGCCACAGTATAAGTGTATAAAATAGATGTTGTTCCAGAACTGTGAAGGCTTTTTTAGATGTTGTTTGGCAAACTCTAATCTGGCCTTCCTGTTTTTGAGGCTCACCAATGGTTTACGTACTTGTGTATTCACTCTGGTTAAGTCTTCTCTTGATTGTTGACTTTGACACACATACACCTACCTCCTGGAGAGTGTTCTTGATCTGGTCAACTGTTGTGAAGGGTGTTTTCTTCACCAGGGAAAGAATTCTTCGGTCATCCACCACAGTTGTTTTCCGTGGTCTTCCGGATCTTTTGGTGTTGCTGAGCTCACCGGTGCGTTCTTTCTTTTTAAGGATGTTCCAAACAGTTGATTTGGCCACACCTAATGTTTTTGCTATCTCTCTGATGGGTTTGTTTTGTTTTTTTAGCCCAATGATGGCTTGCTTCACTGATAGTGACAGCTCTTTGGATCTCATATTGAGAGTTGAGAACAACAGATTCTGAATGCAAATAGCACACTTGAAATGAACTCTGGACCTTTTATCTGCTCCTTGTAAATGGGATAATAAGGGAATAACACACACCTGGCCATGGAACAGCTGAACAGTCAATTGTCCCATTACTTTTGGTCCCTTAAAAAGTGGGAGGCACATATACAAACTGTCGTAATTCCTACACCGTTCACCTGATTTGGATGTGAATACCCTCAAATTAAAGCTGAAAGTCTGCAGTTAAAGCACATCTTGTTTGTTTCATTTCAAATCCATTGTGGTGGTGTATAGCCAAGAAGATTAGAATTGTGTCGATGTCCCAATATTTATAGACCTGACTGTATTTTAGGTCCTGAGCACAGAATCTAATACTTACAGAGTTCAGAGAATAGTCGATATCAGATCCGAGGCCATCAAAAGGGAATCCAAACAGCCGAGCAGGACAGACAGACAGAGAGCTTGAAGCATGTATTACACACACTATCACAAGCATGAGACTGGAGGCTTAGCTGGCTTAAATCAGGTTTGGTCTCCACCCAGAGACCGACCACATCAATCACCTTGCAGGTGGACAGACAGACAAGGAGAATGCCACAGCCAAAACCAGGATGTTGGAATAAGACCAGCAGCTGTCAAAGAACAGGAGCGTTTACACACTCCTGACACTGGGTATATGCATAGTGACATTGGTCCAAGCTGGAATCATGTGACAAAAATTGCCATACTTGGAATTCAGCTTTATTTCAGTTGTATTGAAATGCCACTCCAGACTCTGATCTGGAGCTCTGTTCCTTGCATGACAACCCCCCTTCCATGTAATAGTGCTGCTTCTGGGCGGCTGCCCCTCCTGCCCACCCCTTCTCCCTGCCCTGGGTATATACATAGTTACATTCCATGTCTGGAATTCAGCTTTAGGCTAGGTTCACACTTGTCCAACTCTCGGACCGACATTAGGAGCACAAGTCGCATTACGTCACAAAAACAATGATTCCCTATGAGAGCCGTCTTAACTGGTCCAACTTATATTTTTTAAAGACAGACCGACTTTGAAAAAGGTTCCTGTACTACTTTTGTCCGACTTTGATCCCAATTCAGCGCATTGAAAAGCATTGAAGTGGAATCAAAGTCGCATCATTGTCCTAACTGATCTGTCTTTGGCATGAAACTTGTGCTCTGGGGATCTTGAAGGGGAACTCCACGCCAAATTGAAAAAAAAAATGGCATGGTGCCCCCCTCCAGGAGCATACCAGGCCATTCGGTCTGGTATGGATTTTAAAAAACGGCGTAGGGTCCCCTCCAAATTCATACCAGACCGAAGGACCTGGTATGCTCTTGGAGGAGGACACATTGCCGTTTTTTTTTTTTTTTTTTAATTTGGCGTTGAGTTCCCCTTCAAGATCCCCAGAGCACAAGTCCAAAGTCAGATCAATTACGACAATGATCCGACTTCGATCCGACTTCAATGCTTTTCAGTGGGATCAAAGTCGTAAAAAAGTAGTACAGGAACCTTTTTCAAAGTCGGTCTGAAGGCGCCTGGTATTGTCGGGATCAAAGTCGGATCCCTGTTCACAGTAATCGGACCGATGTAGGACCGTAAATCGCACAGCAAAGTAGGATCAAAGTCGGACCATTTTAACCACTTGCCGACCGCAGTCTGACGGCGACAAGGTGGCTCGTTATCGCAAACTGCCGTCATATGACGGTGGTTTCAATAACTAATGCTGTGAGCGCGCGCGCGCTCACTGTGTTTCGGGGGGGGCCAGGGAGCAGGTACGGCGGACTTGATCGTTGCCGGCTACCCGCGATGGCCCCCCCCCCCCCACAGTGAGAGAATGGAGGTCCGTGTAAGTAAACATGGATATCCGTTCTCATAGAGGGGGAAGGGCTGTGATCATAGGCTTCCTGTATATGGAAGCCGTTATCACCTCCTTCCCCCTGCCAGCCCAGCCCCCATACAGTTAGAACACGCCTAGGGAACACAGTTAATCCTTAGAGCGCCCCCTGCAGGTTAACCCCTTCACTGCCAATGACATTTAAACAGTAATCAGTGCATTTTTATAGCACTGATCGCTGTATAAATGCCAATGGTCCCAAAAAAGTGTCAAAATGGTCCGACATGTCCTCCGCAATATTGCAGTACCGCTAAAAATCGCAGACTGCCGCCATTACTAGTAAAAAAGAAAAACCCCAGAAATGAATTCTCATCATCCGTAAACGCTGCAACTTTTGCACAAACCAATCAATAAACCCGATTGCGATTTTTTTTACCAAAAATATGAGGAAGAATCTAAATTGGCCAAAACCGATGGAAAAAAAAATTTTTTTATATATTTTTTTGGATTTGTATTTTAGCAAAACGTAAGAAATATGTGTTTTTTTGCAAAATTGTCGCTCTTCTTTTGTTTATAGCGGCGATCAGAAATGACGCAGAGGGGATCAAATACCACCGAAAGAAAGCTCTATTTGTGGGAAAAAAAGGTCACAAATTTTGTTTGGGTACAACGTCGCACGACAGCGCAATTGTCAGTTAAAGCGACACAGCGCCGAATCGCAAAAAGTGCTCTGGTCCTAAAGTGTGAAATCCTTCCGGGGCTGAAGTGGTTAATGTCGGACAGTGGGAACCCAGCCTTAAGGGTTCATTCACATCAGTGGTAAAACCCCGCAGTTGACCGGTGTCTTGGCAGGACATACTGCATACCCCCATTGCTTAAGGGAATGGGGCGCCGCCTTGCAAGCACCCTGCAACTGTATACAATGCAGGCAGTTGCGGTGCGCTATTGTGGGCTTCAAGGGGTTAAAGCAGGCAGTGAGTAGGCGATACAACACCTCGTCACCACTTGCCAAATGCTCCGCGTTCGATTCACTCTTCAGAGATCAAAGTGCATGCAAATAAGCCCTAGAAGAACGAATGTTTGTGACCACATAAGATCTAATTCTGGATGAAATTTACCTTTTTTTCCAACTGAGGACCACATTACCAGTTAGAATTTCATCCATTGATATAAGAAATGACAAAAATGTTCCATCCCTCGCCTTCAATTTTTCCCCATTAACCATTAAAGAAAATCGAACGTCTCAAAAAGTAACGTTTTCAGACAAAGTTCTGTGTGTGTCCAGCTTTAGGCCTCATTCACACCTGGGGGTTTTGTAGCTCGAAGCTCCAAACCGCTGGAGCAGAAAAAAAAATCCATTGTTCTCTATGGAGTCGGTTGACATCTCCACTCAATGTCGCCTGAAGCTCAAAAAGTTTTGGGACTTCTTTTGTAGCTGAATTTGGGAAACATTTCCTTCCCCATCGAAATGGAATGGAATTTGTTAGTCAGGTGTTTTTGAGCGTTTTTCTGCTCAAATGCAATAATTAAATAAAAATAAATAATAATAAAGAACGAAATGTTCAAAAATTTAAATAAATCATAAAGACATAAAAATAAATAAATGAATGAAATAATAGTAATGATAAAAAACGAAATACAATACAGACAAAAAATAATAAATAATAAGCAAATACTGTAAATACATATTATTCATAAATAAAGTGAAACTAAAAAGGTCTTGCACCCAGGAAATAATAAGTTAAAGTGCATAAAATGTGTAAATTAATCATTTCTGTGAATTCAGCTGCGGATTAAAACAAACGCTATATAATCAAAACACTGAGTACAAAAGATACTTTTTATAGATAAACAGTGCTGCTCCATTATCTACGAAATCATCTTTATTAATAATAATAATAATAAATAAAATAATAGTGATGATAATAAATACAATAAAATAAATACATACATTAACCTCTAACAAAAAATGAATAAATAATAATAATAAGCAAATATAATCAAAACACTGAGTACAAAAGATAATTCTTATAGATAAACTGTGCTACACTATTATCTATGAAATCATCTTTAATAATAAAAATAATAATAATAATCAATAAAATAAATCAATTAATTACTAAAAATTATAAAAAATAAAATAAATACACACATTAACCCCCCAGCAAAAAATGAATAAATAATACTAATAATAAGCAAATAAATAAATAATAATAAATAAAGAGAAACTAGGAAATAATAAGTTAAAATTCATAAAATGTGTAAATGAACAATTCCAGTGAATTTGTCTGCTGCGGATAAAACAAGTGCTATATAATCAAAACAATGAGTACAAAAGATAATTTTTAAAGATAAACAGCGCTACTCTATTATCTATAAAAGCATCTTTAATAATAATAATAAGTAAAATTAAATAATTAATAAACATGATAATAAATAAAATAAAATAAATACATTAACCCCTAACAAAAAATTCATAAATAATAATAAGCAAATAAAGAAATAATAATAATAAATAAATAAAGAGAAACTAAAAAGATCTTGTGCCCAGAAAATAACAAGTTAAAGTGCATAAAATGTGGAAATGAATAATTCCAGTGAATTTGGCAGTTGCAGATAAAAACAGTACAATTCAAAATTTTATAGATAAACCGTGCTGCTTATGAAATTGATCTATGAAATCATCTTTACTAATAACAAATAAATAAAATAAATAAAAAAAATGATAATAAATAAAATAAATACATAAATTAACCCCTAACAAGAACCGAATAAATAATAATAAGCAACTAAATAAATTAATAATAATAAATTATTTAATAAATTAACCCCAACTCCTAACGCGAACCCCTAACCCTAACCCCTAGACCAGTGGTTCTCAACTCCTGTCCTCAGGACCCACTAACAGGCCAGATTTTAAGTATTAGGCTCCATGCGCACTGAACGCTCCCTGGGCATCGGATTATGTGGCAGGAGATGCTGCTTAGAAAACGTACTTTTTACAGCGTTTTGTAAGCAGCGTTTAAGCGCGTTTTTGTGCGTTTATCGGCGTCAGTGTTTTTGAGCTTGTTTTTTAACTTCATTAGCTAGCATTAACTATAAAAAGCGCTGGGCGCCGATAAACGGTAGTGTGTATGGGGATCTTAGTGGGTCCTGAGGACAGGAGTTGAGAACCACTGCCCTAGACCCTTACCCCTAACCCTAACAAAAAATAATAATAATGATATATTAAAATTAAAAGTGAATGAAAAGGCGGAAAAATAAAATAAATACATAAATTAATAAAAATGATAATAAATAAATACATACCGTAGATTAACCCCTAACAAAAAATGAATAAATAATAATAAGCAAATAAATAAATTATTATTAATAATAATAATAAAAAATAAATAAATAAATTAACCCCCAACCCCTAACACTAAACCCAAACCTTAACCACTTGCCGACCACCCACCGCAGCGTGACGGCTGCAAGATGGCTCGTTATCGCGAAACGCCGTCACAGGACGGCGACCGCGATAACTAGTATTGTGAGCACGCGCCGGGGGCGCACTCACTGTGTTCGGGGGGAGCCAGGGAGCAAGTAGGGCGGACTCGATCGCCACCTGCTACCCGCGATGGCTCCCCCGCAGTGAGAGAACGGAGGTCTGTGTAAGTAAACACAGATCTCCGTTCTCATAGAGGGGGAAGGGCTGTGATCACAGGCTTCCTGTATATGGAAGCCGTGATCACTCCCTTCCCCCAGCCTGCCCAGCCCCCATACAGTTAGAACACTCCCAGGGAACACAGTTAACCCTTAGAGCGCCCCCTCCAGGTTAACCCCTTCAATGCCAATGGCATTTACACAGTAATCAGTGCATTTCTATAGTACTGATCGCTGTATAAATGCCAATGGTCCCAAAAAAGTGTCAAAATGGTCCGACATGTCCGCCGCAATATCGCAGTACTGCTAAAAATCTCAGACTGCCGCCATTACTAGTAAAAAATGTAAAAGAAATAAAAACCCCAGAAATGAATTCTCATCATCCATAAACGCGGCAACGTTTGCGCAAACCAATCAATAAACGCCGATTGTGATTTTTTTTTACCAAAAAATATGAGGAAGAATATAAATCGGCCAAAACCGATGAAAAAAATGTTTTTTTATATTTTTTTTTTTGGATTTGTATTTTAGCAAAAAGTAAGAAATTTTTTTTTTTTTTTTGAAAAAATGTGTTACGTTTCCTAATTGGGGAATTCAAGGTGTCACTCATATTGTTCGTAAGATACGAGGTGTATGTCTGATTAAAATGACAACACCCAAATCGTTGTGAAATTGGTGAAGTCGGGGTCTTCCTAAAGGGTGAAATCCTGGTCTCGTGAAAAACGCTAAGCCGTGAAGCAACGAAATTGACTGTTAACGCGCCAGCACGCTGCAACATGGGTTTGATTTAAACGCAGGAAAAAAAGGGTGTTTATCTCGAAAGAAAACCACCATAAACTAGAGGAGACGCAGTAAAGACTAGTGGCGATATTTGTTTTCTTCTCGCTGTTAAAACGTTTTTTTTTTTTTTAAAGAATGAAAAACGATTTTATGTTTAGGTTTTTTTTTTTATATTTTTTTGTAAAAAAAGTAGCCAAAACCGGCTAAATATAAGAAGGAGTATAAAAAACCATTTTTTTTTAGTGTTAGCCGCAAATAACTAACCAAACGCGTTTGCAACGGCGCAAATACCTACTACTCTTAAGTAAAGACCCCAAAAATAAAGAAAATGTAAAAAATGATCATTACCGCCGTCAGACTCTAAAAATCGTCATGACGCTATAACGCCGCCTGTACAGCCTGGTAAAACTGTGAAAAAAC